>CM052547.1:32425145-32493580 GCA_028533065.1 Trachops cirrhosus | reverse complement strand
CTTTATTATTTGTTCAAATAACTTTTCCACTTGTTGTTCTTCTTCCCCTTCTGGTACCCCTATAATTTGGATGTTGGAACATTTAAAGATGTCCTGGAGGTTCCTGAGCCTCTCCTCATTTTTTTGAATTCTCGTTTCTTCATTCTTTTCTGATTGTATTTTTTTTCTTCCTTCTGGTCCACTCCATTGATGTGAGACCGAGCTTTCTTTCCATCACTGTTGGTTCCCTGTGCATTTTTCTTCATTTCACTTACTGTAGCCTTCATTTGTTCATCTAATTTGCGACCAAAATCAACCAATTCTGTGAGCATCCTGATCACCAGTGCTTTGAATTGTGCACCTGATAGGTTGGCTATCTCTTGGTTGCTTAAAAGTATTGGCTGTGGGGCTTTGATTTGTTCTGTTTGAGCCTTTTTTTTTTTGGTCTGGTAGCGCCTGTTACGTATGAGGGACGGAGCCTTAGGTGTTTACCAGGGCAGAGCACTCCAGTCGCTGGGTTGTGACGCTGTATGTAGGGTTGAGGTCAGAGAGGGAACAATGGCACTTGCTCCACTCTTTCTAGGATTCAGCCCCCTCTGCCACTTCCCACCAGCAGATTGGGCCCTTCTGGTGCAGGCTCCCGGGCAGGTGGGCTTGTGTATGTTCTAGGACTCTGTGGGTCTCCCCAAGGAACTCTCCTGTGAGGCTGGGAGATTCTCCCGGCACCTCAACCCCCATAGGTGTTTTCAATCGATGCTTTTAGGCTCTATTTCCCAGCGCTGGGTCCCTGGGTCTGTGTTGCTGCCCGTTTTTGCCTGGTTTATCTGCATGTGGATGTGTGACTGCGGACAGCCAGCTGCCTTGTGCGCCTCACTGGGTCTGCTTGTTGCCTCCCATGCCCGGGGTCTGCCACCAGTCCATCAGCCGCCCCTGTGTGTCTGGGATCTGCCAGTGCCACCTGCACCCTGCGTACCTGTGTCTGCCAGCCACCGCTTTTTCCTGCCAGGACACCTCAACCCCTCTCCATCGACCTCCAACTCTGCCCTTCTTACTGGTCTGGATGAATGGGTGTCAGACTTCTGTACAGTTCATTTCTCTCTGTTCTGGTTGTTTTTTTGTTTCTAAATTTTTGTTGTCCTTAGTTTTGGTTGTGGGAGGAGGCACAGTGTGTCTACCTACGCCTCCATCTTGGCCCTCATATTAGTGTGCATTTAAAAAAACTTTCCAAAATTGGTGAATTTTTGTGCAGCCATTTTAATGTTGAAGATAGGCAACATTTTTGGCATATTATGCTTTATTATTTCAAAAAAGGTAAAAACAACTGAAATGCAAAAAAGATTTGTGGAGTATATGAAGAAGGTATTGTGACTGATCAAATGTGTCAAAGTGCTTTGTGAAGTTTCTTGATACAATTGACATTTTGGCCAAATAATTCTTTGCCGTGGGGCTGTCTTTTGCATTGGAAAATGTTTGGCAGCACCCCTAGCCTTTGCCCAGTAGAAGCTGATAGCAGGAGATAGTCAACATACTCAAAATATCTAAATCAATAAAGTTATTGGTGAAAATGAAAAATGTGTCTCATTTTACACATTTTCTTAGTTAGAAAAAACTAACCGGATATTTTGGCCAACCCAATATTTACTGAGGATTAATGTTAGTTCATGTGAACTTGAAAAGCATTTGAATTAGTTCTATATTTCTGAGAATTTTGGAATACTCAAATCCTTACAAGTGCTTGCTTTTAACAATCCCATCTGAAGGTAGAAAATTATTTTACATTTGCAATACATACATAGACATACAGAGACAAACAGTTGCATCCAAGTTTTGTTTTCTAGGCATTTACAATTTGTATCTGTCTTTTCAAGTCAAGTTCCAAATGAGCTTCCCCCTTTTAAAATAAGGACAGCCATTAATACTTCAAACAGTTGGATTGATACCTAGATGACATCATAAGTTGATCTATTTATTGAAATCCTCTTTTGAAGCTCCGAGAGACCAATTAAATATGTTTTTTATTCATTCTGCCTAATATATAGCCAGCTTTTTCTAATTGTGTGTACAAAAGATTAATTTAGAAGTATCAAAGGATCCTCCTTTTGACCATGTTAGTGTTAATTGGAGGCTGACAACTGTCATGGGTCTTGGTGGCATCTGAGGCACAATTTCCCATGTTAATTTTGAGACCTGTAGAGCCTGAACAAATTTATAGGGAAAACCAGTCCTTACATGCATGCCTGCAGACAAGCCAAATGTTATGGATCTCTCTGTAAGGACCGCTTTACACTCTAGAGGAAAGTTTTTCTCATGTAACCCCACAAAGATTCATGATCATTTAGAATACCAATCAGGGGCCAGCGAGAGTTCATGGGATACTGGAACCTCAATGCTTTCCAAGGCACGGGCTCTGCTCTCAGGATGAATACATTCCAGGGCTCCCTGCCCTTCTCCTTGGGTCTTCTGCAGGCTTCTCCAGGATCAGCTGTGCTACCGCACCAGACAACTCCTGGCACCTACTTCCACCACTCCAGATTCAGGGTTCTGAACAACTATTGTCACCCCATTGGCTATTGGGCTGGGAAAGCACAAGTCCTTTCTCTTTTGGAGCTAAGGAGAGTTCAGTCTCTCATTTACCCAACAGATTTTGTTCAAACTCTCAGTAGGCAATCTATTTAAAAGCTGAAATAAAAAGCAGCAACCCATTTTTTCCTTTTCCTGGGTTATCCTAACTCTTACCCATCTTGAGGATTTTTTCTAATAACAGCTCAAATAAAGCCATGGCCTACTACTTAAAGCAAAGAGGCTCAGATATTTGAGAGAAACTCATCCAAGGTCAACTATGCACAGCCAGGAATGGATGGGGCCTAGCACCAGTCTGTGTTTGTAGGGTTGTTGTGGGTGGGCTTCTTTGGAACCCTGACAAGTAAATGGTGATGTAAGAAATTTCCAAAACTTCAGAGAATTTTTATAACAGTTTATTGTAGCTAAATTGGTGACATATGCCGGTGACATAAGATCTCAAATACAACCTGGATTTTTTTGAACTACTAAAATATACAGATTCCTTTGACTATATAATGATAATTTTTGTCTCTTTTTCATATAAAAATGGTTACTTTTTTTTCAGCAGAATCATGTTGACGTGCAGTTGACTCTTGAACAAAATGAGTTTGAAATTGTGTAGGTCCACTTATGTGCAGATATTTTTCAATAAATATAGTTGGCCCTTTGCATATGTGGGTTTTGTATCGGTGATTGAACCAACTGCCATTGAAATCAGTATTTTCACACTCCCAACTGTGGTTCCTAAATACTGTTTTAAGTCCTTGGTTGGTTGAACCCAAGAATGCGAAGGGCTGAATGTAGAGTCAAAAGTTCTATGCAGACTTTCTACTGTGCAGTGTTTGGGGCCCCAACCCTGTGATGTGGGGTCAACTGTATTGCAGATAGTGTACAGAAAAACAAGCATACTTTATCAATATCAAAATACCTTCTTTATTACTGTTTATGCTACCTATAATTTATTAGGAATATAGCACATTTGAAATGATTAGTTTTCTATTTGGGAAAACTTTTAGATATTTAAAAATTTAAAATATTAAGATATTTTATTTTTTTTTAAAGATTTTATTTATTTATCTTTAGAGGGGAAGGGAAGGAGAGAGGGAGAGAAACATCAACGTGTGATTGCCTCTTGTGGGTCCCCTACTGGGAACTGGCCTTGCAACCCAGGCATGTGCCCTGACTGGGAATCGAACTGCGATCTTTCAGTTCGCAGGCCCGCGCTCAATCCACTGAGCTACACCAGCCAGGGCTATTAAGATATTTTAAAAATTAAAAATTTAGATATTAGATTTTAAGTGATATCCTTACCTGGCAAATTGGGATTTGACTGCCTGCTGCTGTACACATGCTTAACACAGTATTGGAAAGGAATGGAAGAGGGGGCTCCTCTACGCTAAGTCATTCTCTTCTGTGAAACACAGAAATCCTTTTCCCGAAAAGCCTGAAATCCAAATCCATATGCAGAGACAGCACCTCCCCCACACCCCCACCTTCCATTCCTATCTGCCCTTTTGGAATCTAAGGCTGCTATGCAGACAGATCTCCATCTCTCCAGCTTCAGGCTGTCTCTCTCTCTGGAGTGTGCACTTCTGAGGCCAGCATCTCCATTGCCTCGCCATAGCTCCTTCCTTCTCCCAAGGCTGGGGTACACTGCCAGATCACTGCAGCTGGTAGTGCTAAGGGCTCCATCCTTGGAGCCCTGGCTTCCAAAGTTGCTTGCACCCCCGGTGATGGAAAGGTTTGCTGGCCTGTGCATCTGTGCATGTCTTCAAAAGTGAGTGAGAGCAGTGCAGGGCCGCAGCATGCCATGGGCCCACTGCTGGTGGGGTGTACATCACGTGAGCCCGCTCCTGACTGTGTAGGAGTAGGGCAAGGCAAGAGCTGGGAGCGAGGTCCAGTGTCCACTGGGTCCTGTGAATGCCCAGTCCCTCCTGACCAGACGGGGTGAGAGGAGCATCAAAAAAGGCTGAATTTCTGCACACCCTTTGTTTTAAAATTTTCACCCCTAAATCCCATGTCATTTGGAGGTATCTAACTTGTTAGCCAATTCAGGCAAATGCACACCATGTGTGTCAGCTTAAACAGTGTCTCTGGCCACCATAATCTGAAAGTGGGTATGACGGTTTTCTAGCTGCCCACAGGGGTACAGTGCCTCTTCCCTGGGTGAGGTGTCATGTACAGTTTGTTTACCCTCACCCAGGCTTATGGCACACCCTAGCTGTGACTTCAGTCACTGCTGCCTTGTGGTTTCCTGTTGACCCTTCCCCCTTCTCCAGAGAAGGCAAGCTCTCTCATCTTCTCAGGGATCCTTCCTCCACTCCATGGCATACAGCCTGTCACACGGGATCAGGATTCCCCCACTCCCAGCAATCAACCTCCCTGTTTCATTATGAACAAGTTTTTAACTTTTGAGGGTCTTTCTAAAGTAGACATTGAGCTTTTCACCTTCCATTTTCAAGGTATGCTACTTTGAAAAGGGGATCTGGTGGCTTGTTTCTCTGAGATGGAATACTTTAAATTGGGAGGCATGGTAGAAGGGAACATGTATTCAAGAAAATATTTAAAAAATTCTAAGTACAACAAATTTCTGTGTATTTTGTGGACAGCTAGGGGCAGTTAGAAATTAATCAAATATCCTTTCTAGCTTAAGGTCTATTTAGCTTAGAACAGCAAATAGCAATTCTCAAACATTTTGGTATTAGAATACCTTTATATTCTTAAAAATTGAGCACTCCCAAATTAATTTTGTTGTTGTGGAGTTGGGATTAAAACCGAGAAATTAAAAATAATAATTTACTAATTTATTTAAAAACAACAAGCCCATCACATATTAATATAAACAACATATAAAATGAAAACTGTGGTTTCCAAAACCAAAAATTTGAGTGAAAAGAGTGGCATTCCTTTATATTTTTGCAAATTCCTTTGATATCTGACTTAATAGATATTACAACGATGCATTTTGGTTATTTGGGAAATGTTGATTCACAAAGTTGTGCAGATCTTCTAAATGTTGATGCTTTTGTTATTTGAGTTATGCCAAAATAATATTTGTAATCTGACCAACAATCTTAAAAGGAAATTCTTTAAGTATTAGGAAGCTGTCAAACTCAGGATCATGGTTACACGTTGTCCAAAATTCTACCATATCGGATCTTTACCGAAAGGCGTAGAAGCCATCCAAAATTCTAATTTTAACTTGAGGGCTCTAAATTTGATATTAACAACAAACGCTATCAGTTTTTTTCCTTACAGTGACAGGCTTGGTTGGTTGGTTTGTTTTTGAGAAAATGCCTGTCAATTAAATACCCAAGTCTTCTGAATAACTGGTTGGTTTGACATTCTTTCCAGTAAATCAACTAGTTCAGTTACAACTCAATCACAAAGTGCTTTTCTGTGAGCATCTTAATTTGGTCTGTAGCACAAATGTTCTATGTGTGGTTTCTAGCTTCTTATACATAATTTTAAAAAGATGTTTACTGAAGGGTTAAGATTTAGTAAAATTAATTTTTACTGCCTCACTGAGCACATTTTAAAATGAAACTGGCTCTATTTTTTATTTTTCACCACTAATGCCTAGTGATGTAGAATATGACAACACCTTTTTAAATTTGTTACCATTGTGCTTCTTGACAACAGTTTTACCTACTGTTGCTTTTGTACCATCAGCACAAATATCAACACAGTGAAAAAGGCAAACAACCTTTTTAGTATTAATATGAAAATAATTTAGATTTCATAGACCCCTGAAATACTTAGAATGTAGGGCAGTATGAATGGCTTCCTAAGTCCTTTGGAACAATAATATATCTCTTATTATGGGCTTACAATAGCATTCTAAAAAAGTAATCTTATCCTGATTAAGGTAATTTCAAAATTGAAAAAGAAAAAAAAACCCCAAAACAAAAACACCTCAAGGTCCCCAATCCAAACAACTTATCTTCTACCCTAGGAAATTTAGGACTCTTGTGTCTTCACTTCTTAATTGTTCCTAACAGACTGTGATGTAGTAGCTTTATTCAGGGTACCAGCTCCACTCATGTTTTGCTTTCTGGGATCCTCCCTGTATGAACAAGTATCTTTATTGTTTATGATTATTCATTTCACAAATGACATGAAAAAAATGCCTCCATTACCACTGTTTAGAGCTCTTAATGTCTATAGTCATCATGAATAACATACTGCTCCTGTTTTAAAATATTTGTAGACTTTAAAAATGCTCTTTTTCTTTTTTCCATCCTCAGGATGCAAAAATCGAAGCAGAAGAATTTACTAGACAACTGTATGTTGAACTCAAGTCTTCACCTCAGCCTCATTTGGTTCCTTTTCTTAAGGTAGAATTATGTATTTATTACATTGAAGAAAGTCTTTGTTTACTTTAAAATAATTTAAAACCTGAATATTTCAGCATGACAGCAATTTAAGTTGAAGATAGCTAACAATGTAGGAGAAACCTCTCAGTGTTGTTGTAATCTGTAAATCACACTGATAATGTATATTCTTTGGATGAGAACACATTGGGAAAACAGAAGTATATTCTGAGTCATGAATATAACTTGATTATGTTTTTTAATGCTTGTATATGCAAAATTCTTGACATTTAAAAAGAATAGGACCTTCTGCTTTGTGCTAATGACCCATACAATTTTCTTACAAATAAACCACATAATGTCAAATTTAGTGAAAAGGCTATTTTAAAAAATGAATTATTTTGTTGCTAGGCATATTGTTTTCTAAGATTTATTGAATAAAATAGAATTTTGATGGAGAACGGTAACTTTAATAACAAGAACTTGGTTTGACAGGCTAAAAATACATATTTTTGGATACAGGTATCTAAATTGAATTGAAATTTATAAAGTCATTGAAGACCTGGTACTGTAGTGAACCAAAGACTCATCCATAAATTTTGAAATAATGGAGTAAGGCATTATCTTTAGAAAAATTTGGCTTAATCGTCTGGGGGACATGAAAAAGGCTTCATAGTAGATTTTTTTGGTTGCCTCATGAAAAAAGAGTGGGAAGGGAGATGAAGCACCACATTTTCAGAAGGAAAGGGAAGGTTAAAGGGTCAGCTTAATATCTAGCATCAAGGGACTAGTGCTCTGTTTTCAGAGGACCCTCTTGATTGAGAAGTTAGGATCTGTCTTCCTTGGGTCCCTTGCAGAGCAAAGGTTATGTGAGCTGTAGGTGCTCTACATGACATTGACAGTTCTGTTGAGTTTATAGTCATGCCTAGTACTCATGGTCTTCAGGACTTGTCAAACCCTGTACTCGTCTCATTTTGATGGGAAAAAAATGTTTCAGCATTTGGCACTTGCTCAGGACTCATCGCACTTGCTACAACTTGTGTGAGTCATGACACTGCCTCGTAAGAGAAGATGCTTCATCACTCATCACTTGCTTGGTACTCATCGGTTTCAGCACTCGTGATGAGTTCCAGAACAAATTAACAATGAGTACTGAGGCACCACTGTATTTTTATTTCATGCTCACTGGAGACACCATGGGGAAGGAGAGAAATTAGTAAGCACCTACGGAGTATCTGATGCTTTTGTTAGATAGTTTACTTTTAATTTGCATTGTTTTCATTTAATTTTCATATCAGTCTTGAGAATAGCTGCTAGACAGTATTTTCCATTTTAGGGATGAGAACACTCTGTAAGTTGACTAACTTTAGGTCAAACTTGCAGGTCCAGCATTTAGCCTATCTAACTCTACTTGCTAGCAAACACTGTCTTGAGGTTACCAAAAATTACCATGAACTAGTTGTAATTTTTATCTGTTTCCTAAGGACCTAGTAAGCCTTATGTATTTTCTTGAGAATTTTTTTCTCACTTTTGGGAAAATGCTTTTGGGGGTTGGGTGTTGCATAGGGATAAGGGATTGAGACTTTATTCTTAACTCTAACCAGAGGATCAAGAAATAAATTTAGTACCTTTTTAAATCTTACTACTTTAATATTTCTGTCCAGTTGTGTTTTTCTCTGGATTCCCTCATCTTAGATTTCTAGCTTAAATGTAATTAATCATATCACTTCATTTGTTTATATATTTTTAAAGTGGCATAATTTTTCTTTTGAAGTTTGAAAAAAATTATGAGAGACTTTCTTTTGTTATTATTTTTACATATACTTGAAAACCTCTTTGGATAAGAATTTTATCAGTTTCTTCTAATAAAAATATTAAAGGAAAGGAAAGATAGAGGAGCAGTAGTTCTCATTTGCTTTTTAAATAATGGACGTCTGACATTTTGTCAAAACAAGGAAATCTTCCAAAACAGCCCATGAACTTGCCAAGATAACCTACTACCCACTGGCTTTTTCAGCTTTGTTTTCTAACTCAAAAAAAAAAAAAAAAGAAAGAAAAGAAAAGAAGAACCCCAAACCCCAGGGATGAAATGCAGAACCTTCTACTTTTTAGCTTGAACTGTCTTTAAATCTTTTAACAGCATATAAAGATAAAAACCAACTTAAAATTCAGTCAGAAAATATTCTAGCTCTATTAAGAAAATTGACCATATTTGTATTAGCTTTATTTTGATAGGAAGACTATTTCTGTCAAAAGTTTGAAAGTTAGCCTTGGCCAGTATGGCTCAATTGGTTGGAGCATCCTCCTTTGGACCAAAGGATTGTGGGTTCGATTCCCCGTCAGGGCACATACCAAGGTTGCATGTTCAACCTCCGGGCCAAGGCACATATTAGATAGCAACCAGTAAATATTTCTCTCTCACATTGATGTTTCTCTCTCTCCCTTCCTCTCTCCCTTTCTCTCTAAAGGCAATGAAAAAATGTCCTTGGGTGAGGATAAAAAAAAGTTTGAAAGTTATTTAACCAAAAATTTGTTTAGTCTGCTTTTGTTTAAACAAATTTACAGATACTGAAGTTATGAGTGATCTGTTATGGGATTTAGATGGGTACAGACAAATATGAAACTGTTTTTATTTTATTTTTAAGATTTTACTTATCTTTAGAGAGAGGGGAAGAGAGAGAGAAAAAGAGGGAGAGAAATATTGATGTGAGAGAGAAACACATCGATTGGTTGCCTCTTGCACACATCCTGACTGGGAACTGAACTCACAACCCAGGCATGTGCCCTGACCCAGAATCAAACTGGTGACCTTTCGCTTTGCGGGAAAATGCCCGATCAGCTGAGCCACACCAGTCAGGGCAAAACTGTTTTATTTTAACAAATTGATTTTCAGGTATGCAAAATAAACTTAATCCTCAGACATAATTTTGTATTGAAAAATAAAGCACTTTTGGGTTTTAAGTTAATTGAATCTTGGATATTGACAGGATATAAATAAGTGATATCAGATTTCCTCAACTGAATTACTTGATGTACTTTTGAATTATTTTCTGTTGAAAGATATGAAATACAAAGTATTTCTGTTATACTAGTAGCTAATTTATTCAGTTATCAGTGCTTTTTTTTTCTCCTTCCCTGTTTCTAGAAAAGTGTGAGTGCCTTACGACAACTCATGCCTAACTCCCAGAGCTTTATTCAGCAGTGTGTTCAGCAGACTTCTGGCGACATTAGTGGTACCTGTACCACACCAGTAACAACTTCTGTGGGGACAACAACAGTTTCCTCAATACAGTCTGAGAAGCCTATCATTGTTTCTGGAGCAACAACACCCAGAACTGTGTCAGTACAAAACCTCAATTCTCTTGCTGGTTCTGGGGGAGCAAAAACTGGAGTTGTGACACTTCATTCTGTGGGTCCAGCTGCTGTAGCAGGAGGAGCTACAGCTGAAACTGTTTTGCTTCAGACTCCAAAACCACTTGTGACATCTATACAAACTACAGTTACAGCTGTCTCACTTCAGCCTGAAAAGCCAGTAGTCTCCAGGGCAGGAGTGACACTGGCTCTTCCATCAGTAACTGTTGGAGAAACTTCAGCATCAGCTATTTGTCTTCCGCCTGTGAAACCTGTTGTTACTTCTGCTGGGACCACGTCTGACAAGCCTGTCATTGGCACTCCAGTCCAAATCAAACTTACACAGGCAGGATCCATCCTTTCACAACCAGCTGGCATTCCACAGGCAGTTAAAGTCAAACACCTAGTGAGTAACATTTCATTCCTTTCCCAATTTCTTGGTTTTCAAGTTTCAAACATTCAGAAAACTGGGAAGACTAGTGAAATGAGCCCCTGTATACTCTTGACCAAGTTTGACCGCTGGCTAACTTTTTACCACATCTGCTTTGTTCTTTTTCTATTCACATACTACAAAACACACACATGCAATTTTTCCTGAACTATTTGAGAGCTGCTTGCAGAAATCGTGACACTGCACCCTTCCTCACATACTGTCTGTTCCTTAAGAAAAAAAATCTGTTTTTTTTAACATAAGTACAACATAATGTGGGAAGTTAATATTGGTACAATAAGTATTTCCGCAATTGTCCCCACAATGTCCTTTATAGCTGTTTTTTCTGATGTTGCTTCCAATAAAGGATTCTATATTACATTTACTTGTCATTTCTCTTTAGGCTTCTTAATTCTAGAACAGTTTCCCAGTCTTTTGTGGTTGCTTGTTATGTTGTAATATTTTAAGTGCCTGGACTAGTTTTGCAAAATGTCCTTTATTCCATTTTGTCTGACTGTTTCCTCGAGATTAGATGGAGGTGAAATATTTTAGCAGGTTATTACATAGGTGTTATTATGGTGATAATTTCTTTTAAAAAATGTGCTGAGGGGAGAGGGAGAGGTGTGGGAAAAGGAGTAGATGTAACATTGTGTTTCCTAAATTTAATAGGTTCGGAGGTTCTTGGGTAACAAATCTTAGCTATTTAAAAAAATACCAATGCGTGTTTAGAACATTCTACTGTATGCTAGACCAGAAAACTTTTATTAGAAGACTATGAAAGTATTGTTGACCTGTGTGAGATAGTACATGGTAAATTAATTAAAAATCATGTTTCTTTTTCTTTTCTTTTTTTTTTTTTTAAGTAAAGTTCTCCCCTACCTTATACAGTAATTAAGCTAGGTGTTTTTTTGATTTTTGGTGATTGCCCTTAATTCTCTTTTGTAAGCCTTCGTGGTAAAGGCTGTATTTTGAATCTCTTTTTTTAGTTTATTCCGCTTGGAATAGTAAAATCTAAGTAAACTTCCCAGCCATGTTTGTGTGATCAGGAAAAGAGGTTAGCATCTGTGGATAATTGTCTTTGAGTCAGAGGACAGCTTTGAGCATAGAATGAAAGGGAAAGATTAATTTGGACAGCCATCAAATTCTTGGGTAGGTAGGAAGTAATAGTCATTTCCTGGATGCTAATCTTTTTTCATCTCTTTTTGCTCTGAGTCTGATTTTTAAATGGTGAAATAAACCTGCCTTGCAGAGGTTCTCTTGAGTGTCTGAATATAATCTCAGATGAAACCTTTTTAGAAGTGGTAATTCTTAAACATTGGTCAGGTTTGGGAACCACTGGAACAGAGTAATCGCCCCAAGGAAAGTCCTCTTTTTGGTAGTACTGAACAGAATTGAGATCCTTTTTTTCAGTTGTAGCTGATTATTGAATCAGTGTTAATCTTAATGGAACATGTGTATTGGTCCCTGAAATGAAATAATGCTTTATATCTACATAGAGTTTTAAAAATATGTCATGTATGCACTGTGGGTTTTAAAATAAATTTGTGATGCCAAAAAGTCAGGGAGAAAACCAAGAGTCTGGAAATTTAAGTGACTTGTCCACTGGCATTCAATGAGTAATGGATCTCAGACTAGAACCCAGTGTCCTTTCCATTAGGTTATGGTGCTCAAGGCAACAACTTCTGTTTCTGGAGTGTCCTGAAACAGAAAACTGTCTGGTAGTAATATCTTGGCGGTATTTCTGTTTTGTAGTTTTGACTTGTTATGTGTTAGAAATAATTTCAGTTAAAAAATGTAATAAAATCCAATGGCAAATATTAAGGATTTTAAAAAGATTTTATTTATTTGTTTGTAGAGAGAGAGGGGAAGGAAGGGAGAAAGAGAGGGAGAGAAACATCAATGTGTGGTTGCCTCTTTCATGCCCCCCACTGGGGACTTGGCCTGCAACCCAGGCATGTGCCCTGACTGGGAATCAAACCAGTGACCCTTTGGTTTGCAGGCTGGCACTCAGTCCACTGAGCCACACCAGCAAGGGCTAGGATTTTTTTTAAACTTCGTACTTTTGTTCCTGTAAGATAGTGAAATAATTTAATTTTACTTGTGATTTCTGCTTTCTTGTTTGGCCTCTATTTCTCAATATTGCTCAATTTTAGTGAGCAAATCTGATGTCAGTATTCATACTTTCCTATTTAAAATGGCAGAAATGCAGCTAGATGCTGCATATGCATTCCAATCTGTTTTACAACAGATTTTTTAAAATAAATAAATTTATTTATTTATTCATTTATTCATTTATTCATTCCTCACCTGAGGACATGCTTATAATTTTAGAGAGGGGGAGGGGAGGGAAAGAGGGAGAAAAGCGATGTGATAGAGAAGCGTCCATCGGTTGCCTTGCACGTGGGCCCCACTGGGGACCCAACTTGCAGTTGAGGCATGTGCCTTAACCAGAAATTGAACCTGCGACCTCTAGGTTTATAGGATGATGCTCCAAGCAGCTGAGGCACATCAGCCAAGGCAATATTTATTTTTATTGTTTACACTGTTACAGATATCCCTATTTTCTCCCCCTTTGCCCACCTCCACCCAGACCTTGCCCTCCCTTTCCTCAGGCCACCACCACACTGTCATTTGTGTCCATGCATTATATATATAGTCTGTTCTTTGGCTAATTCTTTCACCGTCTTTCATCCAGTCTGCCTATTTTACAACAGATTTTTACATGGGTCACTAAATAACATAAACTGTTCTCTATAGTAATGCCACAGAGAGGATTGAGCTAGGCTCAAATTTGAATTAGTATTTCTTGAATAATTAAGAATATCATCTGTAAGTCCATTGCAAACCATAGTCCAGTGTAATTCTAGGTATATGTGAAGAGGAATGCTCAGGATGCTAGAAACATCAGAAAATATTTAATACAGCTTAGAAGAATTATGGCAAATATGATTTAAAATATGGGAATTGCTGTACTGGATCAAATCTGTGGTTCATGCAACTCAGGATGTAGTCTGAAGAATACAAGCATGGCTGTCTTGTCCAGTGCTACGTTTAAAATTTGTGTAATTTCCTTTAATAATTGACCACAAATTTAAAAATTTCCCTTACTACTTTATTCTAACTTTTACTGCTTTTCCTGAAAAAGTGTATAGGTTTCCTGCCTTCCGGCTAAGACCTTTTAAATATCACACTTTCAAGTCATAAAAATTTTGTCAGTCTACCGTTGCTGAGTTTAGGTTTTGTATGGTGGTTGTTATTATTTTATTAATTTATACACTTTTCTAGATTAAAGAGATCCTTCCCGATTTTTTAAAAATTTAGATTTATCTTATTAACTATTGTATGTTATCCTCTGTGATCTTCTGAAGCTCGCATCCAATAAATGCACTAGAATTGCTCATTTTCTTCAGGGGTAAGTTTTTAATGTTGTACCAGTAATTCAGTGCTTTGTATATTTTGGTTCTCAAATGCTTGGATTGTTGAAATATGGACCTAATTAGTAGTTCTTGGGATTTCACAAGAATCTAGTTATAAATGTTAATCTTATTATTTATCAAGTCTGGTGTAGTTGTTATTATTTGATGTTCTATATTCCAGCTAAATGTTGAGCTTTAACATTTTTTTAAAAGTTATGAAAGAGATTAGAATTGGATTATAGTGTCCTGGTGATGGATACATAATTAGTAGAAGCTTTCAGGAGTTTCAATGCTAAAAAGTTTTTCTTAGGATATTTGTGAAAAAATTTTTACTAATAAGCAAATGCTAAATTTAGTTTAAATTAAAGACTTATTTTAATTTAATTGAAACTTAACAAAAACTAATAAAAAACTTAAATTTTAATTTGATAATTTTTAAAATTATATTTGGTAAATTTTAATAACCAATTTTACCACATAAAATTAAACAGTAAGCTTCTCAGATTCATAATGTGTGAATCAAATTCATGAATGAGAAAGTTAATTGAAAATTCCTAGTCTTTGTTTTTGGATAAAAGGCCAATAATTTTATAGAGTAAATTGAATATTATTACTCTTAATAATTTTATATTTATATGTCACTTGAATATCTATGAGCATAATTTATGCTTAAAGTTAGGGCAGGAAGCTTTAATATTGTCATAGATATTTTTTCTTGTGTCAAATACATATATATTCCCCCAAGTGACTCTGTTGCTTGCATTTCTTCCTTAATGGAATTGTAAAGATTTGATAAATAAGTGGCCAAGTATATTCAACAATAATTCTCCAAACATAACTTCCATGGGTATAAGAGAAAAACAAATAATTGTTTAGCATATTATTACTAAAGTGGCAATTTTCCATTTCATTATATTGAAGTAAAACTTATCCCCTAAAATTGACCCAGAATATTAGAAAAAAAATTTGTTGTTGTATCATAATTTTTTGCTAGTACCTAGTTATTTTGAAGTAATGGGGAACCTTTAAAGAATTTTCAACAAATACATTTTTATATGAAGTACTTTGTGAGACTTAATTATGCTGACTAACTCTGACTTCAGTTCTCACTGGATAAAGAGAAAAAATTTTAAGGTGTAAATTTTAGTCTCTAGTATGCTGGTCTCCAGTATTTTAATTAGAGAAGTTGAAATAAAAATTAAGTAGGAAAAAACATATCATTGGTTGTTTTATTGGCTCAAGTAGTTCACTGTCAGTTTTGTATTAAACTGACCTAGGACCCAAACTTAAGCTGTTTGCCTATTTTCTTCCTGTTTTTGCATTCTGTTAAGAGTGAGAGGAAAGATGTTCGGTTGGTTATTATAATGACTTAAATAGGACTAATGAAAGGTTTGGTGAAGAAAGGGATTGAATCCAAGTAAGGCCTACCCTTTATCATAAGTAGTTAGGAGTTGCATAGAAAAGTCTTCATAGGCCATCATTTAGTGAAAGTTTATATAATAAAAGTCTTAATATATAGATTGATTAATGCTAGTTCATTTAAATTTACTTGAGGAAAAAAAATATATATGAGTTTGTTAAGGGTACATTAGAATTTATGGAAAACAAACTATTTAGAAATATTTATATATGCCATATGTGAACCATATTTTTACATCATTTGAGAAAATATTTTATTATGAAAAGTTTGAAACATAACAAAGTTGAAGTTTATAGTGAACACACCCATATATCAAACCACCTAGGTTTTACTATTTACAATTAGTATATTTGATTTATCGTGTATTTACCCACTCATCAGTCTTAATTTTTTATGCATTTCAAAGACTTCTTCCTAAATAATGAAACATGCACATTATTAACTACAGTTTAACATTGTTTACTCTTTTTTATTCTTTTTAGCTAAAATTTACAGGTACTGACATGCACAAATTTTAAATGTACTATTGGATAAGTTTTGAGTTAGTGCATGCTTCTGTATAACTCATAGCCCCTATCAAGATATGGAATGCTACCATCACCTTGAAGTTTCCTGTGTCCCTTCCCAATTGATCCCCACCCCCATTCCCCCAGAAGCAAGGCTCTTTTGATAATTTTCTCCCATAGATTACTTTTGCTTGTTTTAGAACTTCATATAAATCAAATCTTACAGTGAGCACATTTAAATTTTTTAAATAGAAATTTGTAGGTTCTTGATTTGAAGCAGCATTACTGATTCCTAAAAGCTGGTGATATAATTAAAAAATTCATTTGAGCAAAATTTAAAAAGTGTTTAGAAGACCCTTTGAATTATAGAAGCAGCATATCCTGAGGTTTATCAAGGTTGAGTTTTTTTTTTAAAGATTTCATTTATTTATTTTAGACAGAGGGGGAAGGGAGAAAGAAAGGGGGAGAAATATCAATGTGTGGTTGCCTCTTGTGTGCCCCCTACTGGGGACCTGACTTGGACCACAACCCAGACGTGTGCCCTGACTGGGAATCGAACCATCATCGACCCTTTGGTTCACAGGCTGATGCTCAGTCCACTGAGCCACACTAGTCAGGGCCTGAGTTTAAATTGGGCATGACATTAATTTCAGCCCCTATTGTAGGATTTTACTTCAGCTCTGTGTTCAGAGATATTCTGAGGCTGGATGTGGGCATATAGAATTGCTAGCATTTAGTGGAATATGCTATTGTCCCAGAAGATAAGGAATAGTGGCACAAAACCCACACATTGGCTGTTCCTGAGGGATAGTTGGCAACCAACATTTATTTTTTTATTTTTATGCTACAGTTTTTGTTTAGTTGGAGCCCTGTATTTTCCTAGAACTCAGCCTTAGTGAATATGTGCCAGTAATCACGTATTGAACATTAAATACAAATTAGAGGAAATAGTACCCATGGTTCCAGTAACTTTGTGTGCATGTACTGTATGAGTTCTTTAGAGATAAGTATTTGGTTGCTGTGTATTTAAGAACAGGGAGGTGGGTTTCAGTTGAAATACAGAGAAAGCACTGGGCAGCATTTTCTCAGTGACTTGTTCAATCCATACTTGTGTTTCTGTAGTTCCTTTCCATGTAGAATTTAAGAACAGTTCCTTGTCAGATATCCCCGATCACAGTTATGTAAAAATCATAGTTAATATAAAAAGACCCTTTAACCTAAAGAGTATTGTGTAGCTTCCGACCTGTGTTTTCTATAAAACAACTAGAACATTAATTTGTTAATATCCAAATAGAACATCAGAATTTGATATATCAAAAGAAGATGCTAAGGTATTTAGGCTTCCTTTCTAGCTTTTTTTTGGAGGGAAATTAAATAAAGGACTTAAGTTTAAAAATATATAACAGCTTTCTTTTGCTTGTCAAGTAATAGCAAATACCTCTTCCTTGGGCCAGTTTCCATTTCTCTAAGATAATTTCAGTCTCCATAAGATGCCTAACACAGAGGTGGGAAACAGTAGGTTAATAATGATAATAACAAAAAATACAATAATTAATAAATAAAAATACAACAATAACTCTCTTATGTACTCACAACTGTAAACCTACTTTTTGGCCACCCCTGAACTGTGTTTTAAATGGTACTTTCTTTGAAAGAACACTAATGAATTTTCTTGCATATTTTCACTCATAATTTTACTTTGTTCTCCAAATATGCAGGAATATGCTGCACATGTGCTGCCCCAGGAGGTATAGTTATTAAGATGAACAATGATGGGAATCCCAGATTGTTAATCCCAGCTCAAATTTTGGTGATATATATAAATATCCCATATCATTCATTTTACATATATATTTATATCTATATCATTCATTTTTCATGCTTTATTTATTTATTTACTAAATTTTTAATGGCATGCTTGCTTCCTGCCACTGGCATGAACTTGACCCTGGTTGATCTCTAGACCAGGCCATGAACAGCCCCGGATGTGAGTTGGCACTGAGGCTCACATTCCCAAGCTTGTTCTATGCTAAGGTGATACAACTAGCATCTGGTCCAGTGGGGGCTAGCCCCCTTGCCTCACACCCTCACCCCCCCTGCCTGGTCCCTGGGGAGTAGAGCCCCACCCCCTCTCCATCTGAAAGTATAATAGACTTCCAGGCTGTTATATTTTTGTGTACTCGTCAAAAATAGTATGAGGACTAACTCATAAACAGATTTTATTAGTAATATTTAGTAATAATTAGTAATATTTTATTAGTTTTTCATAATTAAGATGCTGAAAAGAATACCTAGTAAAGGATATAAAGGAAGAAAATATGAACAATAGGGAAATAGGAGAGAATTGTTGATGAGTGTTTTTGTTGAGTTTCTTTTCTGATGCATAAATTAGACTGTGATTGTATATAACTTTATAGAATTTTAATCTGACCCCTAGGATCTTAGAATGCATAAGTAGGATCTCAACTTGTTGAAATACATCATTGCTTCCAAGAGCTTTTTCTGTCTTTTCAGAGTCTGTTCTTAGAATGATGGAAATTAAATTATTCCAATTTGTGTTTCTTCTCTAGAGGCTTTAGCTCCTAAAGCATTATATACTGGGATATTTGGAGTGTCCTACGAGTTACTTTTGTTTAGTGATGCACACTGGATTTTAAGTTTCATTTACAAACAATTATAGAATAAATTTTACTTTCAAAATTCTGTTTAGAAGTCTATTTCCTTGCTCATTATATTAGGCAAAAATGAGTTGAAGGACTTATAAATAGTTCACTATCAATAGCTGGCTCAAATACATGGAGACAGTTTTTCTTCTTTCAAGTGAAAAAAAATGAAGTCCTATTATTCTGGTTTTTTATTCTTTTTTGAAGCTAAAAATAAGGCCATGCTATTACTTTAATTTTGCTTCCCTTATCCCCAACCCTCACCCTCTGGATTTCTTGAACTGTTTATTTTGGAGAATGCCTTTAGCATTGTCATTTTCCAGATATTTTTTAAAAGCAGCCCATTAAAAGTCCTTATTTTTTTGGAAACATATTAGCAAATATTTATAGATAAAATGATATATCCAAATGTGCTTTAAAATAATTGAGGGTGGAAGGGGAATGGGTGAGGATGTAGATGCAATAAGATGGGTAATGAATTAATCATTGTTGAAATTGGGTAATAATGGCATGGGTGGTTTCATTTTATTGTTTCTTCCACTTTTGTATATATTTTGAAATTTTCTATGATTAAAGTTTAAAAATGAAGAAAGGATTCATACAAAGGTTTAAATTGGGCAGTATATAATACAATTTTAAATTCTACTCTAAAAATATAACAAAGTGTGAGATACTCTTGGTTTTCACTTTTGAACAAGTTAATTTTGCTACATACAAATTTAAAATTTAAGTAGGCTTTCTTGTGATACTAAGATCAAGGTGTATTTATAGTTAGGTGAGCACAGTTCTTTGTTTGGTTGTTACAACTGAAGCAGGTTTAGTTGAGTGACTATAATGATAGTTCTCACTGTTTCAGGTAGTCCAGCAGCCTTCAGGAGGCATTGCAAAACAAGCTGCTACACTTTCCCATTCCTCAGCGTTGACCATTCAGAAATCTGGACCGAAGAAGATGCCAGTGAGCACTGCAATAACTACTGTTCAGGCATCTCCAGGTAGGGCTCTGACCCATCACACTGGGAATGAAACATGATGGGGTTTTGTACTCTATTTTTATTATGCATTTTAAAAATCTACCAATATAAATGATATTTTATTAACATATTTCTGTCACCTTTTCTGAATGATATTTTTTAGTGCTGGTAATTCTTTAGACAATTTGAAGCCTGGAGGTCTTGATTGTAGCAGATTATTTTATGTTCAGGGAATAAATTCATTGTCATGTTTGAATTTAAACATAGTGTTAGGGCAGTTAAATTTTTTTGATTATTGTATATATATATTAAAAGCTGTTATCCTGAATTTTTCCTAAAGTGATATGATTGCCTGTTTTCTTATTATTATACTTTTTTCTTTCTTCTTTTGTTTTATAGCTTCCATTCTAAAGCAAATTACCTTGCCGGGAAATAAAATTCTGTCACTTCAAGGATCTTCTATTCAGAAGAATGAAATAAAAGAGAATGGAATAACATCCTTGAGGTAAAGAAAAATAACAGTTAAAATTTGGTGTGGTTTAAGGAAGTAATATTTCTTAATAAAAAAGGTGATAGAATAATACTTCCAATAAATAAATATATTTGTCTTTAAAAAACTAACAGTACTTTGAACATAATTTATAAACAAAAAAGTGCACAGATTATTATGTGTCCATTGCAATGAATTTTGACAGACATACACCTGTGTAATCATAATCCAGATCAAGATGTTGAATGTATTCATCACTTTTATGTTCCTTTCAAATCAATGATCCCCAACCCTGCCTCTAACAGCCATTATGTTTATATCTATCACCATCTATCATTTTTGTCTATTTTTTAACTTTACATAAATGAAAAATGATATTATCTGCTCTTTTGCATACTGTTCTTTTTTCACACAGTATGTTTTTGAGATTCATATCCTATATCATTTGAATATTAGAAGATTGTTCTTTGTATTGGGTAAAAGTATTTGTTATACAAATATAAATTTGTTTATTCTTTTTCCTCTTGTTGAGCATTGGGTTGTTCCCAGTTTTTGACAGTTATATATAAAGCTGCTATAAACATATTTATGTACAGATTTTTTTTGTAAACATAGTTTCTCATATCTCTGTAGTAAATATTCAGCAGTATAATGGCAGGATCATTACGTAAATAAATGCATGTTTAGCTACAGGAAGTCCTGGATTTACTACAGTTCAACTTATGATTTTTTGACTTTTTAGTGGTTTGAAAGCTCTATGTATTCAGTAGAGACCGTACTTCGAATTTTGAATTTTTATTATTTCCTGGAGTAGCAAAATGCCTTATGTTCTGTTGTGTGGGGAAGCAGCCACCAGATGATTTTGCCCAACTGTCCACTAACATAAGTGTTCTGAGCAGGTTTAAGGTAGGCAAGTCTAAGCTATTGAATTTAATAGGTTAGATTGCATTAAATGCATTTTTGACTTATAATATTTTCAACTTGTAATGGATTTATTGGAATGTAACCCCATCATAAGTCCAGGAGCATCTGGAAACTATTACACTGTTTACCAAAGAGACTGTACCATTTTATCTTCCCACCCACGATGATGAGAGTTCCAGTTGCTGTGTAACTTTGGTAATGCTTGGTATTTTCAGTTCTTTTGATTTTTACCATTTTAATAAGTATGTAGTGGTTATTATTGTGGTTTTAATTTGCATTTTCGTAATAACTAAAGATGTCGAGCATCTGTTTTTGTGCTTACTTGCTATCCACATGTTACTGGTGAGATGACAAGACCTTGTTTCTTGTCTTCTTGAAGGAAAAAGTTTAGTCAAGAGCAAGCTGCTGTAAAGCAAGCAGGGACTTACTGGCCGTAGGAAAAGCACACCCAGGGCAGTGAAATGAGGAAGGGTTTAGCATAGAAGAAATTAGAAGCATAGAAGAAGACCTGGATGTGCTCCTGGGAGGGAGAGCACGCTTTGGGTCCTTTGTCCTGAGGGTTTTTAATCTCTCTCTTGCAGGCAGGAATCTTAGGGGAGGTCTCAGGGGGCATCCCAATAGAATACTCATCAGCTTTACAGGTTTACCCTTTCAGGGTCGTGGTCTCCATTGATTGGTTAGTGCCAGGGTAGGGGGTCATTAGTCAGTGCTTCTGGTCCTGAGGCGGCCATGGCATTACTTGTCTGGTTTTGATGCCTTTCTGGGCCTGAGGCTGAAACACAACTGAGGCCTAGATGTTCTCTTGAGGGAGGAAAGGTCAGGGGGTCCAAACCACATGACCAGCAATATACTAGGGGAGGAAAGATTAGTTTTTGTCTATTGCTAGGCACTCTGGGCTCTGCCCTCTCATGACCTTGTGTACCTGACCCATTGTCCTTGTTCTGCTCATGTCTGTCTTAACTGCATACCACACACTTACCTTCTTTAGTAAAGTGTGTGTTCAGATCTTTTGCTCATTTTTCCTTATTGAGTTGGGTTTTTTTTTTTTTTGAGTTTTTAGAGTTCTTCATATATTGAAGAACAAATTCTTTGTCACATAAGGGATTTGGAAATATTTTCTGTGTTGTATTTTATCCATCTGTTGTCCTATATTCTGTTAGGAGCTTTATAGTTTTAGGTCTTACACTTAAGTCTTTGATTCATTTTGAATTAGTTTTTATAAAGGGTAAGAATCCAACATCATTTATTTATATGTGGACATCTAGTTTTCCTAGCATGATTTGTTCAAAATACTGTTCTTTCCCATTGAAAGGTCTTGGCATCTTTGTCAAAAATCATTTGACCATATATGTGAGTTTATTTCTGGACTCCTTGTCTATTCCCTCTGGCTGTACATCTGTATTTATGTTAGTGCTACACTGTTTCCGGTAACTGTACCTTTGTGGTAGGGTTTGAAATCAAGAAGTGTGAAATTTCCAGCTTTGATCTTTTTTGAAATTGTTTTGACTGTTTGGGGTCCCTTGAAACTCCATATGAATTTTAGGATGGGATTTTCTGTTTTTTCCAAAAAAAAAAAAATTTTGGAATTTTGATTGGGATTGCATTGAATCTGTAGATTGCTTTGGATAATATTGACATCTTAGTAATATTAAGCCTTCCAATCAATGAATAAGGGATGTGCTTCTATTTATTTATGTTTTCTTTAATTTCTTTCAGCAGCGTTTTGTAGTGTTTGTTGTGTAACTGAGCAAACTGGGGCCCATCCACTTGTCTCCTTGATAACCAGCAATTAGTGTTTAAGGAAACAGGTTTTTATTTACAGGATTCCAACCTTGGGAAGTGGGGGCTGAAAGCACTCCTGCTCAGAGCCCTGTTCTTCCATGAGACCCAGCACTTCCCTTGCTCCCCACCAGGCTATAAGTCCAAAGCATGCCCAGAAGTTCCCCATATCCTTATCTGTTCTTAAGCCAGCTGCGCAAACAGTTCTCCATCTCCTCTGAAAGGCACACTTGTGGGTTTCAGAATTGCCATCCTCTTGCAGCAGCTCTTTCCTTCAGGATCTGGGGTGCATTGTCCTCAGCCTCCATATAGTAGTCCAGGAAAGCATGTACCATGTTACACTGGATCATGGTGGAGTCCAGGGAGGCACATGTCCCAAGAGAATGGCTTCTCTGTACATCTTTCAGAGAAGCAGAAGTCTGCATTCCCTCATCACAGTTCAGCATTTAAGGCATTTCTCACAAATTTGTGCTTGGTTCGGCAGGTTCCCGCACAGCTCCATCAGCTTTGCAGGATCCCTGCCCAGCTCCATCAGCTCTCTCCTTACACCCTTTCCTCAGTCCCCAGTGGCTGCTTTCTCACTACCCCAGATCACATGGTGGAATCCTGACTCCTCGCTGGCATGGCTTCTACCTTATGCACCAGCCCTCATGGTGGACTATTTCACTACAGACTGCATAGCTGCTTGCTGCTTTTTCTCTCAGACCTCATGGTCAAATCCCCCAACTTCATGGTTCCTTCCTCATGGCTGCCTCCTCCCTCTTTGCCTGACCTTATTTTTAAATGCTGACCTGGGACTTTGTACCTGTCCTCATATCTGGCTCCTCTTACAATGTGCTACTTTTGCCAGTTTCCCCGTATTTTTTATCTTCTTTTGGCTGCCATCTTTAGTCAGAGCAAGAGTACCCCATGACACAGGAGCCTCTGGCTCCTGCCTCTCCTGCAGATGCTGTATAAACTTCCCCAGCTACATCACAAGTCACTATACCAGTCATGTAGATCTTTTACCTGGGGAGGCAGCACAGCTATCAACTAGTTATCAACTTACCATTATGAAAAGTATTTTAACCACCATATCATTCCCTTTCCTCATCCTCTAACCATGCATTGTGGGGCATATTTTTGGGGGCCCACACTTTGCACTCCATTTCGGTTGTACAGGTCTTTGCCTCTTTGTTTAAATTTATTGCTAAGTATCTTCTTTTTTTATGCTCTTTCTAAATTTTCTTTACATATCTCTCAATTGTTAATGTATAGAAATGTAGATGATTTTTATGCGTTTACCTTGTATTCTGTTACTTTGCTTAATGAATTTATTAGTTTTAACTTTTTGTGGAATCTTTAGGGTTTTCTAGGATATGGAATCATATCTGTGAATAGATAATTTTACTTCTTCCTTTCGAATTTGGATGCCTTTTATTTCCTTTTTTTTTTTTTTTTGCCTAACTGCTCTGGCTAGAACTTCCAATACTATATTGAATAGAAATGGCAAAAGTGGTCATCCTTTCTTTTTCTTGATCTTAGAGGAAAAGCTTTCAGTCTTTCATTGAGTATGGTATTTGCTGTGGGTTTTTCATATATATTTTTTCATTTTGTTGAGGTAGCTTCTTCCTGTTCCTAGTTTTTTGAATGTTTTTATTATGAAAAGTTGTTGGATTTTCTAAAATTCTATACATCAGTTGAGATGATCAGATTTTTTCCCCTTCATTTTTGTTAATATGGTATAAATACATCGATTGATTTTTGTATACTTGACAAGAATAAATCCCACTGCTGAATTCAGTTTATCAGTATTTTGTTAAGGAATTTTGCATCAGTGATAAGGGATATGGGCTTATAGTTCTCTTATTGTATCTGTCTGGTTTGGTATTATGGTAATGTTCGCCTCATACAATGAGTTAGGAAGTGTTCTCTTGTCTTTAATTTTTTTGAAAACTTTTAGAAGATTTGGTATTAGTTCTCTTATAAATGTTTGGTATAATTCTTAGTGAAGACATCCAGTGCAGGGATTTTCTTTGTTGGGATATTTTGATTACTGATTCAATCTCCTGTCAATTTGTTAATTTGACAGTTTTACATCTGTTGGTGATTTCTAACTCCATCCCATTGTAGTCAGAGAAAATACTTTGTATGTAATCTTTTCAAATTTATTAAGACCTCATTTATAGCCTAACATATAGTATATCCTGGAAAATGTCCCCTATACACTTGAGAAGAACATGTATGCTCTTGTTTGGGTGGCATGTGCTATAGTTTATGCCTGTAGAGTTAATTGGTTTATTGTGGTTTTCTTTTTTTTTTGTATTAAGACATAAGTGTCCAGTCAAGAGTGAAAGAAAAAGCTTGCCACTCTAGCGTGCTTTCAAGGGTGATGCTACTGGATTACCCAAAACTTTCATTTTTCTCAACATGTTACTAATCCATTCAACCATTATATGGATTATTGTGTTATTATTTTGGTTTTATTGTCTATCAGAAGTGTCATGAGGCATTTGACAATTATTATTTAGAAATTAATATATCTTTAGTCCTAGGCATTCCTTAACCTATCATTCTGGAGGCTTATTTAAAAAGTAGTAACTTGGCAGTTTTCAGTCATACTGATACTGCACTGGGTTCTGTATTTAGAAGATAAGTTGTATAACATCCACTTTTCCAAATACCTCAGTGAGGTAGACACTATCATCATATCCATCTTATAAAGGAAGACATGAAGGTTTAAGAAAAATGTTATTATTTGATCAAAATTACATAGATAGGGTAATGACAGAGTTAGGATCTGAACTCAGACTGCCCTGTATGAGTGGTATTTTTAGACTCCTGACAATCATCCCTCCCTCCCTCTCTCCCTCCCTCTCTCCCTCCCTCCCTCCCTTCTACCATTCTTTTCTTCTTTTAATTAACAAAATATTTTCTAATTTTTTATTTTAAAAAATGCCACCTATCTATTTCAATTCAGGTCTGAATTGAAATCTGAAAATCTGGATTCAAGTCTTTGCTCTGTCATGCAGTACTCTGATTTAACCTTTGATCTTTTCAACCTGTTTCTTATCATCTGTAAAATTGAGATAAAACTAACTCTTCTACATAGAACATGCAGATTTTAAAAGTATAGAAATCAAAACATATTGGAAGATACCTTGAAAATTATATCATTAATATAAAAGCAGAATATGTACACCCTTAGAAACTAGTATAAGTGTAGCTACACTGCTTTACAACTGCACAGACCTCCATAATCCATGATCTATATAATCTTTATAGTTCTGAAGAATCCTTTTACTCAGAAGTACGAATTTTTATATTTAAATTTTATGTGATCACTATAGTATTATATATCTAGAAATAAACTAATCAAGTCCAAACTAATATTGAATAAAAGGGATATTTGGGTAAATCTAAAACTGGTTCTGTTCCATCATGCCATATTGGTTGTACTGTGTAAGATAGGTGTCTCAGCAATGCCTACATGTAGAATTCTACTCTACCTATTACTCATAATATGAGTCTAATCTACTAAAAAGATTTTTTTGTTTTAGTTTGTTAACTCCTCTGTATCCTTAGTTATCTTTTGTCTGGTCTATCCATTATTGAGAGTGGGGTATTGAAGTCTCCAGCTGTAATTGTAGAACTGTGTATTTCTCTTTTCAATTCTGTTTGTTTCATACATTTTACTGTTTCTTAATAGGTGTGTAACTTCATAATTATTTTATCATCTTGCTGTATTGAACTTCTATTTATGTATAACACTTTGTCTCATGTAACCTTTTTTGATTTAAAGTCTATTATGTCCTTTATTAGTATAGACATTCCTATTCTCTTACAGCTACTATTGACACAGAATATCTTTTTCCATCCTTTCATGTTTAGTCCGTGTGTGTTTTTGGATTCAAAGCAAGCCTCTTGTAGACAGCATACAGGGTGTGGCAAAAGTAGGCTTACAGTTTTTTGTATGGAAAATACAATAATTAAAAAATAATAATGGGTGGAAGAATAAACTCTGTGTTTGGTATACTCACAATCGTAAACCTATGTTCCCCCACCATACATATTAGCATGATGTGTTTTTGTTCATTCTGTCAGTTGCTATCTTTTGAATGGAAAGTTCTGTCTTTTACATTTAAAGTAATTACTGATGAGGGACTTACTTTTGTCCTTTCGCATATTTGTTTTCTATATATCTTACAACTTTACTGTCCCTCATTTCCTGCATTACTATATTCTTTTGTATTTAGTTGATTTATTTTGTGTGAAATGTGTACATTTTTCTCCTTTGTAAATGTATATTTTATAGCCATTTCCTTCATGTTTACCATGGGAAGTACATTTAACACCCTGAAATTATAACATTGTAATTTGAAATTGCACTCATGTGCCACATAATGATGTTTCATTCAGTGGTGGACCACATATACCATGGTAGTCCCTACAATTATTTTGGAGCCGAATTTTCTGTAAGAAATGGAAGGATATATGGTTCAGGAGTAATTATTTTTTCTCTGATGGAAATTGACACTAGATTTCCTCTCACTCACAGCACCTCAATTTTGAATTCACAGATTACATCTTAAATAGCCACTGATCTGTTTTGACAACAAGGTGCCTGTCCCCACAGTGCTACATATTTATAGGATGCTATAGCCCTCCAAGATCTAGCTTGATGGTCTTCAGAGTACATTGCTGTACATTTTTGGTTGAGGGCCTAAAGATCTGGTGCAAGGGCACAGATTCACAGGAGCTACCTTAAAAAGTAGTAAGTGCCACTGCCACTTTAGTAAAGCTTTCTGTGGTAGTGTGGAGCCAGCCTGTTCCTGTGCTTTGGAAATATTTTCAGATCGTAATGATGTTAAGCACAGATAAGTGTTATTTCTTCCATCAGTTCAATGCCAGACAGCCCTTTATGCCAGATAGTTTCAACGGAACCAAATGCGAATTTCCAAAGTCAAAACAAGTCCTTGGTTGTATACCCTTTCCATATTAAACACCATCTTTTTTTTTATGAATACCACAGAGTTCCTTCATCTGATCACTGATTCAGTATGCACTAGCCAAAACCACATTTCCATGACAATTCCCAGTGTTCCTTTATCTCTCCATCTTGATTTCTTATTCCTGCTTATCCTCAGGCTACCTTTCACTCCCTCCTGACAGATCACTCCCTCCTGTTCCTCCTGGTGATCTATACCTTACCTGGTTTCTCTTTGATATTTTCAATCAATTCAGTCCACATCCCTGTTCATGGAGCAGCATTGGCAGCTTGAATATACTTAATTCTGATCCTATCAGAAAGACATAGGGCAAGGGCTTATGAGACATGTTTATAAAGTGTACAGTAGTGTATATAGTAATGGTCTGGGCCTTCATATTCACTCACCGCTCATTCACTGACTCTTGCAGAACAACTTCTAGTTCTGCCAGCTCCTCATGGTATGTGCCCTTCCACCAGTTGTTAATCTTTTTTTTTACTGTACCTTTTCTATGTTTATATACACAAGTACTTAACCATTGTGTTACAGTTGCCTGCAGTATTCAGTACAGGAATATGCTATGAAAGTTTGTAGTCTAGGAGCAATAGGCTATACCATATAGCCTAGGTTTGTAGTAGGCTATACCATCAAGGTTTGTGTAAGTTCTCTGTGTGATGACATTCACACAACAGCACAATTGCCTAACGATGCATTTCTCAGAACATGTCCTTGCTGGGTGGGCTGGGATGGGAGTAAAAGACAGAAAACTGTACTTGAACAACAATTAAAATAAAATTAAAAAAAAAAAAGAACATGTCCTTGCAGTTAGGAGACATGTGACTGTATACTAGCTTAATTTATATAATGTACAAAAACTCTGCTTCTTTATTGTTCTTTTCTTATTCCTATAGGTGGTTAATGTTGCAAAATTACATCTTTATACTATATGTGCCCCAAAACATAAAACTTATAACCTTTTAAATGCATCAGTCTCTTAAATTATGTGGAAACCAAAATGTGGAGATAGAAATCAAAGTTATAATAATTCTAACTTTTAAACCAATAACTGTTTTTATTTAGTGTTTCTGTCTCTAAAGTCATAGAAAACAAAAAGAGGACTTAAAACCATTATGGAAATAATGCTAGTGTTTATAATTGCCCACACATGCTTTATTGAGGTTTTAATTTCTTCATATGGTTTCAAGTTACTGTCCAGTGTCTTCTCATTTTACCTGCAGGACTCCATTGAGCATTTCTTGTAAGGCAGGTCTGGTAAAACAAAACCTGAACTCCCTCAGGTTTCTTTGGGAACATCTTTTAATTTCTTTTTCACTTTAGAAGGACAGTTTAACTACATATAAGATTTTTGGTTGACATTTTTCTTAGCCTATGCCTTCTGGGCTTCAAAGTTTCTGATAAAAAATCTTCTCAGAATGTCATTGAGGATGCCTTGTATGTGATAAGTTGCTTTTCTCTGAGTGCTTTCAAGATTCTCTCTGTGTCTTTGTCTTCTGAAAGTTTGATTATCATGTGTCTCCAATGGGTCTCTTTGAGTTCATCTTGGAGTTTGTTGAGCTTCTGAGATGATTATATTCATGTCATTCCTCAAATCTGGAATGTTCTCAGTCATTATTTCTTAAGATATTCTTTCTGCCTCTTTCTTCCTTCACCTTGTGAGACCCTTGCAATTAGCATGTTTGACTTGATGGTATCCCAAAGGTCCTATAGGCTTTGCTCATTTTTCTTCAATCTTTTTTTCTTTTCCTGGCAATCAGTAATTTCCATTTCTCTATCTTCAAGTTCACTGATTCTTTCTTCCACCTTCTCTACTTTGTATTTAAATCCCTCTAGTGAATTTTTTTTTTCACTTCAGTTATTGTACTTTTGAGGACCAGAATTTCTTTTTGGCTTCTTTTTCAGTTTTCTGTCTCTTTATTGATATTTCCATTTTGCTCATACATCATTTTTTTTGATCCTCCCTTGTCTTCCTTTTGAACACCTTTAAGAGTTTTTATTTAAAATTTTTTTATCCTCACCTGAGGACATTTTTTTCATTGCTTTTAGAGAGAGAGGAAGGGATAGAGAGAAACATCAGTTGGTTGCCTCCTGTATGCACCTCGACCAGGAATCGAACCCACAACCTTTCAGTTACAGGACGGCACTCCAGCCAACTGAGCCACACCAGCCAGGGCTAAAATAGTTGTTTTGAAGCATTTGTTCAGTACATTCATCCTCAGATCTTTTTCAGGGACAGTTTTTGTGGATATTTTTTCTCCCTTGAATGGCCCATACTTTTATGTTTTATATATCTTTTTGTCTTGAGATTTTTTTTATTGTTGTTGAAACTGGACATTTGAACTAATAATATAGTAACTCTGAAAATTTATTTCTCCCCATCCTCCAGGATTTACAGTATTTTTTTTATTGTGGTGTAAATCTAAGATACAAACTTTAGATCTTTTCAGATCTGTTTTAGCATGTGTTAGACTTTCTGTTTTCCCCCACATGTGCAGTTGCCTTTGAATGTCCTAGTCTTTTATGTCTGGCTTTTAAAAGGGAAAAAAGAGGAAAGTGAAGGGAATGGGAAAAAGGATAACTGCCCTCTGAATGCCCTGCAAGTTATTTTGGCTGGAGGGTGAGAGACTTGCAAAAAGGGAAGAGTTGCAACAACTCCTCTGAGATCAGAAACAACGAGAGCACATATTCCTGATATTTGGAGGACAGGTCATTTTGGTCAATCCTAGCTCCCACAGGTGTGGGCAGACTGCTCCACTACATGTGCATAGCTGTCTCCCTCAGGACTGGGGGATTGGTAACCCCTGCCAAACTAACAGCTGAAATGGACCAGAATTAACCACAATTTACCTTCTAAGTCTTCCCCTGGACCTTGTAAACCTTCAGTAGACTCCAAAGTTACACAATATTGTATCAGGCAGATTCCTGATGCTTACTATCCACCATCTTCCCAGAACCCTCCTCCTCAGAGTGCTTTTCAATAAGCTTTTTGCTTGGCTTCTTTGACTTTAATTCTGCAGAGCTTCAATGCTAAATGCCTTGAGGGGAAAAATCATCAGACTGCTTCTTTGTGCCTCATTTCTGCATAGGATCATGGCCCATCCCTCACATCTGGGCAGCCTGGGAAGCCTTAAACTCTAACTTTTTGTCTGTCTTTACAAGATTGCTTAATTCTTCCTTGGCTTTTCTACTTCTTAGTATCTGCCCTCTCGAATGGCCTCTTAGTATCTTGTTCCACATCAAGATTAGCACATACCTGATGGAAAAATATGGAGAACATTGGGATTCCTTCAGTGAGGTCTTTTTTCTTGGGAATGTTTCCCTTTAAGACCTGGTTCCCTTGGCACTTCTCTGCCTTCAGACTTTTTAAAAATTCTCACCAGTGGATATGTTTATTGTTTTTGGAGGGAGGCCGGGGGTAGGGTGGGAGAGAGAGAGAGAGACAGAGACAGACAGACAGACAGATATCAATGCAAGAAAGAAACATTGGTTAGCTGCCTCCTGCATGCACCCTGACCAGGGATTGAGCCCACAAACCTCTTGGTTCATGGGAGAACGCTCTAACCAACTGAGCCACCCCACCAGGGCTCAAACAAACTTTTAAAAATTATTTTTCTGGCTTACTAGTTTTTCTTGATGAGGACAATTACCTGTTATGTGATGGTCTGCAACACAAGCAGAAGTTCTTATGTAATTCTTTATATACTTTTTGTGTTGCAAATATCTATTGGAGTTAGTGGTTTCAACTTACTTTATGGTGTATTTTGATGAATAGAAGTTGCTAATTTCAAAGTAGTTGAATTTAGCAATTTATTTTATGAATTCTTTATTGATTTTTTTTATTTATCCTCCTCGGTATCATAAAGAGAGTCTCCTTTGTAGTCTGCTAAAGGTTTTGAAAATTTACTTTTTGTGTTTAAATCTTTGTTATGACTGTTTAATTTTTTTTCCTGTGGTGTGGGGTAGGGATAGTGATTCACTTACTCACATAAATACAGTGGTACCTTGGTACTCATTGGTAATTCATTCTGATGAGTGTCAAACAAGCAACGATTAATGAAGCGTTTTCTCTTATGGGTGGTGTCATGACTCACAGAAGTTCTAGCAAGTGCTAAAACGTTTTTTCTCATCAAAATGTGATGAGTACCAGGTTTAACAAGTTCTAAAGCCAACCAGTACCAAGGTACCACTGTATTATCATTTGTCCCACAGCATGAAGGAAGAGTGTGTCCTTCCTCACTGATCCGTGTCTTCTATGTCGTATGTGCGTGGATCTTTTGGGGGCTATCCTTTTAGTTTATCTTACTTTTATCTCTACCTTATTGATTAATTTGTTCATTTTCAATAGCAGCATACTGCTCACTTTATTATAACTTCAAAATAAATTTTGTATCTGTCAAGGCATATTTCCTACTTACCTCTCCTTTATTTTCTTTCTTCCACCTTCCTATCTTCCTTCCCTATCCTTTTATGCATGTCTTTTTTAACATCTTTCAATGAAGTGATATAATTTTATCTGTACAGGTTGTACACAATGTGTTTAATTTATCTGTAGGGTTTAGTTCTAGGCAACTTCTTATTGCTATAACAGATAATATTTTTGGTAGTTGCCAATTCTGTTTTAAATATATAGAAAGCATATTTTTAAAAGAACTCATAAGCCACCAACTGCCTCATTAAGTTCTTATTACTGACAATTTTCGGATTGTTTTGGGTCATTTATATAGACAGTGTCAAGAGTGAGGTTATAATTATGGGTTATCTTTTTTCCCCTCTCCTTTTAGCACTTTAAACATGTCTTTTCATTGTTTGCTGGAATCCATGTATGTGTTCACTTTCAAAGATAAACCATACAAGGAAAAGTCACCCTGAGTGAAACTATGGGGAAACAGCAAAGCATTTGGAACTCTGTAAAGACTTCAGACATTGGATGATCATATATTCCGTATTAAAACTATTCCAACAGCGTTAAAAATAAAATCTAGAATCACAAAAATGAGCAAGTAAAAATTATGTATTAAGAAATGAATACAAAAATTTGAAAAAGAGCCAAATAACACATTGAGAAGTGAAAAATGTAATTGTTGAATTTAAAACTTTATTGGATAGGTAAATCAAGTTAAACCTGAGGGCCCAAATTGAGTTTGCTTTATTCCAGAGAGGATTTATGACTGTTTCTTATAGCAAACAGGAGTGACTATTGACTTTAGACCACTTTAGCCTTTTTCTAGGGAACCTGACTTGGATAAAATTTCTACACTTTAATGGAGGCCCAAGAACTAACACTAGCCACAGGTATTTGCCCCTAATGCAGTTCTACCTTTACAGTGTGCTTATTTTTACTAGCACATTTTTGACAACTTATGTGCACCCAACTCTGGAATGAAAATGTCATGCTGGTCTAGTTGCAATGCCATGTAATTTCGCCTCAGTAAATCTAGTGTAATTTCGCCTCAGTAAATCTAAAGCAAGTGTCACCATTAGTATTTTTTTTTTTAGTTTAATTTTATTTTTTTAAAGATCTTATTTATTTCTAGAGAGACAGGAAGGGAAAGAAACATCAATGTGTGGATGCTTCTCACACGCCCCCTACTGGGGACCTGGCCTGCAACCTGGGCATGTGCCCTGACTGGGAATTGAACTGGTAACTCTTCTGTTTGAAGGCCGGCGCTCAATCCACTGAGCTGCACTCACCAGGACACCATCAGTATTGTCTTTGAGAAAGTTTTATCTAGCTTATTACTTCTGCTCATTTATATACTCAGTGCTTACTGCTTTTCAGATTCATATACATAAAAATGAATAATGATTTTTAAAATATGTTTTAAATATTTAATCTCTGGCTTAAGTTGTAGTGTCTTTTGATATTTGAAGATTTTGTTAAAATTAGATTCCTGTATGGCTTTTGAACTTTAGCTTATTCTAAGAAATCTTTCCCTGTCATGAACTTACAATGATGTAATCAGATATTGTTTTTCAAGGTATCTATACACACACACCTCACATATGCACACATACCTTTTCATATTCAGTAGTTCTTCACTTTACTTTGTAAATGTTATGCTACAACCTCTTTGTAACTGACTTAATATTTGCCATTTTGCAGCTTCCTGTGAAGAAAAAAATGACTTCAGATTTATGAGTTCTATTCAAATAGTTACTTAAAGTAGGGTCCTGTTCTGGACAAAGGAAATTAAGAATTTTTCCCAATTTGATTGCTTATCTCAAAAGTATTTACTGAAGAATTCATCATCCTTACCTTTTTAATTTTAAAATGCTACCATTTATCTTTTTTTCCGTACATAGGCATTTTATCTTATTTATTTATTTTTAAAAATGTTTTATTGATTATGATATTACAGTTGTCCCATTCCCCCCCCTTTATTCCCCTTCGCCCTGCACACCCCCTCCTACCTGCATTCCACCCCTTTAGTTCATGTCCACGGGTCATACATACAAGTTCCTTGACTTCTATATTTCTTATATTATTCTTAACCTCCCCTTGTCTATTTTCTACCTACCATTTATGCTACTAATATTCCCTGTACCTTTTCTTCCTCTCTCCCCCTCCCCCCCTCTCCACCCAATGTCCATTTCTGTGATTCTGTTCCTGTTCTAGTTGTTTGCTTTGTTCGATTTTGTTATTTCTAGGTTCGGTTGTTAATAGTTGTGAGCTTGTTGTCATGAAATGCTACCATTTATCTCATAGTCAATTCTCATTTATGCAAGGGTACATTTATAGAATTTCATTTCAATACTGTATTTTTGTTTTATTTCTATGCTAATATTTTTAAATTTTCAATTAGTATAACTTCATTATTTTTATATCTGATAGAACAAGTTTTTTCTTTTTATCCTTTTTTTATCAAAGGTATCTTGATTTTATTTGTTATTTTTCTATTGCACATTAATTTTAGAAACAGGGCAGCTCTATGAAAATTTTGTATTGAGATTATGTGATTTAGGTTAATTTGGGGGAGAATTGACTATTTTATGAACCCTAGTTGTAGATAACAGAAAAACTAAAAAAACCAGTGGTATAAGCAAGATAGAAGATAACCTCTTGTATTCAAGTAAACTGGAAGTAGGTAGAACCATTGCAAGTATACTGGTTCATGGTTTTAGCGACTTGAGCTCCTCATTTGTAATTCTTTCTGGTTTTAAAAAATTTACTTATTTAATTTTAGAGAGAAGGGAAGGGAGGGAGAAAGAAAGGGAGAGAAACATTGATTGGTTGCCTCTCACATGCCCCCAACTAGGGACCTGGCCTGCATCCCAGGCATGTGCCCTGACTGAGAATGGAACCAGTGACCTTTTAGTTTGCAGGCCGGTGCTCAATCCACGGAGCCACACCAGTCAGGGCTGCTTTCTGTTCTTAAAAACATTAGTGTGCCCACTGTATTTTTTAGATATGATTTCCCTGGACTCTCACTTTAAAAGTTGTTATCTTTTATTTTTGCCCTAAGCTTACAGTTTTCCCTTTCGTGTAATGCTGCCTAGTAATTTGAGTCATGTGTGGTTTTATACACATCTTTTCAGAGTGGCATATTTTTATTTGTTTGTATTCTTGGGTATTTAAGATCAGTATCATTTCAGTTATTGTTGAAATGAAGCTTAAAATAGATCCTTGATGTTGACTCTTTTGTTAAATAAGAAGGGGGTATTATGTGTGGCATTAAATCGTGTCTTCACTTACCTGAATGAGATGTAATACTTTTTCAAAACTACCTCTTTAACTGAAAAAAATTTTTCTGCTTAGAAAATCATTATTTTCTACTCATTATTTTCTATTCTGCTTCTCAGTGTACCTGGGATGAGTAAGGGAAGCTATATGGTTCTGAAACACCAGAGGGCGCCAGAGATTCATGTTTTATTCTTACTATTTCAGAAGTGACAAATATTACCACCTCTGCATGTTTGTATAGTTAAGCCTGTTTAAATGACTGGTTATTTGATGATAATAAGGAATTATTGTTGATTTTTCAAAAATGTGATAATGCTTTATGGTTACATTTTTTAGACTCTATATTTTAGAGAGAAATAATAAAATATTTGTGGATGACTAGCGCATATATGAGCTCTGTCCTGAAGGTATCCAGCCACGTAATATGAAAAATAGAGGCATTTGTTGAAGAAGATACAATATATAAGAAACATTGTACCTCATTCCCCTTCAAAGTAGGCACATTGGGACCTCACACAGTTCTCCTAGTCACCATCAGCTACCCCATTGTATTTTCCTGCATCTCATTGATGGTCTAAAATCTCTTTCTTTTCAAAGGTGATTTTAGTTTTGGGAAAGACCAGAACTTACAGGGTGCCAAATCTGGGCTGTAGGGGGGCTGTGTCACCTGGGTGATTTGATGTTTCACCAAAAAACTCTGCATAAGACATGATGCATGAGTTGGGTACGTAATCATGATAAAGCTGCCAATCACCAGTTACCCATAGCTGGCTTTCTGAATCATCCATATAGTTTCTGTGGAAGAATGTTCAAACTTAACACAAAATTGATGCAGATTCATTGCTCTACTCACTCAGTCACTTTGAATGAACTAGCCCCACAGTACACGTGCTAAGTCAGTGGCATCTACCTCCCCCTCAGCGATGTTGTCATTGTTCACATATGCGCATTCCAGTCTACTTTCCGTAGCTGCTAGGTTACATCGATGTTGTGCAAACTATTCTCGTTATGTTTTACATCGATGTTGTGCAAACTATTCTCGTTATGTTAACAATGGTTGGACCTTTTCCAGACAAACTTTGTATATTACTTATAATACAAGGTTAGTGGAGGTCTTCTAAAAGGTAGGAGTTTAAAGTGATATTTAAAACTTTTCTTTAAGAGCTGCTTTTAGAAAATAAAATTTGCATAGATAGTATTATTCCACCAACTTCAGTGTCCATTTTTTCATATTGTAGAAATCAGATTCTCTAGTGTAGATTAAACATGTTCTCTACCTTGCTTCATATATAATTCATTGATTTGTTGTATTGAGTCTCTTTGTCCTTAAATATACAAGTGTATCGATAATACATATTGGTTGTATAATACATGGCACAGTATATGTGGTTAAGTCATTACAGAGCAGGGACTTAAAGAGAAAACAGTTTCTGACAGCAAAAACCTTGTCGTCTTGGAAAGACAAAGGGATTGCAAAGAGCATTCATGTGAGCTGTGCCCAGATTAACACTAAATCTAGGATCAAAATTAGATGAAAAAGTGTTCTTGGAGGGGTTGCCTCATGCTACATCTTGTTAGAAAATGGGTTCTTAAACATTCCTCACAGGGGATTATAGTAATGAGGACTTGGAGATGAGGTTGTGGCATCTTTCAAAGTTTTTAGCCAGATTTTTGTCATAGAAAAGTGTTATTTAGGAAAAATTATAATTTTACTTTGAGGCAGAATGAGAGACGGGAAGGAGAGACGTTAAAGACAGGTACACCATGAACTAAAGGTTGGAGTTAGGAGAGCAGGAGGCAGGGCATACAATTTTTATATGTAATTGGCATTCTCAAGAAGGATGAAAGTAAGAGACAGTGATAATACTGTGGAAGGATTTATTGTAAACATTTCCTAACAAGATTAATCATTCGATTAAGAATATATAATATAGGAAAGGGATGGTAGATACTTTTGAAACAATTTAGAAATACTTGCTAGTATAGTAGATATCAACAATTTCAGAGTTCCCCAGGGAACTTGTTAAAATTCTTGATTGTAGGGCTCATCCAAAATGAAATCTCTGGAGACTAGACCTGGACAGGGATCTGTATTTTTAAGTTGATATCTTTTTATATTCAGTATAGGTTTAGGACTGTAAGCATAGACCATCAGGTCTCAAATTGTGGTCTGTAAAATAGTTTTGAAGCTGAGATTCTTTCTGGGGTATTGGTGGGGTCAAAACAGTTTTCTTCATCATCATCATCATCATCATCATCGTGTTATTTACCCTTTGCAGTATATTCACACTGATGGTTGAAAAGCCATGGTGGTGAGAGAGCTGGCACCTTAGCATTGATTACGACAAGGGCACAAAACCATAATTGTAGCCAGTTATTCTTTACCTACACTCACAGTAAATAAAAAGAAAAGAAGGTAGTTTTTGTAATAAAAATGTTTTCAGTGAATCAGTCAGTATACATTAGTATTTTTATAAAGTCTCAACCCTTGAGTGCATACCGTTTTAATACTCAGTATGACAAAATGGGAAGTTTGCGTAAAGCCCTTCTTTCTGTTCATGTCAAAGTATTGTGGTTGCCTCAAGTACTTGTGCTTCTGTTTCAGTTGAGAGCTGAACTAACCACATTTTTCATGGACCATAATTTTCACTTGAAAGAACAAAGAACAACTGACAGACTGGTTACTTAGAGTTGGGAATTTGACAGACATTTTCTTGAAAATGGAAAAGTGAATCTGTCACTTCAGGGAAAGCAACTGACTGTATATTTTGCCAATAATAAGGTTTGAGCTTTTCAAAGAAAAAATGAAATTTTGGAAAACTTGTATCTGCTACCATGGGCTTAACAACATCTCAGATTTTATCATCTCAACATCTCATCATCACTTACATTTTCTGATTAGATTGGTGCAGATATTAACATGCGATTTTGGATTATATGTAATGAATATAAATTTCAAAGATCTATATAACTCAATGAACTATTTTCTGAATTACCAAAACATTGTGTTATAAAACCATGCATCTGTAAAAAGAGCCATTCAAAATGAAGAGGGCCAATGGATTTTTAAAGATTTGCAAAAATAAAAAACATTTCCACTCTTTTAATTACTTTTAAATTTTGATATTTTTAGTTTTCACAAAAATGTTACTTATGTAAATAGGTTACCATTCTATTATATTTCAATGACTAAAGAATGCCCATGTTTAGTTTCTAATACAGTTTTTATTGAAAATTATGTGATAGGTACACTTTTCACCTCCATTCTGCAGATAGGGGAATTGATGAATAGAGATGGCAAGAAACTTGTTCACAGTCATCCTTTTAATAATTGTCAGAGCAAGGAGTGGAACCTCGGCCTCTTTAACTACAGAATTGGTATTCTTAAATTTATTCACTATTTTTCCAAGCTTGTGTAGTTCACAGACTATTTCCATCAGTTATCTAAGTGTGTTTGTTAGAAAACTCCGGGTTTCTGGTCTCTGTCATAGCACCACTGAATGAAAATCATGGGTGCTGTGTGGACATGGGTATGGTTGTAAGATCTACATTTCAAATGTACTCCTAGGTGGTTCCTAAAATCATTAAAGTTTGAGAAATACTAAAATATACTACACTACATTTGACTTAATACGAAGAAAGACCATTTCCCATGAGAAAACTTCAAAAAGGACATAGAAGGAAGAATAAAGAGGGTGCTGGTGAATTACATACTGGTTGTGTTAAGTAGTGAGGTTATGCCTGAGAGTGGTGGAAAAAGAATACTGAATATTCTTTACCAGGGATTAGTAATCTAAGGCAGTGATTTTCAACCTTTTTCATCTCATGGCACACATAGACTAATTACTAAAATGCTGCTGCACCCAGAAAACATCCTTTGCCAATCTGATGGGAAAAATAGGTATAATTTTGCTTCATTCACACCAGATGGCTATTGTTGTGTTGACTGTTGTCATTTTTTTATTTGACAGTCTAAGGGAAGTCAGTGGCCCTAACTAGTCAGGTATTGCATATTTTAAAAATTATTGTGGCCCACTCATTGAAAATTGCTGATCTGAGGGAAAATCTTGATTTTTTTAATAAAAATTTTAAAGCAACTTATTTACTTGACTACGTAGTATATACATTTTTCCATAATTCAGATGGTACAGAAGGATAAACAATGAAAAAAAATAAGGTCCTCAGTTGCTTCTTTTTCATTCTGCTACCCATGCCCAGCTTAGAGCTAACCACTCTTAGCTGTCACTTGTATATCTTTTTAGATATATGCATATATAATGTTTTACATTTTGGTTTTTGCATCTTAGTAGTAATAAATCTTAGTGATTATTCTAAATCAGAACATATTTCATTGTGATTTAGTATTTTTAACAAAATAATATAATGATGGGCATTTAGGTTGTTTCCAGTGTTTTGACCAAGGAAAACAAAACTATAGTAACTCATTTACATAATTGCTGGGAAGAACAGTTTATTCATTTCAAATTGTCAGAGAATGTCAAACTAGTCTCCATGGAGGGTGTTTAACTTTGACCAACAAAGCTTAAGGTAGCATATTTTCACATGTTCTATTAAACTTAAAAAAACAGCCAATCTAACAGGTTAAAAGATACTACTTTTATATATAGGGTAGAACATCTTGTATTTGAGTCATTTTAAATTTTCTGTTAACTGAGGATTCATATGCTTTGCTTATTTTTCCCATTGGACCCTTGGTCTTTTCCCTGGGTATTTTTGTAGGAGCTCTTTCTGTATAATATTAGGATAATTTTTCTGTGGTATGATTTACTTCCTTCAATCCTTAGTCTAAGGTGTAGGGGCTATAATGTCCCCATTTTATCGAAGATGCAAATCTAGAGAGGCTAATTGATGTGCTGTATTTCGCATAGATAATAAGTGGTAGAGTTGGTATTCTATGGTATGCAGTTTGACTAAGAGCCGTCATCATTGTTACCTGCTAATGTGCTTCCCAGGACATTATAAGATGAACAGCACCCTGTCTGAGCACATAGAAATTCCCCAACCATTTAAGTACCTCTTACATACTATGCCAGGAATGAGAGGTAATAAAGATGATTTTATGTGGTCAATAAAAAATTATTCTACTTGGAGTTTAAGGCAACTACACTGGTTATTAGAAGACAGAGTAAAACCTGCTATAGCAGAGATAAAGTGTGTTTCTCAGAAGTTAAAAAGTTGTAGCAATTGGACAAATGCCTTAAAAGTATAAAGACAAATTAAACCAGCATTTCGGAGGAGGGCATTTGAAGTAGGCCTGGGATATAGATTAGGCTTTGACAGCTGAATGATAACAAATCAAGAGGAGTCAATGACTAGAACTGGAAGGGAGTAGCCTGAGTAAAGGCCAGAATCAGTGGGAGCTAGTTGATAGTTGAATAATGGGAGGGTAGAGTGCTAGTTAAGGTCCTGGAAGGCCTTGAAATCAGGTCAAGTTCATGGGAACATGAAAGGTTTTGAACAGGAAAGTGATGTGATTCACCTTACTTCAGAAGAATTAGTAGTCTGGCACTATTACCTATCTTAAGAGGATGAAAGCAATTTAAGGCAGGTACAAGTAGTGGTTAGCTTTATCAAAAGCTAAAGAATTAGATCAATTTGAAAAGCCAGAATGCAAAGCATTAATGATAATTAGTTAATACTTCTTTAATTTATGCATAGTACCCTATTACACGACATAGGATTTTAAGTTGAAAGCCTTTTTCTATTGAGGCAATACTAAATTTCTTTTTTGTATGTCTTTTAAAACAAAACAAAACAAAACAAAACAAATTATTTTTCACAGAGCCTTCATCAAAATGCATTGCATTAGACGAGAAGACATGAAGATTTAGTTCTAAGATTCTCACTCTCTTCTTTAAAATTAAAACCAAACCAAAATCACAAATATGCCTCTCAACATCAAAACCTTTATTACTGTCCAGGCCTGTCTTAGCCTTATTGATAATGTTGCTACATCACCGTGATGTCTTTGCTTTACTTCAGTCTGCCTCCTTTCTTAGAGGAAGTTTTAAATGGCTTGGGTACTATTTATTGCGACACCTTTTCCTCTTCCCTCAGGAGGGGTCTTCCTCTACTCCTGCTGCTCTCTGTAACCATAGCAACTGACAGCTGTACTAGCCAGAGCTGTGTTATGCTCAGGGCCAAATAATGAGGAGGGAAGACAGGAAAGAACAAATCTTAATGGGCGGTTAGTTCCCTGCTTATCTGCAGAAAAGGTCTGCAAGAAGATGCTATTAATACAAACAGGAACTGTCTTCTCATTGATGAATTCTATTGCATTCTAGTACTTTACTAGGTACTGGTAGTCAGTAAGCCTGGCTTGGTCTCTCCAGCCTATGTGTGAGATCTTATTAGGGACTGTGCAAGTACTCTCCTGTGGAAGTAAGGTGCAGTTTGCAGGGCCCATGTACCTGGTGCACATCTGAGATTGTACACAGTCAATGTTGTGTGTGTGTGTGTGTGTGTGTGTGTGTGTGTGTGTGTGTGTAAAGACTATTTTACACCTTATACAATTCTGATTTTATTTTTAAGGGAAGGTTAAGGGTCTAGGTGTAAACTTCATCTTAATTTCTCCAGTTTTTTTCTCTAAATATTTACTCATTTTGTAAAATATCAGTAATCACTTTGGGTAATCCATGTATGTAGTATAACATTCAAAAGGTAGAGAAGTATATAATGTGGCATAAGTCTTCTTCTTAACTCTGCTCTTCTATTTCCCTCCCCAAAGGAGGATTTTCATGTATATTTCTAGAAGTGTGTTATACCCATGTGTATATGGATGTGTGTATGATTTTTTTCAAGGTGCATTATATTCTGTGCCTTGTTTTGTATTTTCACTTCACAGTACACCTCGGTGATTGTTCTGTATCAGGTCAACTGCCTCTTGTAAGTGGCTGAGAGGTAACTTAAAAAGCACCTATTCTAAGTTACTCATTTTTCAGAGGAGGCAAAAATTGAGTCCTGCTGATATAAAACAACTGTTTTGGAGTAAACTGACTTTTCATTGATGTGTACTAGGTCTTTTTAAAAATGGGCTTTGTTTAGAACAGTTCTAGATTCACCATAAAATGAAATATAGAGAATTCCCTCTACTTTTACACATGCACAACCTTCCTCATTATCATCATCCCTGGCCAGAGTGGTCCATTCGTTAAAATTGATGAACCTGCATTGACACATTATCACCCAAAGCCCATTGCTTAAATTATGGTTCTTACATTCTATAGGTTTTGACAAATACATGATATGTATCCTCCTTTATAGTATTGCACAGAGTAGTTTCATGGCCATAAAAATGCTGTGTTCCACCTATTCATCCCTCCTCCCCTTTAACCCCTGGCAGCCACTGGTCTTTTTAGTCTCCATAGTTTTGGCTTTTCCAGAATGTCATATAGTTGAAAGAAATTAACAATATGTACCTTTTAAGTTTGGCTTCCTTCACTTAGTAATATGCATTTAAGTTCCCTCCATGTCTTTTCATGGTGTGGCAGCTCCTATCTTTTTAGCGCTGAATAATATTTCATTGTCTGGATGTACCAAAATTTTTTTACTTACTGAAGGATATTTTGTTTGTTTCCAAGACTGGGCAATTATGAGTAAAGCTGCTACAAACATTTATGCATGTGTTTTTGTGTAGCTGTGAATAATCACCTCCTTTATTAGTAAACACCAAGGAGTGAAATTGCTGGGTCATATAATAAAGAATATGTTTAGTTTTGTAACAAATCATCCAATTGTCTTTCAAAGTGGCTGTACCATTTTGCATTCCCACCAGCAATGAATGTTAATTCCTATTGCTCCACATACTCACCAGCATTTGGTGTTATCAGTGTTCAGAATTTTGACCATTTAATAGATGTGTAGTGGTCTCTCATTGTTTTAATTTGTATTTCCCTGTTGACATAAGATATAGGTCCTCTTTTCAGATGCTTATTTGTCATGTATTTATCTATATTCTGTGATGAGGTTTCTATTCAAGTCTTTGGCTCATTTTTTAACAGGGTTGTTTTCTTATTGTTGTGTTTTAAGGCTTCTTTGTACATTTTGGATAACAGTTCTTTATCTGTTGTGTCTCTTACAAATATTTTCCCCCGGTGTGTGGCTTGTCTTTTCATTCTCCCTTGTTAAAAAGTTTTTAAATTTATTGATTTTAGAGGAAAGGAAAGAGAGAGAGAAACATTGATTTGTTGTTCTGCTTATTGATGTATTTATTCGTTGATTCTTTTATGTGCCCTGACTGGAGATTGAACCTGTAACTTTGGTATATCAGGATGACGCTTGAACCAACCAAGCTAACTGGCCAGGGCTGTTTTCATTTTCTTGATACTTGTTTTTGTAAAAATACTTTTTCTCAGATCATATATATTTATATATATTTCCCCTCAGACCTTGGTTCATCTTTAGGATGGTCTCCACCATTCTTATACCTTAGATGTTTAAATGTTCAGATGTTTCTGGACATATTACTTTATTTACATAATTTACATAGATAGCAAATTGATTCGTAGAACCATTCTCAGCCTCTCATACTTCTGAGATTTGTTAAGGTGAAGTCTAGCCATTTACATATGGTTTCTTTATAGCTCATATTTAATTTGGTGATGTGAGGTATTGATTTATTTTTTATTTTTTCTTTTCCTCATTGCAGAAACATATCTTTTAATGTTGAGCTTTTAAATATGCTGTTTCCATTATAAGATCATCGTTCTTTCTCTTTACTTTTCAACTGTTGTGTCTAGTACTGTGCTTTTTTTCATTGATTTTGCATATCTTATCTATGTTTTGAGTACAAACCCTTCCACACCCCAATGTGCTGCTGTTTAAACATCAGAGGCCCTTATTTCTTGAGCACTTGACAATTATAATTTATTTCCCTTTTCTGTGCACAGTGCATTACCACAGGGAGGTTCATAACTTAAATCTACTGACATGAGAGCTCATGATATACCATTTGGCTCACTCAGTAAAGAGAAGCATCTTTTTATATGATCATGTTTGTGTAAAATATGTTATGCATTGGTGTGTGAGTTATGATCAGTAATGTGCTTGTTATTATGTATGGTGATAAAAGTGCCATGAAGGAATTTTAGTCTCCTTCCCTACCTCCCTCTTTCCCTCCCTCTCTCTTTTCCTCCCTCTCCCTCCTTCTCCCTCTTAAACATATATATTCTTAGTACTATAGCCATGTAGCAATTTTATTAGATAAAAACAATTATTTAATTTTACTGGTGCAATATAAGATACTCAGACATATTTTATATTTGATATGTATGTCTTTCATGCCTGTGTGTGTATAGTTTTATATGTTATCTGTAGGCCCTTCACAGCCATTTGCTCAAGGTTATGGTTTAATTAATGCAGTTGGTTCAAAGTTGGAGGACACCTAAAGTCTGAAGCAGAAAAATCAAAAGAATTTTAACCATTTGGTTTCAGAATAGCTAGTCAGCAAAGCGTCTTCTCGAGGGCCTTTATGAGGGTATGAACCTTTCAAGACTAGGTAAGTTCTGCTGTCCCTCAGTGGAACAACAGAGTGCAGTGGAGAAGTTTGAGGGGCTTTTAATCATCCTGGATGAAAACAAAGAAGGCTTGTTTTCATGTTTGTGTCTTTCATTGTAGGGGGTTTGTGGATAACTTAGTATAAGTTCCAAATTCTGCTTGGTTTATCTCATGTACTAAATCAAGAGAGGGAGAGCTGGGCATTAGGACAGGGGTCCCCAGCCTCCCTCCTGCCCAGCCTGAGCTCCACCTCCTGCCTTCCCCCCACCACGGTTTGTGGAAAAATTGACTTCCACAAAACCAGTCTCTGGTGCCAAAAACACTGGGGGCCACTGCACTAGAAGACAAAGTTGCTTCTGATTTATTTTTCTATTAAATGTACACAGTGGTTAGAGATACCAGTTAATTTTAATGGCTTACAGGGAAAGATAGCAGCCATTCTTCATTTCTTCTTTTGCTTGGATGAATTGAATAAAATCATGTTTTTTGCTATAAGGACAGATCTGTAATTCTTTGCTCTCTTAAATCATTCATACACATAAACACTACCACCACCACCCCTACCAAAAAAGCTATATCTTTTTCTCTATTAGAGATGAAGATGACCTCAATGATGTGACTTCAATGGCAGGGGTCAACCTCAGTGAAGAAAATGCCTGCATCTTAGCAACAAATTCGGACTTGGTTGGTACACTTGTTCAGTCATGTAAAGATGAACCATTTCTTTTCATTGGACCTCTACAAAAGAGAATTTTAGACATTGGTAAGTGCTGGCTTATGATTATTGACCTGACAAGTCTACCTATGTCAAGGAAAATAGCAAGAAATGGTCTAAGTTGGTCTTCCTGGAACTCTGAGGCTTATATGAGACTCTGGAAATATTAAGATTTCATGGGTGTTATAGAAAGAAGTCTTTTACTTTATTATTTATTTATTTATTTATCCATTTATTTATTTATTTATTTTCTTTAATCCTCACTGGAGAATATGTTTATTGATTTAGAGAGAAAGGAAGGGAAAGAAAGAGAACACCAGTATGAAAGAGAAACATCGATCATTTGGTTGGAAGCACAAACTTGTCTTTTAATATGACAGGAAATTGCAAAACTCCTATATTATCTAAGCTTAAAAAAGACTATAAAGTGGATAAAATTATGTATTTCTAGAATGTTTTTCATTTATAGTAGTAATCCCTTTTTACAAAACAGTTAAAAACTAAACCATTCCCTAATAACTGAAATTATACATTTAGCCCAAAAAATTTTTGGAAGAGTTTTCTACTTAAATATCTTAGGAGAGTAACCATGCCAGTGTTCTCTCTTCTTTGTAATTACCTAAATTAAATTGCACAGACATTCTGTAAAAACCCATAACAAGCTTGCAAGCACCAACTATGTGTCCTTAATCAGTTATGTTGACTTTGTTAAAGTGTTGTACGTAAAAGTGGGAATTTTTACAGTATTTACTTTGTAACTTTGTCATTTTCTTATAGGTTTAGTGAAGATATTAAAACATTTGATTGTTCACTAAGCCCTAGAATTGTTTGCAAGTCCCAGCCTTGTTTATTTCTAATATTAAAAATATGGTCATGTGCCTAGGATCAACTACTTGCTTTAGAAATACATGAAAATTATTTTCAAGGTTTCCCTTCAAAACTTAATATTTTTAAATGTCTTAACTTAAGCAGGAACTGGCTTGTCATTCCCTGTCTACCCTATGTTTAGTTGTAATTTTAATCATTGAATTGTTCTGAAATGTACTCTTCCTTTTGTAGAAAACCCCCACTGTTTGTTTATGCTGATGGTTTTGGTGAAGTAGATTTGACTTCGTAGTTTTTGAGTTTTCCCCTCTTGAATCTAAAATGGGTGATGAACTCAGTTTTGCTAGAAAGAAATGAACTACATTTTAAAGGTTTGGCTTAGGAGAAGGTGGATAATTTTATACCTTCTTCCTGTCTGGTTTACTGTAGTCCTCATTTTGATTTATAGTTTAACATTTATTATGGAATAATGTTGAAGAATATATGTAAGATTTGTTGGCTTTTAATTAAAATTTATTTTTGCTCTACTCAGTCACACTTTGATGAATATGTAAGTATATTTCAGATAGAGTGCAAAATCAAACAGTGATATTTTTAAAATTTCTGTGTATATGCCTTCTTAAAAATGAATACAACACTATTAAAAGTTCATTTAAATTAGACTCCCTAATTGCCTGTATCTTTAGATTTAGGTCTCTGTTGGTATAGGTGCTTTCACTAAGCTGGACAATTATTATTTAAATAGTGATAAGGTTGATTTATAAATGAACTTCTGCCTTTGGCTATTGGTCCAAGTTGTTTTCCTAAAAATTTCTTCCTAGTGAGTAAAAGGAAAAATAAAAGTTTGGTTTATTTATGGAAGGAGATATAGTAAAAGAGAAGTTACTCAAATGGATGGGTGAAATGATGAGGCTTTGAATCCATTTCAACTTGTAAGATCATAAACATGATTGGTAATGGACAAAACAAATATAGGTATGTCTGTAAACAAGGCATTAACAGAGACTCACAATCTGAATTCATTGAAATGTCATAAACTGTTAACAGTGTCAAACAGAATTAAATGTAATTTTCCACTTTTTTAATTACTAAAATTAACAGAATATGGCACTGATTTCTGCAGTTTCCATTTTTCTCCCTGAACGCTAGACTTGATTTGTGTTCTTATTAACTTTGTCCTATAAATGACCTTGCAAGGAGAATGATTCTAGAGGCTAAGTAAAACAATGTCTATATTTTCTGAGGCTTCAGGCTAGGTTTTATTAATATAATGTCTAAGATCTTTGAAGTTGTGACTTTACCAGGAAAATCATAATCTCTAAACCTTTATTCATAATGGGTATGACTTCCAGGGGGAACAGAATACCTGCTGTGCTAATTATTTCAATTATCAGCCTCCACTAAAACACGTAATGGATTTTCTCTGCTTCCATAGGTAAAAAGCATGACATTACGGAACTCAACTCTGATGCTGTGAATTTGATCTCCCATGCAACACAGGAGCGATTACGAGGCCTTCTAGAAAAACTGACAACAATTGCTCAGCATCGAATGACAACTTACAAGGTAAAGGAAATCATTAGAGAAGTACAGGCTCTTTTTCCTCTTTGTCATGTTCAGGGTAGTTTTCAGGTATGTATTAATAGTCTACGTATATTTTTAGAGAAAATGGTTAAGACGTATTTCATGTTGCTAGAAAATCAAAGTCTCATTCCTAATTTGCTTTATTTAGATACGCTTACCTGACAAATAAAATTAAAATAGAGTTAAAATGGTATCCAAAGCGTCTATGTCAGTTTAAATTGAAATATGCATCCGTTCTGCCTGAGGCTTCTCGTCCTAAAGCTTTTGATTGGGAAGGAAGATATTTTAGTGTGGAATAGTTCTGTTCTCTTTAGTGTGGATAGTTTGGTTCTCTTCAGTGATCTATACTCTGCTAACACTCCTGTTCCTTTTAATAAGTTAAATGATTATATTGAATGCGAATCCTGGTGTCACTCATTATCAGTATTGACTGCTTTTATAAAAAAATTAAATACAAGAATAGCCTGTCAGTCCCTAATGGTGTGAACCAAATTACTTGCCATCATCAAATGGAAGCCCTTGATTTATTTGAATTATGGTTTTGGAGGAGAGGTGATGAGGGATGAAAAAGAAAAAAGATAAACATTTTCCCTCTATATCAAGAAGTGTTTATAGTTAGATTTTGTTCAACGTGGTGTATGGGTAACCTCCTGAGGTTTTGAGTTTGAAAGAATGGTCATTGTGATAATGTCCTAGGCTTAGGTTACACAGAATCCAGGGCAGTACCAGCTACCATATCACTGGTAGTTCCCTGGAGGAGTCATTCTGTTTTCTCTCCTTTTTGTTTTATTTAGAACCTTAGAAGGGCTATTTGTATAATTGCTGAGGTCCTCACTTGCATAAATCTTTGTGAGAATTTGCTGGACTGACTTAAAAATATGTGCTCATCAGAAAAAGTTTTTTAAAAAAGAACCAATTATTAATACTTCTTTGTGTATATTTCTAGAACTTCTCTGTTTCTTCTAAGTTATCTAATTTGTTGGTATACAGTTTTTTATAGTATTCTCTTATAATCCGTTTTATTTCTGTAAGGTCAGTAATGATCCCACTTTCATTTTGATTTTAGTTCTTTAAGGTGTAAAAGTAAGTTACTGATTTGAGGTTTTCCTTTTTAAATGTAGGCATTTACTAGTATAAGTTTCTCTCTGAGCAATGCTTTGACTGTATTTATAAGTTTTGATACATTGTATTTTTGTTTTCATTTATCTCTGTTTTCTAATTTCCCATGAGATTTCTTTGATTCATTGGTTGTGTTAGAGCAGCAATATTCAACTGGTGTGCTGCGCCAGGCACACTGGTGCACCACAGGAATTCATAAACCATGCAGTACCTGACTGTTGAGTCAGTGGCACTGATCTCTTTTCCCTTAGATGGACAAATATAACAATAGCCAACACAACAATAGCCGTCTGATATGAATGAATCAAAACTACATCTTTTTAAAAATCAGATTGGCAAAAAATGTAGTATATTTTTTTATGTGCCACACAATTTTAGAAATTAATTTAAGTATGCCATGAGATGAAAAAAAGGTTGAAAATTGCTGTTTTAGAGTATATTGTTTAATTTACACATATTCATAAAATTTCCAGTTTTCCTTTTATTGTTGATTTCTAGCTTTATTTTATTGTGGTCAGAGAAGATTCTTTGTATGATTTAATCATTTTAAATTTCTTGGGGCTTGTTTTGTGGCCTAATTTACATTCTGTTTTAGAGAATGTTCCATGTGCACTTGAGAAGAATGTATATTCTCCTATTGCTGGATGGAATGTTCATATATGTCTGCTGGGTCTAGTTAGTTTTATGGTATCAAGTTCTCTATTTCCTTAATGGTGTTATGTGTAGTTAGTTATTCTGTCTATTATTGAAAGTGAGGCATTGAAGATTTAAGCTGTTAGACAAAACTGTCTATTTCTCTTTAGTCCTGTCAATGTTTGCTTCATATATTTGGCATCTCAGGTGTGTATATCTTCTTGATGAATTGGCTGTTTTGCCACTATATAATGTTCTTGTTTATCTCTTTTAACCATTCTTGACTTAAAGTATGTATTGCTTGGTAATAGTATAACCATCTCTGCTTTCTTTTGGTTATTACCTGCATGGAATATCTTTTCTGGTCTTTCACTTTCAACCTATTTATGTGCTTTCATCTAAAGTGAGTCTCTTATAGACAGCATATAGTTGGATTATGTTTTTTTATCCATTCTACCAGTCTCTACCTTTCAATTGGGGAGTTTAATCCATTTATATTTAAAGTAATTACCGTAAAGAAGAACTGCTATTTCACTATTTTTCTGTACACCTTATAGCTTTCTATGTCTCTTATTTCCTCTGTTACTGCCTTTTTTGTTTGCTTGCTTAATCTAATTATTGTGTATTTCTCACTTCCTTTTGCGTATCTATTTTTTTAGATATTTTCTTAGTGGTTACTTTAGGGATTACAATTAACATTCTAAATTCATAATATTCTAGTTTGAATTGATAACAGTTTACCTTCAATTTTGGGGTGTGGGGCATTTAGCCTTCCATTTTTGGCTTTTTACTGTAACTTTTTAAAGAGTCTTACAATTTTTTCAAACTTGAATCTGCCCCTGTTCCCACCTCAATCACCCCATTGTTTTGGAGATATGTAGTGTACTTTCAATATTGCAATGGACAGTTTCCATACAAAGTGTAATGTGTACATCGAATATGACATGGAATTTTTCCAGGTAGAGTTTACTGTTCTGGGCGGTATTTAAAACTATTGTGAACAGCCTTCAGATGGAAGTTCAATGTCAACAGCATATGTTCCAAGGATTTAGTTACCCTTTGCAAAATGGATAGTATTTACTCCACCTGGAATCTCTCTGAATAACTTATTTTAAAGCTAATACCTCCTTAACCTACTGTCTGTATGTGGCTTATCCTGACTCATTTCCACCTTTTCATTCCTTTCCCTGAACTCATTCCTTTATACAGCTAATGCGACTGTCTGGATTTGAACATATAGAAAGTTAGCTACATTATCGTTTTTTAAACAGAAACAGTAATCATTTAGTTAGATTGGAATCTACTTCAAAATTATACTTTGTAGACTTTGATGGTAATAATCTTTGTGTCACAGATTTGGTCCTGTCCTTATTATTTCAGTTCATCCATGATAGGATTTATTTTTATATGTACAATGTGGGAAATTTTACTCCATAAATTTCACAAAATGAACTACTTTTATTAAAAGCAAATTTCCACCATTTTTTTCTATTTAATATCCATCTACTTTTGGTAATCTTTCACCTGGGTAGATAAAATTCTCCAATCTATCACAGTTCATAAACTGAGATTTCAGTAAAAAAGTAGAAAGTGACATATGGACAAAGCTTTCGATCTTTCTGCCCTGTGGTTTCCCACTGAAGAAAAATTATAGGCTTCTGCATATCAGTGGCTATGGAGAAGCTTCAGTGTTTTCCAGTTGCAAGGGGCTGTAATGCTTTCCTTAGGTAGAATTCTCTGGATGGTATTATCATTTGGTCTAGGTCCTTATATTTTCGCTGTTAAACCACTGTTCTCTGTGGTGCATGAAGACTTCAGTTAGGCGGGCCAGCTGGGGAGAAAGGAAGGACCATGGTAAGATCGGAGTTACTGTTGTTTAAGTAAGACTGGGGACTCAGGAGGAGTAGGGGATGCACTCATTTGTTTTATATGTGGAATAGTACAGGAAGAATGCATACATTAAGCCAGAGGTGGCTGTATCCAAGTTGGGAGAGAGAGAAGGAATCTTAGTGTTGGAATGAGATTGGGTTAAAGTTTAGAAAGTCTGTGTCCCTTTTTAATTTCTTGTTTGTTGTCTTTTTAAAATTAAATTGTCAGTAAACTTATCTCCAGTATATCTGAACAGTATTTCCCACAGATACGGGAAAGATGAAGTATTTAACAAACTGCTGGTTATTATGTTTATATCTCTATGGTTGGCCTATAATGTATTCCATATTCTATCTTGTATTATTTAACTTTAAAAGCATTTGAAAATTCCTTTTGTATTATACATGAAGTAAAATAAGTAGCACTAATACATCCTTGTTTGTTATACTATGTAATACTCTTTTGATCTAGTTAACTGCCAACAATAAAAATTTAATTTAAAAAGAATCCTGGACATGTGAAATCTCTTGGTCCCAGTTAATTGAATCAGCCATAAGCATGGGATAAAACAAAGATGGGAATGGTGCTGTACCCATGATTCATAAGCCAGGCACTGACTCTTGGACTGACTGTTTAAAAACCATTCCTTTTTTCAATTATACAGTTTCCCTCACTTCCTCTCCTGTAGCTTGGATGTCTGAATTACTGAAATGAGTAGATAGCACAATGTTTTAAATGTTGATTGGGAAAATTGCCCTCTGCTGTGCCCCTGGCAAGCATGCACATACTCATGTAGGTATGTGAGAGGAGGGATAGGTCGTCGTATCAAGTGAAGAAAATAAAGTATTTAGATTGGAAAGCACTGTTTTATACTCTAGAATATCAGAATTAATGAAACAATGTAAACTTTATAATTTTATGGAACCATGAAGATAAATAATTATATTATGGCTCTCATTTATAAATTATATACTTAATTTCTTTGACTGTAGGTTCTGCCCAAGGTCGTAGCTTAAGGGAAACCTCAAAACAGGGTTTGAGATCTTAATGTTTGGCTTTTTTTCTCACACTGTTATTTTGATGGAAGTTGTATTCACTTGACAAGGTAAGACCAATTCAATAATGGAAATAAGGTTGATGACTTTCATCTTTGGTATATTTTTCAGTGAAATGATTATGTCTTGTTTTTTTTTTTTTTTGTTCCATTCACAGACCTAAGATTTAATTAATCATATTAAAGTCTTCTCAGATGGACAATAATTTATCTAAAAAGATATAGCTTATAGTTAAATTCTATACTCTATTTGCTTTCCACTTCCTATTTTAGAGTCTGCTTGGCTTAATCCCCTACCACTTTTCCTAATGAGGCTTACTAGGAAAGCCCTTTGAAATTTAAATGCTTAATCACTTCTCAAATGTTAAGGTGATTAAAGTTTTTTTTGTTATGTTTGTCTAACATAACAGAAATAAAAATATCACCTCCCTTAAATTCAGGTCCCTATGTGTGTTGGTGTTCCTGCTTTTAGCTGACTTATAACAATACCTAATGTAGAAAGTGTTGTCTGGGATCATCATAAGACTTTTTGTTTTTTCAGACAAGTGAAAATTACATCCTGTCTAGTGATACCAGGTCACAGCTCAAATTTCTTGAACAGCTGGATCAACTGGAGAAACAGAGAAAAGATTTAGAGGAAAGAGAACTGTTATTTAAAGCAGCCAAGGTAAGGGCCTGCCTGATTTATGAGTGAACCTGGCCTGGCAAGGAGGTCAGAATTGGCATTATCATTGGTTGATTGTCTTGGTTTTAGTAGGACTTACAGATTTCTCTGAAGGATATCTTAAAACAAAGTTGGTAATAAAATCTCTCATACCTAGGATGGTATTGTACAGTGGCTTTCACTTAATTTAGTTTAATGAGTTATCTTTTGTCTCCTCATTCTCAATTTCTGTGTGCCTAGCATCATGTTAACACCTCACCCCAAAAATGTTTTATACGATTTTCATGGTGCTTTTAATGATTTGATTGATATGTGTCAAGTTGAAGTTTAGAAAGTAGACAGGCAGAGTATGAATAAAATTAAGAGTAATTATTATATGAAAGAAAATACAGGATTCCAGAAATGGGTTAGAGAGAGAGAGAGAATAAAAGAGAGAACAGGTGAAGTTATTATTTATTTCCTTCCTCCCTTATTTAGGACACTTTCCTGGACTCCAGGCGGAGCGAAAGCTAGTTCCATTCCAGTTTGCATTTTGTTGCTCCACGTTTCTTTGCAGGTCTGGGGCCTTTTTGTGTGAAGTCTGGGCACCGGTTTTATTTTGTGTTTCAAACACCTTAGTTTTAATTTCCAGTGTTCTTGGCAGCCACCCCTTTTAGAGTATTCTAATCACATGTGAATCACTTCATAGAAACTGTTTTGAAATTATGTCATACTTACAGAAGAGTTGCCAGAACTATACAAATAACTCTCATCTGCTTCACCCAGATTCCTCACTTTTAACATTTTACTTCATTTACTTCATCTCCACCCTTTCTAGACACACACACACACACACACACACACACACACACACACACACTCAGTATCGTTCTTTCATTTTTCTGTTCAATTCAGAGGCGGGTTTTTGTACATTTACAATGTTGTGTAACTGTCATCTCTATTATTTTTCTGAACTTTTTGAAAGCAAGCTTCAGACATGATGTCCCATCAGTCCTAAACATATTTGTGGAAACAAGGACATTCTTTTGTGTAACCTTCCAAGTCAGGACATGAACAATATAATACTACCATTAAATCCATGGACCCCATTCAAATTTTACCAGTTATCTCAACTCTCTTTCCCTTCATGTTCCATTTTCCCATACAGAAATATGTGTTACATTGAGTTATCATATCTTTTCAGAGACTTTCAGCAGATTTTCTCAGACTTTCATTTTCTTTCATGTCTTTGACAGGTTTCAAGAGTATAGACCTTACCTTTTGTAGGTTGACTCTCAGCCTGGGTTTGTCTGTATTTCCTCATGACATGACTTAGACCATGCATACTTGGCAGGAATGGATAGAAGTGGTGCTGCATTTTTCTCAGCTGATCATACTGAAAGGCAACCTCGATCACCTGGTTGTGTGGGTGCCTACCAAGTCTCGCCATTTTCCCCTTTGTAATCAATGAGTTTTTCATAGAAAGGTATTGCAAGATTATATATACCAGTATGTCCCATTTCTTATCAATACTCTACATTATCAAATTTAGCATTCATAGATGATGACTGCCTGAATCAGCCACCTTTATGTTTGTCAAAGTCTTTCTTCTCATCATCTCTTTTATACTTAACAGCACTCTACTGTATGGAAAAGCTTTCCTTTTTCTCTTATTCATTCATTCATAACCAGCATGGGTTCATGAATGTCTTTGATTCAACAGATTGTAATCCATTACTGTCATTTATTTTGATGCTCAAACTGCTCCTGGGCGGGAGATCCTTCCAGCTGGCAATTCTGTCCATTAGTCGTGTCTCTCTCTTTCAGTGAAAATGTGCTTACTTTCTGGCACAGGCTACTTCAGGCCCAGCTTTTACTCTTCCTTCCCAGCCCTGGAGTCAGTCATTTCTCCAAGGGAATCCTTCATATTTATATGAAATTGAAGATGATATCAAGAAACCAAGTAGAGCATACTGTATGTTCATTGCTGATGGGGTATCATTACATGTAGGCCCCTCAATGGACAGATCTAGAAAGTACATGTATAGTATTATATATGTACACATATGTGTGTGTAAATATATACAATTATATACCTGTATTTCTTTATCTGTGTTTATGTTATAAAACCATGAGTTTATATGGATACCTCCAACTCCAACCAATATCTTAGGGTTCTTTCTAGACTTAGCTTTTCCATGTTGAGAAATACTTTCTCCATAGTAAGAAATTTGGCTCTTATTACCTTCAATATATTTGCTTATGTCCTCAATTTAGTTATTTGATTGATGTAACTTATCTCCCAAATAGCTACGCTGGCTGACTTCTCTTGTCTGCCACTAGTGTGACCGTGGCCCTCATTTCATTGTCCATGTCACTGGCTTCTGTTCCCACTGACCCATGCCTTGGTGAGTTTCCCCAAGTCTCCCTGATCACCCTGCATTCTTGGCCGCTGGTCTGTACCTTCATGTGCCGCAATCCGCCACAAGGATGTGGGGTACCACAACCTTGTTATTGTGCAGCGTCCTGCTCTCCCACAGTCTCAGTCCCCATGCTGACCCCTCCTGTGATGGGAATGACAGCTGGGAGAGGAAGATGCTCTTCCTTGAGCCCTCAAGTATTATAAGCAAGCACACAGCCAGTGTAATGAAGTGGTTTATTGGTATTTTATTTCTAATTACTATGCTGTAAACAAGGTCACGAACTATTAAATACTAATTAGTTATTATTGGATATAATATATTATACTTCCTCTCACTCTATCCTGGCTTTTTCTCCTCTACTGGACTTATAAATATTGAAGTGTCCCAGGATTCAATTCTAGGACTTCTCTGTCTATCTTCCCTTATAATTTATATTTCCAACTCAGTCTACATTCTGGAATTCTGGACTCTTATAATAACTAACTGCCTACTTGAATCTCCCCTTAGCTAGCCAATAGGCACCTCAAATTTAATGTAGCCAAAAGAACTCCTGATTTTCCTCCCACTCAAAATACTTTTTACTCTTGCAGGTTTTCTTAACTCAATAAATGGCACCATTATTCACCTGGGTCAAGCCAAAAGAAAAACCTAAGAGTCATCTTTAACTCGTTTTCTCTCTTCACATGTATTCTGTTTCTTAAATGTATCCATCTTCTCTTCATCACTGTTGTCACCACTCTCGTCTAAGTCGTCTTTCACATGGACTTTTATAATGTTTTCTAACTGATCTCCTTTTTTTAATACAATACATTTTTATGCTTCAGAATATCTTCAGAATAATGTTTCATAGCAAGCCATGTGTATCTCTGCTGCTTCCCCTTGCACTAAAATAAAACCAGACTTCTTACCAAATTTGAAAAAACCTTACGTGATCTGGCACCCCTTCTCTCTATGAGCCTTCTTAGTATCACTCCCTTTTTCACTAAGTCTGCTCCAGTCACACTGCTTGTGGTTCCCCACCCACCTTAGAGTACTAGACTTCTGAACACTGAGTTCCCTTCCCCTAAATCTGCTAACCTCTCACAAAGTTGGAATTATCCTCCCAGTTGCTTAGACAGAATCCTAGGAGTCATCCTCAACTCTTTTTACTTCATACCCCCATGTCTAACCCATCAGTAAATCTGGTTGGCTCTACATTCAAAATATATTTTGAATCTAATCACTTACCATCATCTCCTCTATGACATTAGTCCAAACTGCCTTCGTCTTTTTCTTAGTCTTGCATTCACAATGTTTATTTTAGAACAATCTCCTAATTGCTCTGTGTGCCTGGGCCTCCACTCTTGAATGCCTATCGTACACCCTCTGCATAGCAGACAGACTGACCTTTCGAGTGTCATGTTAGTGGCTTCTCCCTCCTGTGCTTGAAACCCTCTCGTAGCTTGTTCTCATAATTAAAATTAAACCCCAACTCCTTATCATGGCCTGCCAGGCAATACATGGTGTTCAACCTTGTCTCCCTCAACTTTTCTCTTGTGTTCCAATGACACAGGCTTTCTTTCTTTCCTCAAGTATTCCAAGCTTATTCCCATTTTAGGTTATGGCAATTACTGTGCCTTCTGCTTGCAGTGTTCTCCCCCCAGATTTTTGCGTGACTGCCTCCTTCTTGCCATTCAGATCTCTACTCAAATGGCACTCTTCAGATAGTCTTTTCTCCCATCCCGGTAAAGAAGTGCCTCCCCCACCCCCTCTTCCTTTCTGTCACATTTTATTTTCTTTGTAGCTCTTATCACTATCAGTAATGGTTTGTGTTTTATTTTTCTTAAAATGTAAATTACTTGAAAACAGGGACTCTGTCTTGTTATTTCATTTCTATATCTCCAGTGCCTAGAACAGTGGCACAGAGTAGAATTTGTACTATGGATAATCAATTAAGATTGGTTGACAAAGACTCCTTAGCCAAATGTGTCTATTTTATACTAGGACAAAAAAATATATACACACACATACAGATATATACTACACATATTTTTATATAAGTATATATATGTACTCATTCTTTTATAATATTATAGGTGGAATAACAAAGGAGTTGTCTTAGTTTGAGCTGAAATGAAGTTGTTTTAGTAAGTTACTAGTTTTGGGTAGAATCTTAGGTAGGTATTTAGCTAAGGTGTTTAAAATTAGAAGGCACTTTTAAATAAAGCAGTTTCTTTTATTTTCTGTTAACAAAAGTACTGGTAAACCAGTAAATCTGTCACGTAAGCTTAGTAAATTATGAAAATAACTTTTAGATTTTATTTTGTTAGCTATCTTTAATTAGTTGACATTGCATTTTATAGAACAAGCATTCAGATTTATAAGGAGTTAGATAGATTTGTTAGAAAGAGAAGGATACACCTACCCCAAGCATATTTGTCTGTGGACAAATGTTTGTGGTATCAGAAATAAAGTTCCTTACCCTTTGTTTTATCATAACATTAGCAGTCCTGTAAGCTTGTTCCTTTCTAGAATGTTAAACTGAGTCAGTGTGGAAAGTAACATTCAACAATCGTTTATTACTGGACCCAAAGATGGTAAGATACTCTAATGGGAGCATTGGGACATATTTTCTCCTTAATTTTTTTAAATTACACTTTCAAAGAGAGAGATTGATTTGGTTCAAAGTTCATCAGGTTCTTGATTTTAATAGTCCTTGAAGTACCATATGGTTTTTTCCAAAATGTGTTCACCTAAGATGTAGCCAGTGTTGATTGTTTTCATTCATTTAAGCCAACAGTTATCCTCCATTTCTTTTCCTTTCCCTGTACCATCCGTTTTTTAGTTCTCAGTGCTCAAATAAGAACAACGTCATGCCTCAACTGGACCTGACTGACACTGTTAGCATCATTTCCCGCAGAAGCTTCCTCCGGGCTGGAGGTGCAGCAGCCGCCCGGATGATGAGAGGGAGGGGCGGTCAGAGAGGGAGTACACAGGACTAGATTGAGGCATTTTTCCCTGGAGCCAAGGTTTTCAATCATAAGAGAAAATTGTCATTTATTAAATATTTAATGGCCACTGTAGTGTTTAGATGCTAGTAATTTCTATTAAAATTTTCTTTTCCTTTGATAGAGTCGTTCCAATAAAGAAGATCCAGAACAGCTGAGATTAAAGCAGAAAGCCAAAGAGGTAGGACTTTCAAGTTACCATGTTTGTCTTTGTGTTCCAGGGAAGGCTGGCAGCCCTCTCCTGGCAATTAGGTCAGGGTTTATTTTGCTGTTGCATACCATTTGCAGAAGCCTTGGGGAAGGACAGGAACTGCTGAAGGCAAGGGCAGTACTTCAAATGAGGTCAATGAGTGATGTGCTCTCTTTTTAAAATTTATTTTCAAGGCTTAGGCCTGTCTAGAAATGGCTCTTTGTAAACTACAGCAGCACACTTGGAGGAATATAACGTGGGATTAAGAAAAAAAAGAAACTTCTGAGATTTAGCATCTGGGACTGTACAATAGGCTACATTTTTCCAGGGTAATTGTTCGTTTTGTAAATCTGATACTGCTTATAATTCTTTGGCTGGGAGGCGGTACTGGGATTTAGTTTTAAATGGAAAATGCCTCTGGCTTTTAATTTTCTGGGCCCAGCAGTTTTCTGTTCTGGAATGGAGCCCTTGTTTCACACAGTTCATGTTTAGCTGCAGGGGTTTTAGTTTATAGCTTAGACTGGTTAAGCTTTTACTCCCAGAGGCCTCTGCATAGCAACTGTAGAAATCAACAAATAAGTTCATTTATGTCTGCAGCCTCCTCTCAGTAGCTGACTTTTTACATTTCCCAATATCCATTTCCTGACTTTTCTAGCCCCAGAGAAAAAAGCTCCACTAATTGGAGCTTATTTTAATTGAGCCTTAATATTGGATCTCACTGGAGTTGCCCCCAGAGCTGCTGAGAACAGAAGGAAATGAAAGTACCCAAGGTTGAAGATGTGGTGCGTGTATGGGTGTGTGTGTGTGTGTGTGTGTGTGTGTGTGTGTGTGTGTGAAATTTTTCACTTGACCTACAGATTCTTTTCCCTGCTGAATAAATCATCAAGCCTGTTCACATTTCTGATTAAGGATCTGACAGCAGACAATAATAAAGACAATTGAGGTGTGAGACGTGTGACACGGAGCTGAAGAAATTGGTTTCTATAGTTACTCAACTGATTTCATGCAATTTTTAAGGATTTTTGTGCTAAATTTCCTGAGCAACCTTTTTCCTTAACTGTGCCTCTTGAACTATGAAATTTGTTGTTGCTTAACATTGCTGCACTCGGCTTCTAGGTGCCAGCAGCAGCAGGTTATTTATGAATGTTTTAAAGGCCCTTATTGTTTGGATTAATGTAGGAGCTGAGGCAAAACAAATGGAAATCTAGTAAGAATCTTACAATCAACGTGGTGTGTTTTCACTGACATGGAGAAGAAAAATACATGAGCTCTGGATGGGAGGGTTTCTGGATTGGGATGAGGAGAACTGGAAATGGAGAACATTAAAACAAATTGAAACCAGAACATTTAATTTCAACAACAAAAAATTTCTCATACTCATTTCTTTCCAGTTGAAAATTTATCTAAAAATATTATCTGAAAAAATAATGTGAGAATGTACTTATAAGCAAGCTTGGCTTGATGATAGATTATTTGGGGATGGGCAACTATTATTGCTGAGTCATGGGTATTCCTCTTTGTTTTAATTAAGGACTGATAAGATGCTTATGTACTTCCTTCTAACTGTATCCCTTTTTGGAAAATATATATCATAAACCATGTCCTTTTATCCTTAAAGAACTTACCCTATCTGTTCCTCCATAAATATCTGAATCTTAGATTAATTTTTCCTTCAGGTTTGTATGGGATGGTTTTGTTTGTTTGTTTGTTTTAATAGTGTGTATAATTATTCCCTGAGGGATGAATAGGTGGACATTATTTAAAAAAAAAGAAAAAGTTGTAACAGTAAATGTGGTAGAAAAAAACCTCTCATAATGAGAGCAGGTGATACCAAACCTGTTTTTTCCCTCTCCTTTGTACCTTCATTTATTTCTTTTTCCTAGCAAGATTAAATAGACTCAATATTATTTCTTTCTAAAATATTTTTGAAAGTTTTCTAGTTGCTTCCTATCTTGTATCCAGTTGATTAAAAAAAGAATCAAATACATTGCCCCTGTTCCAAGAATAGAGCCTCTCTGTATTAGTTGCAAATGTTCTGCATGAACATTGCAAATGTTCAGTGAAAGTAAAATATTCTTATTTTGTCACCCCCCGACCCCTAGAGCTCTTAATAACTTTAATATTCTAAGGGGCTCTAATTTAGAATCAGACATATACCTTATTTTATGTAGTTGCAAAAAATCACTGATCCTTTCTTTAACATAGAGTTGAAGTGTTCTCTTGTATGGTCATTTGTAAGGTTATCATTTGGGATATGCTGATTGTTATCACACTGGTATAAAATACAAAGCTTTAGTTGTAATTTTGTGGGGGAATTTTCTTTGTTTAAAAAAATTAGCATGGATTCCTTATTGTTGCTTGGTTTAGAACTGTTTTGCTTTCCTTTTCCTACCTATCTACCAAGTTGGTTATAGGAAATTAATGACAGTATTTTATGAAAGCAGAACTCTGAAGAATTGTTTAGTGAAGTTATAGACTTTATTGTTGCTAGGAAATGTTTCAGCAATGATGTTTGTCATAAATATTAAGTCACAACTTGAATCCCCTTCATACATAATTTCATAATCCATGTTTGCTTTCACCTGTTAAGGACTAGAGTTTTATCTTGATCATATTTCCCCTGTGGGTTTTCTTCTCTCTAATACAGTTTTAGAGGATATTCATTTCTTCTTTGCATTCTGGGTATAAGGATAAGCTGTTGAATTGGGCCAGTTTTTATAACGTGCCTAATAATTTTTGTTTTTATTCTTCCTATTGACTTCTTCCAATTTTGTCATTCTCATTTGGCACTTAAAAAAAATAGGCAGCCTTTGGGTTTGCCTCCAGCCTAGTCTCATTTCATTGAAGTAGCTCCTGCTGCATACAGTTCTTATCGACCTGACAGGTTATCTATCTATTTGAAAACCTTATTGTTGTTTGGCTAAAATGTCTGTGGATATTCCTGTAATTCAAACATTTTAGTTTCAACTTCGGGGCTTTTTTCCCCCTTTTTGTATTTTTGCCTGAAAAAGTATGATATGTGTTCTCTCTGTTGTAACTTTATATTTTAAATGCTAACATTTTAAAATGTGGTTTTTAACAAATTTTCCTAGATACCTTTCCTAAAATGTAAGTACTGACATTCTTCCATTTCACCTGTTATTTGAAAAAGGTTTTAAATAGATTACTAATTGCCCAATCCCAATTTCAAACAAGCAGGCAGACACATCTTTGTTAAATGCAGCTGCAGACTTGTCTGAAATGTATGCTTTGTGTCCTAGATTACTATCTAGCCATCAGTGTTTTCCTTTCTTACCACATCATCCAGAATTCTGCAGAGCAAGCCATCCGACCTTGGAGTTCGACATCCTGATTCCTAACACATTTGTTATATATGTTGCAACCTTTATATCCTTTTGAATATCTTCTTTCTCCTTTGGGAGATGTGAGTTGAGTGCATCTGTGAAGAGTAAGACAAAGAATTCATTTACTTTCTAACAGTTCCTACCATTCCCACTTTCATTTGTTATCAGACAATAGAAGGAAGAGAAAGAGTGCTATACCTGCTGAAGCATTTAGTTGCATAGTGCAGCCTGTAGAAACTGGGCAAAAGAATAAGTATCGAATGATTAAAGTGCATAACAGGTTAGAACACTTGTTACCTGAAGTTTTTTATGATTTTTGTTTATAGAAAGTATAGGATATAAACACTCTAAGGAATGCAATTCTCTGTAAAGATTATTATACAAGAAAAAAGATAGTAAGGCTCATTACTGATTAGAAAAATACATAATTTAGATATGAAAAAGGCAAGAGATATTCTTAGAACAAAATTTAAAAAGGTACAGAGTCAGTGAAACATATTTAATGCTATTAAATAGAGCAATTTATGTTTAAACTTACACTAGCGCTGCATGAGCCAAAACTTATGAAACACTGGAGACGGCAAAATGAAATTTGTCATTAAAAGTACTTTGTAGCAATCAAATTAATTCAGTATGGAGAAGACATTCTTAAAATGACTGGATGTAAAGAACTTGTATACATAGCACAGAAATAGATGCAGATGTTTCAAAGCATTGCTCATCTAGGACAATGGTTCTCAAACTGGCATATATGAGAGTGATCTGGGAGAACTTGTTAAAAATACAGATTTTAACGTAGGCCCTTCCCCCAGGGTTTATGGCAGGGGTGTCAAACGCATTTTCATGGGGGGCCACATCAGCCTCACGGTTGCCTTCAAAGGGCCAAATGTAATTTCAACTTAACAGTTAAGGAGTAGTTACATTTATACAGTCCTAAAATTATTTCAGCCCTTTGAAGGCAACTGTGAGGCTGATGTGGTTCTGGTGAAAATGAGTTTGACACACCTGGTTCTATGGCATATTAGTCTGGGTGAGGCCTGAGAATTTACATTTCCAACGAATTTCCAAGTGATTTCTGCTATTGCTGCTGTTGCTCTAGAGATCACATTTAGAGCCATTGGTCTTAGGAGAAAGAAAGGGAGGCTTTAAAATCTATCACTTTTAATATTCCATTGACTAAATGGTCATAGAAGTTTAAAACGAAGTACTGTCATTTGGGAAGCTGAGAGTTGGCATCTTGAACTGCCATAGTTCAGTTACTACCAATTACTGTTTCAATAGGTGCTCTTTTGGAACTGGGAAAGCTACACTGGGTTTTGTTTTTAATAGAGATTTTCATAAGAGACCTTTATTGGTTATATCTCTTGATTGATTGGTATACCTTACATAGAAAAGATAATATTTTTTCCAGAGCTTCGTGAGGTTACTTGCGTCTTTAATTTTGAAGTATAGTATCAGTGTCTTTTGACAGATATATTACCCTTTTGGTAGAAAAGGTGCATATTATTTTAAAAATATCAGTGAACTAGAAGTCACGAGTTTTGGATTCTTTTTTATTTTTTTTAAAATTTTGGATTCTTGATTCAGCCTGCCATTATCTAGATAGATAGCACTTTGGGAAAGTTAAATTTCTTTGAACTTAGCTCAATTATCTTGTATTTTAAAAAGAATGTAATAGTACGTGCTCTGCTTGTGTTTCACAGTTGTGTAATTTAAGAAAGGTGAAGTATAAGAGGCACACCAGCCAGGGCTGGTTGGTTGGAGCATCACCCCGTAAATATAAGGGTCACGGGTTTGATTCCTGTTAGAGCACGTGCCTAGGTGGCAGGTTTGGTCCCCAGCCGGGACGTGTATTAGAGGCAACTAGTCGATGTTTCTCTGCCTTCCTTCCCCTCTCTCTAAAATCAATAAGCATGTCCTCTGTTGAGGATAAAAATAAAATAAAATGATTCTGTTAAAAAAAAAAAGGAAAACCAGTAGCCTACAAACATTAGCTAGAGAAACATTTAAGATAGATTCCATTGAGCTCTTAAACATAAGCTGGAGAGATTGACCATGGATATTTTAGGTTTTTTTCATTCCAGAGGAGTGGAAAGAAGATTGAGAAGAAAGAATGTAACAGAGCTGGGGGTGGGTTGGGGGAGGTTCTATAATCTAAAATGAACACAGCACAGCATATTTGTTTTAAATAATATATAAATCAAGTATTATGTTTAAATGCAAGGGAGAAAGTGTCTAATTGAGATTATGTAGAATATGCTATTTTCCTGAAAGGCAAAGATGGAGTAGAAGGGCTGACTAGGAAAGTATCAAAGTATGCATTTCAAAGTCCAAGAATCTTAGGTGTCCTGATATCGTAAGAACTAGCCTTAGTTGTTGGGAGAACAAAATAATCAGACCCCATACTGTTTGATTTGGTGGAAAGCCTGCTTAATAATTGTCTTTAAGGCGTTGAAAAGGATCCTGTGTTTCTATTGTGGTATCTTTAAATTTTGGGTGGGGGGGTGATTTTTTTTTTTTTTTGATAACTTGCTTTTTTTGGTTTCTTTTGTTTAAGATTGCTTCTGTTGCCCTGTCTGGTGTGTCTCAGTGGATTGAGTGCTGCCTGCAAACGGAAAGGTCACTGGTTCAATTCCTAGTCAGGGCACATGCCTGGGTTGTGGGCCAGGTCCTCAGTAACGGGCATAAGAGAGGCAACTGGGCCATGTATCTCTTGCACATTGATGTTTCTCTCTCTCTTTCTCCCTTCCCCTCTCTCTAAAAGTAAATAAATAAAATCTTTTTTTAAAAAAGATTCATCTGTTAATAGGTTTTGGTATGGTGTTTGCTTTGTTCTGTAGTATAATATTTTGGTATCAGTCTTGCTTTCCCCAGTAAATTACAGTAATTCAGAAGTGATTATATAAGCATTGTTGTTGTTTTTTTAGTTTGGTTAATTCTTCCAAAGCATATCTAAATAACTATTTAAATTTTCATTGTTAAAAAAGTCTATTGTTTGATGGTAGGTTTTCACTGTTATCTCTATGTACACTTAACTTTAATTTTGAAATTTAAGCAGCAGATCATTCTTAAGTCTCTGTGTGCTAGATTCAAAACTAGTAGAGTACTTTGTTACCCTTATTTATATTCTTTCAAACGTTCCTATTCATAGTATTAGCTGTTTTTTTATTGCTACTAATGTATTTATTGTTGGACAGCAGGCGCAATCCTTGGGGGAGGCATCAATTTACCACTCTACTCTTTCCTTTACTTTATACCTTATTATCACTTTCCAGAAGTTTGTAGCAGAATCAGACTGAAATGACACCACATCATATTTTTGGATCATTTCTTGTGGAAGACAGCGCTGCAGTTGTTTTTTGTAGTGTCAGTGCCTGCATTTTTATATCTTTCTTTCCTTAAACATGGAAAAGAAACATTTTTTGATTTCCCATACTGTCAGTATCATAATTGTCTAGACAATTTAGTCCTTCCTCTTACGTATGTCTCTGTACCTGCTGAGATTTGGCTATATGACACTTGCTTTATTCATTGTTCACCTAGTCCCTTGTATCTGCCTAAGCTTTTGGTTTCTGTTTTCATTAATTTTAATTTTTTTCAGTATATTTTGTTCTTGAAATCTGTATTTAGCATCAAGAAGTACCTATATTGAACTTTATCTCTGAGAGTTTATGTGATATTTAAGGTAGTCTTTTAATGTGTTTTGGGTCTCGATTAAATCAGTACTATCATAGTTAAAAATGAACAAAGACAAGTATTAAATGCCAGGGATGAAATAATCTCTAACTGCTATTGCTCTATTGTGCTCTAGGGCACTGACTTCAATTTTATGGGACCTCTACTTGATATCAGAGAGACTGTGATAAGTGAAATGCAGGCTTTGTCACTAGCCGTAAAGGAATGAGTGAGGATTCTTTCAAAAAAGAGTATGTCAAGCCTGGTAGGAGCAAGGTGTGTTGAGAATAAAGTTCTAAAATGGAAATTTTATTGCTGAAAATGACAATGGGAATAAAATGCTCACTGGTTGGGTTGGACATTAGGAAAAACAAAACAGCAAATTTAGAGTCAGTTAACTTGGATGGATACATAGAGTTTATCTAATCTGAAAATCAGAGAGGGTAGATCAAAAAGCAAAACAGCACAGCAGAGACATGTGGGTCTATGATCAAAGGTTTGACATTTGGGTTGTTAAAATCTCAGAAGATAAAGAGTGAAATGCTAAAATTTTTTGGAAAAAGTAATGGGTAACCCCTATCTCCTAATTTAGAGAAAGCAATAAACCTAAAGATTCTAGCTCAGTGAACCCCCAAACAGGGTAAAGAAACTCCGGGTCTGTCACATCATAGTCAATTTCAGAAAATAAAGACATAGAAGAAATTTTGAAACTAGCCTTAGAGAAGGACACTTTTTCAACAGGTGTAGACTTCCTGTCAGAAACCATGGAGACCAGTAGGAAGTAGCAAAATATTTTTAAAGTCCTGGAAGAAAAGAACTGTTGGCCAACCCAAAATTCTATATTCAGTGAAAATACCCTGCAGAATGGAGGTGAAGTAAAGGCATTTTCAGATGAAGGAGCATGAATAGAATGTTGCCAGCCAACCTGCTCTAAAAGAATTGCTTAAGAAAGTTCTTCAGAATGAAGTGAAATGATACCAAAGGAAAACTTTAAATATCAGGAGGGGGAAAAGAGCAGCAGAAATAGTATTATAGACTTTGTCTGTTTTTGAGTTTTTAAAAATGCTTAGTTGAAAGCAAAATTATAACATTGTCAGGAATTTTCAATGTCTGTATAGGTAATGTATTAAAAAAAACTAACAGCATGGAGAGTAAAAGGACATACATATGGGTCATGTGTCTGTATTCTACTTGATGTGGTAAAATATTGATTCTAAGTACACTGAAATTTAAAGTATATATTGTCATCTCTAGAGCCCCCACTAAACTTTTTTTGAAACAATATAAAAAAGACAGTAAAAAATAGACTGAAATACTAAAAGTTTATATGACCTCAAACAAGTAGGAAAAGGGAAATAAAAAAAGGGAAGAAACAGAAAACAAATAATGGTAGATGTAAATTCAGACACAACTAAATCATTATATCAAGTATAAATAAAAAACTGTGACTCAACTATATCTGTGTGTAAGAGACTCACTTCAAATGTAATAATGAAATAGGTAGGTTAAAATAATAGGATGGGGGAAAATACTTAGGTTAGAAAAGAAGAAAGTTCTCAAATTAATAATCTAAGCCTTCACCTTAAGAAACTGGAAAAAGAAGAGCAATATACACCCAAAGCAGCAGAAGGAAGGAAGTAATAGTTAAAAGCAAAAATCAATGACTTTCAAAACAGAAGAAAAGAAATAAAGAACATCAAATAAGCCAAAGCTGATTCTTTAGTCAATGAAACTGATAAATCTCTTAAGATTAACAAAGAAAAATCAGATATAAATCACTATTTTCAGGAAGAAAAAGATGGGAAATCATGACAGACCCTGTGGATGCCAACAGAATAAGAAGCGATTATAACGAACAAGTCTTTGCAAATAGTTTGACAAATTAGATGAAGTGACCAATTTCTTAAAAAGCACAAACTATCAAAACTTGGCCAAGATGAAATAGATAGCCTCAGCATTTCTGCAGTTATTAAGTAAATTGAATTTATAGTTAAAACCTTCTTTTTTAAATTTTATTTTATTTTTTAATATATTTTATTGATTATGCTATTACAGTTGTCCTATTATCCCCCCTTCATTCCCCTCCACCCTGAACACCCTCTCCCACCCACATTCCCCCCCTTTAGTTCATGTCCATGTGTCATAAGTTCTTTAGCTTCTACATTTCCCCTATATTCTTGCCCTCCCCCTGTCTATTTTCTACCTACCATCCATGCTACTTATTCTTCGTATCTTTCCCCCCTCTCTCCTCCTCCCACTCCTGTTCCTAACCCTCCATGTGATCTCCATTTCTGTGGTTCTGTTCCTGTTCTAGTTTGCTTAGTTTCTTCTTGTTTTTGTTTCAGGTGTGGTTGTTAATAATTGTGAGTTTGCTGTCATTTTACTACA
>CM052547.1:32358651-32424645 GCA_028533065.1 Trachops cirrhosus | reverse complement strand
TTTTTTTTTTTTTTTTTTTTTTTTGGTCTTGTCGAGCACCTGTAGTGAGGGGCAGGGCCTTAGGTGTTCACCAGGGCAGGGCACCCCAGTCGCTGGTTGTGATGCTGTATGTGGGGACGGGGTCCAAGAAGGAACAATGGTGCTTGCTCTGCTCTCTGTAGGACCTCAGACCCTTCCGCCGCTTTCTGCAAGCTAACTGCGCCCCTCTGGCACCAGTTCCAGTGTGGGTGGGCCTTTGCACTCCGCGGGTCCTTCCTTTTCAGTCAGTGACCCAAAGCTCTATTTCCTGGTGCTGAGGCCCTGAGTTGGGCGCAGTGCCTTGCTTCACAGTGGCTGCCTCGCTGGGTCTGCCGGTTGCCACCCCCTGGCCTGGGCTCACCAGCCACCACCGCTTGTGCACCCAGGGTCTGCTTGCTGCGGGCTTGCAAGCCGCCCCAGTTGCTCAGCTGTCCGCCCCAGTTGCTCAGCTGTCTGTTCCACGTCCCTCTCCCAGCCCGACTCTGTCCCTCCTACCGATCTGGATGAACGTGTCTATTTTTAAATCCTTGGGTGTCTGACTTCCATACACTTCAATTTTCTATCAGTTATGGTTGTTATTTTGTTTCTATATCGTTGTTGTCCCTATCTTGGTTGTGCAAAGAGGCACAGTGCGTCTACGTATGCCTCCATCTTGGCCGGAAGTCTTTATAGTTAAAACCTTCTGATAAAGAAATCTTAGGTACAAATTATTTTACTTAGTGAATTCTCCCAGTTACAGAAGAATTAACACCACTTCTATACCACTTTTGTCAAATCTAGCAATTTATAAAAATTGTATGACCAATTAGAGATTACCCCTGGAGTTCAAAGCTGGTTCACTCACTATTCAAAAATCAGTCAACATAATCTACCATGTCAACAATCTAAGAAAGAAAAACCATGTAATTGTGTTAATTAATGTAGAAGTATATTTGACAAATTTCAACATCCATTAATAATAATAACTCAGGAATCTAGGAATAAAAGGGGGGCTTCCTGAATCTGATAAAGGACAGCTATTAAAACCTTACTATTAATACCATTCTTATTGGTGAAAGGATTGCTTTCTTCCAAAGATTAGGGGAAAAAGCAAGGATGTCTGCCTCTATCACTATTACTCATCTAATGTTGAGTGATTATAAGTCCTGGCCAGCACAGTAAGGCAAGAAAAAGAAATAAAAGACACATAGATTGGAGAGGGAAAAATAAAATATGTTGTACTTTGGTTCTCTTAACTGTTTCTTTTACAGAGCAAAAGTTTTTAATTTTGATGAAGTCCAACTTGTCAAAAAATAAAAAACCCTTTTTTTATGGACACTGCTATGGGTATCCTGTCTCAGAACTCTTTGTTGGACCCAAATTATAAAGATTTTCTCTTCTGCTTTTTGCTAGAAGTTTATAGTTTATATTTGGAGTTAATTTTTATATAAAGTGTGAGGTGTTGAGGTCAAGGTGGTTTTTTTTTGCATGTGGATGTCCAGTTGCTTCAATATTTATTGAAAAAACTATGTTTTCTCAATGAAATTGTTTTCTATTCTGATCAAAAATCAATTGGCCATATTTATGTTCCATTTCTTAGTTCTTTTTTCTGCCCCATATCTGTGTCTATCCTTTGTACCACATTATTTTGATTACTGTAACCTTACAGTAATTCTTAAAATTGTGTGGTGTAATTTTTTCAATTTTGTTCCTTTTTTCCAAAGCTGATTTAACTTTTCTAGTTCTGCCTTCCCATATAAATTTTATAATCAATTTACCCGTATTTATATAAAAAAGAAAAACCTTATTGGAATGGTGTTAAATCTGTAGATAAACTTAGAGAGAATTGAAATCTTTACTCTGTTGAGTCTTGCAATCCGTGAACATACAATATTTCTGTCTACTTATCTATGACTTTTTATTACTTTAATCTGCATTGTGTGGTTTATAGAATACAAATACTGTACATGATAGATACATCTGAAACTATTTCATTTGGGGGAGAGCTATTATAAGCGGCATTTTAAAAATTTTATTTTTCCTAATGTACCTTAATGTTATTTAAAGATACGATTATTGAGTATGTTGACCTTGCATCTTGAAACCTTGCTAAAACTCATTTAATAGTCCTAGGAGGATTTTGGTTTTTCTTTTTTATAGCTAACTTGAGGTTTTCTGTGTAGATAATCATGTCATTTGTAATCCTGTTTCCATCAGCAAGCAGTTTAGTTTTTACTGAACTGAGTCTGTCATCTTCACCCACTGTGTATGTCCAGTCTGCATGAATGCCCAGAACTTCCTCCCCTTTCCCTTAAAAAAGCCTCGTTTTTCTGTACTGTGCTGGCCAAGATAGATTGTTTTTGAGAGAGTTTACGGCCAACCAAAACTATGGTCAGTTTCATTTTTTGTTAGGGTTTTGAAAAATTTTCTAAAATGCATACAAGATTTCAAACAACCAAAGTATAATTCACAGAGTGGGAGAAAATGTTTTACTACATGGGGAGAGGAATTTGATGACAGAGGTCAATTTTGAAACTTTATTTATTTGGTATGACTGTCTTGCAGATTCCATTTCTCTACAGAGAAAGAATCAAAATATAGCTTGTTTGATTTAGGTAGATTAACTAAAATCCATTCTGTCACCTAGAATTTCAGGATGTGACATCATCAGACTCTAAAACTATATATTTTATTATGAAGGCCAGCATCAATAAAAGACCATTTACAACTCTTGAAAACAGTTTGTTAGCAATTTATATATAAGTGAACACAATTTAAAAGAATTACTGCCCTGTAATTTATGAAACAGACAATGGTTTTAAGTTTTTTAGTTAAATGGTTTCTGCTTTACTTAAGATTCAGTTACCTATGGTTTATTCTTTGTTATTGTCTAAATAATCTGAAGTGACCTTTACTTTGTACCTTCTTGAAACCACCTGTTTCACCATACACTTATTTCCTGTTTTCATCCTGTTTTTTAAATGTTAAAATCTTGGTCAGTGTTCCTTTAAGAATATCCTTTATATGTATTATATATAAAACGTAAAAACATTCATATATATAAGGTTCCCCCATCAGGTTCCTTTCACTTGACTGTCCTGGAGTCTGATCTTGCTGAATACTCACCGAGCAACCAGAGCCAGGGTCTTTCCCCATTTCCTTCCATAGTAATAAGACTTTGATGGAAATTGAACATTCTTGCTCTTCTGGAAAAGGTTAAGGACCTGTACAATGATATTTTATTTGACTTCCTCACCTTGTTTTTTTGAAAGAATACCATTTGATACTTATTGCTTTGGTAAATGATCCTATATTCGATGCTTTTATTTTCCAGCTTTAATGTCTTGTTGATCTGACTTTTAATGGGTCATCTTTCATGAGCACCCTTGTATAGTTTAGTACCTACCTACTAAAAAATTATATATTGGACCTTTGGTCATTTTGGGGTAAGTATGAGGAAAGTTATACAGTAATACTAACCGACTTTCAATATTTGGCATGAAGATAAATGTAAAGTGAATCCGTGAGAAAGTGTGCTGTATTGAAAATGTTGTGATGAGAACACTTGGCTCTGAGTTCTGTTTCTTCCACTTAATATTTGTGTGACCTTTATGAAGTTTTTCTAACTTTCTAGAGCCTCACTGCCTCCTTTAACTTAAAAAAAAGGATGAAGTGTATGTATAATTTTCATGTGTTGTAACAATTCATATGTACCTTTTGGTGTGATTATGAGAGTTAAATGAGTTAATTTTTAGTGAAGTGCTTTATAAATCATACAGCATAGAACTATTTCCTATAAAATACAAAAACTGTCTTTAAGTGATTTTCTTTTAATCTGAAAAGGTTGACTATGGTTTGGCCAATTTCTCTCTAATTTAATGTTCAATTTTATTCTTCAGTCATTTCTTACTTGTGTTTAAACTAAGAGATTTAGCTCTAGATGCCTTTCTTTTCTTTCTTTCTTTTTTCTTCTTGTATTCTACACTTCTTCCTTACCTAAATTCTGCCTCTTCATTTAGAGGTTCAGGACTAAAGGCTTTGTTGGAGTAAGTGAATTAGGAATGATGTGCCCTTGGTTAGGAAAATCTAATGTTTATTTTACACTGAAACTATTTGATGACTAACAGAACTAGGCTTAGTGATCAGTTTCTTCCCCCTCTGAGCATGACTATGTGTAAACATTGCTTTTTTTTTAATTTCATCTTCCAGTTACAACAGTTGGAGCTCGCACAGATTCAGCAAAGAGATGCTAACCTCACAGCCCTTGCTGCTATTGGACCAAGGAAGAAGAGACCGCTGGAATCTGGGTCTGGAAATGAGGTAGTGATACAATGTTTGTTATTTTATTTTTCATGTCAAGACAGCATGCCAAAAGGAAGCAAGGACATGCAAATATTATAGTTTACCCTGCCTCGTACACTATTGCTGCCAAATGCTTATGAAAATTCCCCTATGTCTATTTCATAAAATCTTAACTTTTATTGTGTTTTTAAGGTTTGTATTATCTTGAACTTTACTCCTACTTATTACGTATTTTATACTTCTTCCTGTTCCCCATAGCTAGTCATACTGAGTCTCACTACCTCATTTTTTTATTTCTGTGCATTCTTTCTAGTGGTCTTATGTAATTCTTTCTCCTCTCCGTGTATCTAAATCCAGCCTATTAATATAAAATCTGCTGCCGTATTTCTCCATGAATCCCGACTCTTCTTTCCCACACTGAATTGTTTTCTGAGCGCATAGTGTTTGCATGGCATTAATTTGTTCTCTGTTCCTTGTGTGCACGTTTTCTTTTGTGAGGTTTAAACCTCCTGAGCAAGACTATAATCCTATTTTTTTTATCCCCCACAGAACTGGGCATATATACACTCAATATATATCATTAATTGTGTAACACCCAGGAAGGACCTTACTTAATCTTTAGAACAGTTGTTGATATAATATTAGATTTTCAGATTGATCATCAGATCTGAGATAGAGGTACAGAGAGAACCTTGAGATAAGATCAGCTATAAAGAGCCTCACTTAACTGTCTGCTCTGTAAAATTTAAATGTGCTTTGAGACATGCTCCTCCCCAGTGTTGACCCCTTAACATTGACAATTCCTAAATGAATGACAGTCACCTCAGTAGAGAAAGGATTGTTTTCATTATAAGTGTAATGTATGCAGTGTGTGTTCACATGCAAGAAAAATTCACAATATAAAAATATTTGAAAAAATAAATGTTTACTCCTCACGAATGTGCAGTCTCCCATCCCCTGCCCAGGCAGATGTAACCACAGTTAAGGTTTTAACATAGCCCAAAAGAAACCTAATGAATGTTGGGCATGTATCACATGTGCATTTACAATCCCCATGTTGGATTTTGTTTACACTTAAATGAGATCAGACTGTACCTGTTCTGCCCTTCAGATTTCCCCTTTTTCCATAATCTCCCTCATATAATTTACTTCCATACTTTTAAAGGTATGACTTACAGTCAGCTGCCCATATCCACAGGGTCTGCATCCTCAGATTCAAACAGAAGGAAAATACTTGAAAAAATGTTACACTGTGCTGATGTGTTGTGCAGTTAGGCCTATGACGGTTCCATCTGTACTGAACATGTAGAGATTTTTTTTCTTGTCATTATTCCCTAAACAATACATTATAACATCTGTTTACATGGCGTTTACATGGCATTTCCATTACATTAGGTACTATAAGTAGTCTGGAGATTATTAAAGCATATGGGAGGATGTGTGTAGGTTATTTATGTATTCATTGGTTGATCCTTGTGTGTGCTCTGACCAGAGATCGAACCCACAACCTTGGCATATTAGGCCGACATTCTAACCAACTGAGCTGCCAGGCCAGGGCCAAGCCTTTCTTTTTCATTTTTTTTTTACATCGAGAGATAATTGACATACAACATTGTATTAGTTTCAGGTGTACAACATAATGATTTGATATCCTGTGTATACATTGTGAAATGATCATCACAATAAGCCTAGTTAACATTCAGCACCACACATAGTTACAGTTTTTTCCTTGTGATGAGAACTTTGAAGATTTACTCTCCTGTCAACTTTCAAATATAAAACAGTATTATTAACTGTATTTTCCATGCTGTACATTACATCTCCAAGACTTTTTATTTATTTTATAACTGGAATTGTGTACCTTTCTTAGAATTATGTTAATACTTCTTTTATTTTACCTTTTCGATACAAATCTTTGATTCATTCACAGTTTCTCTTTAATAAGCATTGAGATACAGAGTTAGCTTTATTGACCTCAGTCCTCCCTCATTCTCCCCCAGGCTAGCAAATTGCCCCAACACTATTTATTCTAATTCTTTCCTCGGTGATTTGAAATACAGTGGTACTTTGGTACTCATCATTAATTCGTTTTGGAACTCGTGACGAGTGCCTAACCAGCGAGTACCAAAAGATAAAGCCTTTTCTCCTGTGGGGCAGCATCATGGCTCACACAAGTTCTAGCGAGTGTGACGTGTCCTGAGCAAGCGCCGAGCACTGAAACATTTTTTTTCTCATCATAATGCAGTAAGTATGGGGTTTGATGAGTCCTGAAGCTGATGAGCACTGAAGTATGACTATACCACCTTTATCACACACAACTTTGTATTGATTACAAATTCCCTCATGTGTTTGAATGTTTCTGTATATTGAGCCAGTGCTGTCTGATGAGAACTTTCTTTGATGAAAATGTTGTGTGTCTGTGGCCACATATGGCTGCTGAGCAATTGAGTTATGGCTATGTAATTGAAGAAGTAGTTTTAATTTTTAAAAATTAATGTAAATTTTAAGTGTCACATTTGGCTAGTAGCTACTATATTAGTGTAGCAGGACTACTGTATCAATGTATATCTATTTATGCTTATTTATGTATTAGTATTAGATCTTTTATTTACCCTTAACCTCCTTTAATGTACAGTCAATGTTAATCATATTCATATTGCTATGGAACATACCTCCAGAACTCTTTCAGCTTGCTAAACAACTCCCCATTTCCCCCTTCCCCAGCCCCTGGTAACCACAATTCTCCTTTGAGTCTATGAATTTGACTACTTAGATGCCTCATATAAGTGGAATCGTACAGTATTTGTTTTTTGTGATTGGTTTATTTCACTTAGCATAGTGTCCTCAAGATTCCAAATCTTAATATGGTATATTTAAAAATATGGTAAAACTAGGCTAGTAGAGAGTTTTTTATGTTTCCACTTCTCTGGCACAGAACAACCCACTGCCCTTTATTTTTGGTCTATTTGCATATAAATGTTTGTGAGTGTTTTATTAAAACTGGGGCATGCCATTTCATCATTAAGAATGTTCCTGTAAATATGGGCTAGTTGGCATACTATTTTCTTTTGTGGCAAGAACAGTTATTTATAACTTTTTTTGTTCATTTAGTTGTTATTATTTATAATATTATAACTCCTTTAAGAAAGAGCTACAGAGGTTTTTAAGTCCCTGTCCTACTTTTCTATATGGTAGCATTATTCAACAAATTCTGTTAAATGTTTGCTTGTGGAGAAGCGTTGTAGCATGTTGAATAAGTACATGTTCTTTGACTCAGGCAAATCTTGGTTTGGTTCTTCACTCTCAAGTTTTGTAACCTTTGACAAGTTCTTTAAACCCCATACCTCACTTATCTTCATCTGAGAAATGGGTATTATACCTGCCTTATAATGTTTTAAGGACTGGATTATGTAAAATGCTTATTAATTAGTTCTTGGCCTAAAGGTACAGACTTAATAAATTGACATTATTGTCATCATAATAATAGTACCATTATTTTAGTTTTTCACAGTATTTTCTAAGTCATATTAATGAGCCATAGTGAATTTGAAATGTCCATTAATCTCTCCAGAGCTTCCCTTCTCTGTCTCATTTGAGTTTGTCACAAATTTTAGAAACATTAAACATTTTATAGTTTATGAAATGTATTTTCATTGACTGTATATTTGAATCCAAGAAAGTCCATAGGGAGAGGTTGCAGAGGTCGAGGGAGAAATGTACTGTTTCCAAACAGTGATAAAAATCAGTTTATATGATTTATGTATCAACATCAAAATGAAAATATTATTTTCAAATTTCAAGCCAGATATGTTTTAACTTGGGTATAAATATACTATATTGTTTATTTGCTTGGTGCTTCTTTTGTTTTGAGGATTTAAGCATATGTAGTTTCCCCTGTATTTTCTGGACTTTAAGCCAACATAGTTGTCAGACTTCCACTGAATTATTCAACAGCCAGTACTTTAATGCCACCCTGAATTGAAAACATCCATTTCTTTAATGAGCCCATGACATTTTAGTATAGCCCTTCTGTTGAAATTAGAAGAAGACTATCTTTTTTGTTAATTTTTTAAATTCATGGTGTTTTAACTTGAAAGGCAGTTTTCTTTTAAAATATGGGAAACTGGAGAGAAACCTATTCTATGCTTTTTCAGTGTTTGTTAAGAATACTGCTAAAAAAAAAAGAGAGAATATTGCTGACTTATTTTCCCCTTCAGTAACTTAGACTGCATTCATCACGGTTGTTAAAAGCCCTTTATTCACATGTTTTATTCTCTCACAAGTAACAAAAAAAAATGTGTGAAACCATTCATATTTTTAATATTCTAGACCTTGGAAACCAAAGCTCTAGTTTGTGTTTTCTTTTTTCTTTATGGGCGAGAAACTGAAATCTTACCTATTAATATACATTTTCTGGAATAAGCATATAATCCCAGAGGGTAGAGAGGTGAAGTCTAGTTCTTTGAAGACCAACTCTTTATCTTTAGTTCAAATGTAGGTCTTTTCTACTGATGGAAGAGCTTTTAGTTTGGAAGGTTGAAGATAATGATGGTGGTTTAAAAAATTGTGAAATTCAGAAAATTAAGCTTAGCACCTTAAGCATTCATAGATTACTGTTTTTCTATGTAATAAATCAACAATAATAATAAATTTGGAGAAATTTGTTTTAGACCTTCATCTTTGAGTGTGTTTTTTTTTCTGTTATGTAAAACAAAGCAAAACTGCCTCTTATCCTTAAAAAGACTTTTCTATTTGTACAGTTTTGGGTCTGGCACGAATAACACACCTTTTTTATTACAAAATCTTTTATTACAAAATCATAAGCATGTAGTTCTGTAACATAACAATATCATACTCAAGCACACCATATGGCATTTTAGGTGAAATGTTCAAATTAAAACTATAAATTATTACACCCGTATTATTATCCTATCAATCACACTCAAGCAGGTGTTACTTCTGCCAGATCCTATATATTACACCAGCCTCTTTGCAGAATTACACTTGATATTCTCAGAAGTCTTGGTAAAGTTGAATAGCATTAGCTACTGTCTTCTTGTGGTATCCTGGCAAAAAGCAACAAGTACCAATTATTTGTATAACCTGATATTTATACAGCCTGTTGGTTTTAGCTGAGGAAAATATTTAAAGTTTACTACTTGGGAGCACTTGAATTTGTCCTGAATTTACTGCTGTTTGAAGTTTATATATATAAATATATATAGCTTTTAAATTAATATAGGCTATATAAAATACTTAGAATAAATTAGAACTTACTTGAAGTTCTACATGTATGTATTGTGTGTGTATATTGCTTAGGTGGTGTGATCAAGGTGATCCTTGGATTAGAAATCATATTTTTTCCTATTAGCATCACTTTCAAATAGTTCCTGTAACTTACTAATGATTCAACATTGATATAACAGTGTTTCTTTACTTTTGTTGAATGTGTCTAAAAAATCATGTCATTATACATAAAAGTGATTTTAAAGCTATGAAAGTACAAATTTTGGAATGGCAGCATGCAGTTTTTTACAAGTGTAAATAAACGAGGCCTCCTGAGAACATTTAATTATTCATTTGTCTTGAAAATGCTGATTTAAAAAAAAATAAGTGGTTATAGTACCAAATCAGCTACATGGTACTTATACTACACATGTTCTATTTTGTGATGCTTAAAATAGTGCTCATTTGCTAACTGAAATGAAGAAATTACCATGTGGATAAGTATATGCACTTTCTGTCTAGAAGCAGGTTAGAGTACTCTCCTGGATAATTCTAACTCTTGGGGATAAGAGGAAAAGGGGCTTTTATGAAACTTTGCTAAGTAATAAATTAGAAAATTTGATTGAAAAGTTAATTCTGATTTCAGACCAATGTATTGTCAGATATTGATAACAGTTTTGTTTTCACTCCCCACAATTAAGGGTCTATTCCCAAAAGGCATTACTTCTTTATAGTACTTTTTAATTTGTACAGCTTGAAAATAGGGCATTTTATTTGGGGTGTTCTTATAAATGTTTATTTTTAAACCAAGCATTCTTTACATATTATTAACCAACTATTTGGGTATAATCTATAAAAATGATTCTACTGCAGAACCCTAAATCTCTATTTCTAACCATTTACATTTGATGATCTCATTGCAGGATTAATAATAGAGATTATCACATTGCTGTGTTTTATGAGTGGATTTAATGAATATAGAGGAAAGAAGATGAGAAGGGCCATGTTTGAATAACATGTTAAGTTCCATTGTCAGGGATAGTTTATGCTGTAGGTTACAGAAGAGTGATTGTTTGGGAAAGAGATGAACTTTTTGAAAAATCCTGTATCACAAATCACTGTTCTACAGCAGTTCTCTGTAGATATTGTTAGAACTTTTTGTATAAACCTTAAGGTCTTGTCAGTGTCTGTTTAGCAACTACCTTTTGTATCAACTTACATTTCCCTTTAGCTCCAATTGGATGTTTACAACTTTAGGTAGGTAGTGTGATTTAACTTGGGGGAAGGATGTAGGCAGAGGGAAGGGAGTTTTCAGAAAGTTACAGGCAAACAGCAATTTAAAACAGAATAAAGACATAAATGATGTTGCAAAGGAAACAGAAAAGCTGCAAGAATTTTTCCCATGTGTTTGTTTTGGTGATTCCTTGGTGCATCCGAGTGCCTTAAACAAACAAAACGCAGTTCTGCTCTGCCAGACACCTGTCCCTCTGAAGGTCAGAGCATGTCAGTACTGCTCCATGCACTTGAGATTAAAGGTATCTCAAGGTTCAAAAATTCACCCTACAAATTTTTTTGGCATCAGGCGTATAACTTTAAAAATGACATAGGAAATAAAGCTCTTTTGAGAAAATAAACTTATTTGAAGAAAAATCAAAAGTTGTCTATGAATCAGTACTGAGGACTGTAAAAGTAATAAAATGAATTGTGCTTTCAAAATTTTTTCTTGAGCTTTGTTACATAACAAGTATATGATAGGGTTTTAGATAGCAGACAAATAATTTGTATTAATTTGGCAAATTTACATTGAGTGCCAACTATTTTGAAAATTTTAATTTTATTTTTGTGAAAAAGAAAAATATGTGTAGCCACTTTAACAGATAGCCAGAATTACCTGGGCATACCACTAATTTGAATATATTTGAGAAAAAATGTATCAGTCATAGTGGCACAAACGTTCTCTCTCTGTTACTCATGATTTAAAATACACCTTCAGTGCCTTGGGATGTCATCGGTGTTGAATAAAAGAATTGCTAAATGGAGTCCCAGAACTACCTCTGGGTCTGAAGAAATCTGTGTAGAAGGTAGCCATTTCCCCCCGCCCTACTAACCGTTGCAACACTAGTTCCTCTCTTCTTCCCACTATTTCTGTGCATTAATGGTGTGCCCCTTCTGGGAGGTGAAAGCCAGCCAGTTAAGTGCCAGCCAATGATGCATCTAATTTTTAAAACAAGCACAGAAAGCACTGAGCAAGGCAGCTTCCTGCTTATAACCAAAAATGAGGTGTGGGAAATGTATGTTCTGCAAAGGCAGTGATAGTCTTGGAGAGTGTTCTGTTCAACAATAGATGAAACTCATGGTATTTGTGTGTGTGTGTGTGTGTGTGTGTGTGTGTGTATCAAATAAGAGGAAAAGTCAGAAGACAGAGTGAGATGCAGTCCGTTGCTTTGTCTTCTTCAGAGAAGATGGTATTAGGGATTTCTGGACTTAACCCTTTTCCCCATTATTGCCTTTCCAAGAATCATTTCAATGTAGAGCAGGATAGGGCTCCCAAAGTACTAGACCAGTGGTAGCTTTCTCAAACAGAGTGCCCTCTGCATTTCTTTGTACCTGGTAGGAAATATTATTTTGTTTTTAATTTCTTGATTTTTCCTCACTGTTCCCACCCATTTTTATATAGATAGTTATATAGAATTAGTAAAATCAGAGCTCTTTGGAATATACTTAGATTATATATCAGGGATAACTTTCTGACAGTATTAAAGCTAGCATGGATTTACTTAGGTATGTAATCTCTAAGATCCTTTCCAGTGCCAGTATTTTAAGTCTTTAAATTTCTCTGAAATGGAAATGACTTTTTCTAGAAGAGTATTATTAGAAGGGAGATTGCTTTTTCAACAAATTATTATTGATTTTGCAGGAGAAAGAAGTAGGTCTCCAATGTCTGACATGCTTTTACGATACTACTATGTAAAGAGTGTAAAGCAGATAGCTTTTTGTTTGAGAGAAGGGAGTGTTTGTTAACTCTGGTCAAAATGTCTAAATGGTATAGAAGAGTACTAAAAACAGCTTTTAAGTCTCTTGGGTATCCTTTCCAAAAATTTCCATGCATATATTAGGTTAAATTATATGAATTTAGCATTTTGTAGGTGAAAAACTATTATTGACAGTTTTATATAGTTCAGTGTAATGCAATCATATTCATATATATGTATACTCACACACACATTTTCAAATGCTTATATAATAGTACTTTATCAGGCACTTAGATTGTATTATCTTCTTTAGTCCTCATAACTCCTCTGTAAGATCATACTATTTTTCCTCAATGAAAAAATGGCACTGTAGGGAGGATTTACTTACTTTTCCAGAGTTCTACAGTTAGCAGATGGAGAAGCCCAGATACATATCCAGAGACTTTGGTGTTAAGGGCTTTGATGCAATGATCCTAAAAGTACTATTCTACAGCTCCTTGAGCAATGTGCCTTGGATATTTCTCCATGGTGGTACATACTTTTGCTGGCATAACTCACTGGTCCACTAATAGACTTTTAGAATATGTTTGTTTTTTATAAATTGAACATCCTATATTTTCATGTACTTATTTATTTTGCAGATTGATTTCTAGAAGTGGAACTTCAGAGTCAAGGATTAGATTTTAAGAGATATTTCCATAATGAGTTTTAAAAAGTTTGTGCCAGTTTCCACCACTGTGTGAATGCATATTTCCCTTGTTAGCAACATAGTGATCAGTTGTTTTAAAATGTTCTAAACACTTTTTCATTAATTGTATCTCCACCCTCTTCAGAGGTTGAGGCTCTATTTTCAGTATGAAAACAAATTGTAGAATATGGAACTACCTTTTTAATACCCTATGAGAAAAATACTTGTATTTTTAAAACTTTTAAGTATTACAATTATTGGTGGACAGGTTTTGTCATGACTTAGAGATGTATGTATTCTGAAATAGTGAACTTTAATGGATATTTAAATGATCTGTAGATGTCATTTTGTTTACCATATTTACTAGTTTTCATCATTTGGGGATATGAGTAGATTATAATTGAAATATGAAGCCTGAAATGATTTGGGGAAACTCAACAGCTTAAAATCTGTTAGGGAACAAACAGAATTTGTCAAAGATATTTGTCTCTCTTCCTGGTTTACAGTGGGTGATTCTTCATTCCTAAAGGTGCATAAGTTATTTAACTAAAAGGCTATTGACATGAAAGGGCACATCTTTAACCTTCATGTCCTTGGGGGGCACAGGCAGTACCATTCTTCACCTCCATTCTCTTTTGCCAGGCTACGGGGGAGCCGTAATTACAGCTGACTTACTAGAGATCTAAACAGATTTATTGTCATCTAACACTTTCTGTAAATACCTTGTAGACTCATTAGGATTTAGAGCTTGTTATTACTTTGGATAAAAAAACTGCTAATATTTTGTGACTTTTTTTTACCTTTTATTTGTTCACACTTTCATAAATAACTCTGCCTTTTTCATGAATGATTTAGACATACATCTAAATTTTAGTGGGGTCTTTTAAATTCTCCAGAGACTTAATGGTTGACTTTCAGCTGTCTTTAGGGACTTCTGTGAAATATGTTGAATTGTACATTATGGGCTTATCTTTTCTTCTTCCCAAATTCCCCTTAAATGTTAGTAAAGGAGTGAAGACAACATAAATATACAAGAGTAGAGAAGAGAGGAGAAAACAGCAATAAGAGTATTCAGTAGTATTTCAGTTAAAATTGACTTAGATTAGAGACTGGGGGCATTCTTTTTGGGAAAATAAATAAATGGCCAAGAGAGGAGGTCTCAAATAAAGGACAGGGATGGTGTGGGTTTGTATTGTGTCCAGTTATCTAAGAAGGATCCTCACTTCCCAGGGTTCCTTTTCTCTCATGGCCCCTGGTTAGTGTGGGCCTTGAGACATTTTGATTTTGAAAGGCAGAAGTAGGGCTGCAGCCACATTCTTCTTATTCTCCAGAGGTAGTGCAGGTACACTGGGAGCTATTGTAGCTCACAAACAGTGTTGCCATGGGAGCAGTGGGCGCCTCAGCTCTGCCCAGATCTTCTCTTTCCGTTTCTCCTAACCCTGGGCCAGACCTGGCACCAGATGCACAGTTAATAGCAGAGCATAAACTGTTCAACCAGGGTCACAATGATATAAGGCCTAATCTATGCAATGCTATATTCTGTATCATCCCTAGTGTTTGATCCCATGCTGACCAATAACGATTGTGCTATAGTAGCTGCAGAGAACCAGCACATTAATGATGGATTCACAAATTTGTTCTGGGTTTTCCACGATTGATTCTCTGATCTACTTAGATTTAAAGGCATTGATGACCTTGCTTCTAGTAGCAAAGGGGACACTGGTGATCCATGGAACACACTGGTAAAACAGTCACTTTATCACCTGTAGACACTAGTAATCGAGTGCCTATAGAAGATGAGGCTTTGGGAGACAGTGTTCACTACCACAGAACATTTTAGTGAAAATAAAAATAATGGTATAGGTTGGTCCCTTAATTGTATGCTGGGGAACTTAGGGAAGGAAAGAGCTTTAGATTCTGAATTCTGTGATTGTCCTAAAAGAAACCCTGTATCTTGTAGCCAAAGCAGAGATTTGTGAAAGCCAGAGCCAAAGTCCAATCCTGCATTTGGCTGAATTACAATGCAAATTGAATTTCTAGTCTTGTAGAGTCTCTTGTGTTAAAGTTACAACATTGGGAAAGAATAGAAAACCAAAGATTAGGGTGGGAATACGGTCAGATTCTAGTGAAGCTGAGTACCTTGAACTCTTCAATTCTGCCTAGCCGCCTTTGCCAGTCCTTCTACCTTTGAGGGAGCTTTGCCTGAGGAATCAGTAATGACTTCCCTTAAGTAGTTGCCCTTTAAGAGACTACTGATTTACTGAGGACCTGTCCTCACCACCTCTCATTCCTCTTATAGCTATAACTAAACTAGTCTCAAGTTCCAGAAGCCCCCAGAGGGTGAGCTACTAAATGTTACTACCCATAAAGAGGTATGATACATACTAAAAGAACTGCATGATTCTGCCTGCATTTACCTGGGTTATGGTGTGGAAATGGATCCTGCACATGTGGAATCAGAGTAGAAAGAATATAAAGTTTGATCAGTCTGAGTTTATTGATATGAACTCATAAGCAGAGATTCCAGATTGAAGGTATTAGGCCAGAGGACTAGGAGTGGCTCTAACAGTTTGGTTGACTGAAAACTACATTAAAAGGTGACCTAAATTAAATAAAGTCGAGATACATGTTAGAACTTTATTTGTATACTGCAGAGGAGGTTGTCTAAAGGCTCAGGGAGGTTAGAATGCTAGAGCGGGTTTTTCATTTAAAAACAAAACAAAAAAACTTGATCACATATGTCTCCTGAGTAGGTCTGGAGGACACTCCTTTTCTCAAAGCTCTGAGATATACATTCATGAGGGGAGCCTCTGTGTGCTTAACAGCTCTTTTGGCTATTCTCTTTAAGGCAGTAATGATGGGAGTTGTTGCCATCGAACTAGGGTCCTAAATTTATCGGGAATGATAGAGTCTCAGGTAGCAGAGACAGGTGGCACTTAATTGCTAAAGACAAATTAGGTGTAGTTACTGTAATGGGCAGCAAAGCCAAAGCACTAATATCAGAATCTGAGTTGCAAGGATCTTTGACATGGCTATTTGATCATAGTATCCCCAGAACTGAGTAGATGGGCAACCTATTAACTCTTAACCGATTTGTAAAAACAGAAGAGCCCTAGACCTGGGGAACCAGCAGTGTGACTTGAATGACCTCAGTAAAGCGTTAGAGCCCCTCGACCAGTCCCTGGACTTGAGCCAGTTCACAGACCCAGAGAGGTCCTCTTGAGGAAAGACCCTGCTGTAAAACCAGAAATTTATGCAGTGAATCTCCTTCTAGCCTATCCCCAAAAGACTTACAGCCATTTACTAGAGTGACTGGGCATTGGGGAAGGGAAAATGATCAGACTTTTGGGGGATTGCTGAACACTGACTCTGAACCTAATGAATTCTAGGAGACCCAAAACACCACTGTTTTCCATCAGTCAATGTAGTTTTGGTGTAGGTCCACCTCACAGTAGGCCCAGTCTGGTTATTTCCATATTTCTGGAATTCATAATGGGAATAGTCACACTTAACAACTACCAGAGTTCTCACTCACATTGGAAGTGAGAGAAGGCTGAATGGAAGCCACTAGAATACCGCCTGCCTACCAAAACAGGAAATTGTTACCTGCAGAGACTGCAGAGCCACCACTAAGGATCTGAAAGATGCCTAAGTAGTGATTCCTACCACATCTCCATTCAACTCATCTATTTGGCATTAAAGAAGACAGGTGGATCTCAGAGGAGGAGGAGGATTGATTATCATAAACTTAGTGTGGCATTGGCTTCAGTTGCAGTTATTGATTGTTCCACCTGGGGTTTTGTTGCTAGAGCAAATCAGTGCAAATCTTGGCATTTGGTATGCAGATACTGATCTGACGTATGTTTTTTTTCCTCCCCTCTATGCTTTTTAGCAAAGACTGTCAGAATTAGTTTGCTTCCAACTGGCAGACCCAGCAATATACTGTCACTAACCTACCCCTAAATCAAGCCTTATGTTATAAGCTAGTCTTCAAGGACCTGGACAGCCTCTTCCTTCCACAGGCCATTATGCTGATTCAAATACTGATACCATGTTTATTGGAGCTATTGAACTAGAAGTAACAACTATAGGCATTTTGCCAGAGTGCATGTAGGCCAGAGGGTGAGAATCCCACAAATTCAGGGGCCCACCTTCATGGTGAACTTGCTAGGAGCCCAGTGGTTTAGATGATGCTGAGATAACCTTTGCAAGTAAAAGACAACTTGCTATATCTGTCTTCTGCCATCACAAAGAAAGGGACACATTTGTATCTTAAAGCAGCATTTGCCTCATTTCTTCTGAAATGGGGACCATCTCTCTTTTCTCAAACTCCACTCTGCTCCGTTTCCCTAATCAGGAGCTCCAAAGCTTGCCCTTTTCTCCTTCATCTTAGGAGTCTGGAGTCTGTTCTGTCTTTCTCTTTTCTCTTTCCAGTGGGTCCTTCACTGTCAGCTCTTCCCAGGTTCCTTTCCTTGTCACTCAGACCTTTTGATTCCTCAGACTGTTGCTTTATTTAAGGATTCCTCCCCGATTCTGTAATACGAATTTTTATATGTAAAATGTTTATTTTCATCAAAATAACAAGTGTATTGTAGGAAACTTAGAAGAGGAAATTGAAGTTATCCACATTCACATATTTACAAAATTCATAGTAATATTTTTGTTAACCTATTTTTTTGCTTAATGATATAATGTGTACATCTTATCCATGTCAGTAAATGTTGTACACATTTCATTGGTGTATTACAATTTATCCATCTCCCTATTGGACGTGTTTTAGCTGCCAGTGTAAAGTTGTGTGGTGGTAGCTTCATGGAGATAAGTAGGTGAGATAGTTGTTAGAGGGCTGAGTAATGCTTGGGAATAAGCCATCAAGAGACTTTACCTTTCTATTTTTCTTCCAGATTTATTTATCTTAAAGCTAAGAATGACAGAAGTGTCTTAAATTAAATTCTCCAAAGCCCATAATATGGCTCATTTCCACTGTTTGTTCATTCATATAAGTGATATTATTGGACACTAGACACTTGGTCATACTACAAACATTGATTGGATATCGACTAAGTGCCAAACACTGTATACAATGTTCAGAGGTACAGAATTCTTCTCAGGAGTGAGAAACTCAGAGGTAGTTGCATTACGCTGAATACCTGTGATGGTAGACTCAAATACAGAGTAGTACTAAAGTGCACAGCAGTTGCACATCATCTAGACTTGGGGTTTGTGTTTGTAAGATGTAACATGTAACACTGGGAAAACCTGTTACCTGTGTTGTGTTAAAGAACTTCGATGATGGGATATAAGGGTAGAACAGAGAGTTTGGAGGAGTTCCAGGAGAGAATTGCTGTTGGGGCGAAAAGAAACAAATATTTTGTGGCATGGTCAACAGTTTGAAACAGGAAGAAACAAATGAGAGAGATGAGACTGTGGGGAGAAACTTTGATGTGCACGTGGGTGGCTGTAAATGTCATACTTGGATACTTGGACTTGGTCCTCTAGGAGGTTTTCAGCCATTGGAGTATTTTAAGCAGGGAAGCGTATTATCAGATTGTATATTTCTTTAGAAATATTCTCATTGCTGTGTGAGCAATATTAAAACTGGTAGTAGGGAGGTTTCTTAGAAGGTTGTTGGAGTGATCTAGGCAGAAGATAATGGAGGTGAAAACGTAGAAGTAGGTGATTTGGAAATTGTTCTTAGAAGGTGGAACTGATGAATGCTGGATGGAATGTAGATGAAGAAAGGGTAAAGATGGCACCTGGTTTTCTGGTTTGGGCATTTGAAAGTTCACTAGAGGAATATGATTTGAAATGTGTTGAATTTATGATACATTCAATTAGAGACTTCACTAGGAGATTGAACAACGAGGTCTGGAATTTAAGAGAGCAGTGTTTTGGATAAGGATGGGAGGGTGGTCATTAACATGGGAACCAGTATGACCTTGACTGCTCTCTTAATTACACAAGTAGTTTGGAACTCAAAGCCCACGATTACATGTCACATGGTCTGTTTTGACATATTGCTTTTATAAAAACTGTTGAAAAGATTTAGGAGTGACAAAATTCTAGGGCAGAAGTTAACGTGCAGGGTTGGCAGTGTTCTGAAATAACTCGAAAGGAATGAAAGGAAAGGAATAAAAGGAAAGTGATAAAAGGCAATTCCGTTGCTTCAAAAGTTCTGCTTGTTGACCAGCAGAGGGCAGTCAGGCTCGAAGTTCAGTCTTTCCTGCTCTGTGCTGTTCTCACTTACACAAGGCCAAGTAACCAGGGTACCTTTTATTTATCCTTGTTTTTAAGACTTAGAATATGTTTGTTTTTTCTTTTAAAGCCATATTTTCATTGCACCCCCTATTCCTATGTCTAGTTCTTGTCTTAAAATTTAAGCTTGAATTATCCCTTAAGAGCTGCCATGGTAACATGAGGTTAGAGTGAAACCAGGTAGATAGTCCAAGAAATATAATGAAGCTTTTCCACTATTAAAAATTACAGTTTTTATTTATGGTTAACTATTAAGATTCAGGGACACATTTCTGTTTCCTTAGTCTTTGATTCAGGGAATAGAGTGCAGGAAGTTGACATTAGCTTCTAGGGACAGTATTGATAAGCCTGGTTGATTCTGTAAAGTAGCAAGCTCCTCCACTGTTCGATTGGTGGAGCTTATGAAAAACTTCCTGTCCCAGGATATACCCTTCATTTGCCTGCCACATGTCTGAGATGCCCATTAGTCTACGTTTTAGCTTTAGGCATTCCAAGCTCCACTAAATTCAACAATTTCACTGGGACAGACAAGGCAAGTGTGGCAGGACAAATTAGTTCTTTAAGTTAGCTGGGACTTAGGAGAATAGAACATGGGCAGGAAAGTTTAATTAGTTTTAACTAGGGGTGGAAGGAAAGGCCTGGAACTAGGATTACACTGTTTCCTGTGCATAAGCCTTCCATACCTCCCAACTGACTAATGAATTAATTTATTATAGTAAGGACCAACATTTAAAGAGTATATATATACTGCATACCAGGTATCATTCTCATTTAATTTTCAAGCCAACACTATGAGATAATCACCATCACTATCTGTATTTTGCAGATTTAAGAAACTGAGACACAGAGAAGTTAGGTAATTTATGTGAGGTTGCTCATTGTTGGAGACAGCTAATGCTTACCACTCTTCAGTCCTCCTGTATGTCTTATGCTGCCTAAAACACCTCCTTGCCCATAGTAGATGCCCAGGAACCCAGGTAACTTTTGAATTGAATTAAAACATGGACGAGCATGAAGCCATGTTTTCTTGGCTGGCGGCTCTTAGAAACAGAGGCCCATGTGAAGTCACTGAGAACCTCAGTGGGACTCATGAGGCCCCTGGGCTCATACAGGCGTGGTTTCTGCTTCTCAGTGATGTAAGGGGATGTGGAAAGGGAATAGAAAAGCTCCTAAAGATTTAACGTCACAGAACCTACTCTATCAAGTTGAGGGAATAAAAGTTTGGATAAGTGGTTATTTTCAATTATTTAGTGTCATTCTTAAAATGGTGTTATTTCTTCGAAATTGGTGACTGACAGTGCTTACTTTTTTCTAATTAGAGCAGAAGGGTATCTCAGAAGTTTTGTTACAAAATAAGAAACTTTGTTTAGTGATAAAATTGAACAAATTAATGAAGGCTAACTTAATGGACTTGGCAGTGTTAGGATATGTTAACCTTTAGGTTTGATTACACTTTGTTTTGCACTTGATAAGTGAATTATTTCTCTTCATCTTCATTGAACTTCATCTTCCATTTCAACATCTTTTCATCCAGGTGAAGAATCAGATTAAGGAATATCGGCATGTAGGAAGTCAATTAGGAAAACCCTGTGTTTCAGAAATAGTACATTGTCACACAAGTCTTTTTCTTCTTCTTCTTATAAAAAATTCTGTTCTCTTAACTACATTAGTGTTGTCTGGCATTGACAGTGTAGTGTGACCAGAAATCAGTCCTAAGTAGGTTTAGGGAAACAACTTGGTGGGGTGAAAGAAAGTTAAAACTGATGCAGACTTGAGTTTTTATGGCTTTAAGTTATCTGTTCATGCTCTACCCTCTCACCATGGTCAATTGAGAGGTAACTGATTGCCCTGCTAGGTCATTGCGAAAATGACAAATCAGATTGTGGACTTTACTCAGTCATAAGCACAGGAATAAATAGTATGCATTTGTATCCAGGTTCAAGAAAGATTGACTTTCTAAGTCAGTCACTATTTGGGGGAACAGAATGCTATCTCCTTCGTAAAGTTGTGAATTATGAAAGACATTTCTGTGGGGTTACTGCATGTCCCTTGGGGTTGGTTTCATTTATAACGTTGCCTCAGGCCTTCTGCTGCATCCTGTTGGAATGACCTCCTTTTCACCCCTGTGCTGGCAGCTGTAATATGGCTTTGTCCTCTGGATCCTTCAGGCCTGTCACATGACAAGCATGAACTGTGACCCCTTTGTTCCTTACCCAGATCATTGGGTCTCTGTAAGTTTTTTCTGTTTAACAGTTATGCCTTGTTTTCTTTTCTCTTTCCCTCTTTGCTCCCCTTTTTATTTCCTACCTAGCCAAGGTGTGTTTGCAGTTTTTTTAGTGCTTTATTTTTTTATGGGGTATGTAACATGGATATAGAAAAGTACACAAATCATAGGCTTACTGAATTTTCACAGCACAAACACACCCATACATGCAGTACTCCGATCAAGAAAGAGAACATCACCAGAAAGCCTTTCCTCTCCCCTTCTGGTCACTGGTTCTCTCTCAAGAGGAATCATTATCCTGACTTCTGTAGCTGTGCCTGTGCTTGAACTAGACAGAAATGGAATCAAACTATGTGTATTTCTGTCTGCATCCTTTTGTTTAACGTTTTTGTGATATTCATCCATGTTACTCAGTTTGTTATTGCTGTGCAGTATGCCACTTGTATGAATATCCACAATTTATCTATTCTACTCTTAACGGGCATTTGGATTGTTTCTGGTTTAGTGCTATTATGAAATGTAGTGCTGAACATTCTCATTCATGTTTTTGGATGAATACATGACATATTTCTGGGTATTTACACAAAAATAGAATTGCCATGACATAATGTATTCTTCTCACTGTTCAATTTCAAAATATATGTAAAGTACTTAACAACTGATTTTAGGCAAACTCTTGGTAGGAATCATTTGTAAAAATATATAGATTCGGCTTGAATATAATATATACAACTTTTGGCTTAGAAAATTGCCCCTACTAAAATGTACTATAATTTCAAACAGATAACTCCTGAATACAACAAAATTGCCACTCACTGCCCATGACACACTTTATTAACGTTCTTCCTAATATGTACTTTTCAATCCAGAGCAGGTAGGCCTGTTCTGCAAAAATCTTATGAAAATATTTGGGTGGTGATAATGTCAATAGTTAAGATTACATCTGAGGTATACAGCCTCTAGTGGTAATGTTATCGGGGAAGAGTGACGCACTTGTGCTTGACTTGCACTCTTAGCCGAAGCTGTGCAGATTGCATCCGCTACCTGCAGAAGAGGTGGGAGACTGGCTGTGGACTGTACAGCGCTCTGTGGTAAGCGGCCCGGCAGCTGTGCAGCCAGAAGTCATCTTCTTGTCCTTTTTTACCATGTGGGCTTTCCAAAATTTGTCCCATGGCTACTTTTGAACAAGTTTAACCTCAGAAGTATAGAAATGTGATTGTGATGTCATATCCCCCCAAACTGAATAGAATATTTTAAGGAGAGTTTACGTGACCCATTAGATAAAGCACCCCCCTTATCATTCTGTGAACATGCAGGAATTAAGTTGAAATTACATTAACTTGTTTTTACCATAGTGTTTTGGAGATCATAAAAAAAGATTTTGCTCCCCTCCAGCCAAAAAAAAAATGTATAGGGAATGATTATAACTTGATGGCTATAAAAGGACAGTGGCAGAACCAGAAGGTTTGCTTCCTTTGGTAAGAAAATATCTTTTCTTGTGTCTTTTGGGTGGAGAAAGGAGGGTTCCCAACCCTGTCAAGATGTTTTTAAAACAAAGTATGGTTAAAAAAAATTAAAGAATCAAAGATTTTGTTTTTATAAAATTATCCCTTATCTAGGAATTCTGCATTTTTTATTTCTTCAATCTTATTTTTAAAATAGTGGTATGCAAACATACTGGTATTTGGACAAGTGTCATAATACAGGTGTACTGTGTCATTCATTTTTTTATTAAATTTATTGGGGTGACATAAGTTAATATAATTATATAGGTTTCAAGTGTACAATTCAATAATACATTACCTGTACATTGCATTGTATACCCACCACCCAAAGTCAAATCTTCCTCCATCACTATATGTTTGACCTTCTTTACTCTTTACTGCCCCCCAGCTTCCCTCTGGTAACCACCATACTCTTGTCTGTGTCTATGAGTTTTTGTTTATTGTTTGTTTATTTGTTGCTTTCAGTTTTATGTCCCACATATGAGTGAAACCATAAGGTTCTTCTTCTGTCTGACTTATTTTCCTTAGCATGATATTCTCAAGATCCATCCGTGTTGTCACAAATGACAGTATTTCATCTTTTCTTGTGGCTGAATAGTATTCCATATGTATCATATCTTTATCCAATCATTTATTGAAGGACAGTTAGAACTCACATTGGTTCAGTTTTGAAATATTACATTCGATTCAGGAAATGTTGGTGTTAATCTGCATTCATCTGTGTACTCTACGAAGTCCTAGAGGTCATAGAAATGATAGTCCCGATCCTCAGAAAGCTTATGTCTAGGGGGCGTGGAAGGGCGTGGTAGCATATACTATATACTATGTAAAGTAATTGCCACAGTGAGAATTCCTTGCAGGAAGAGGGAAGGTAAGCATACCTGTTTGAAATGGGTCTTAAAAGATGAGGAGATTGGCCTGGAGTGGCCTTTCGCCAATCTTTGCCTTTTGGCTGGAGTGAAGATGCTTTGTGAAGGAGCAATGGGAAGTAAAGCTGGAGAAAAGCCAGTGATGCATTTGTACCTGACGCGACAGGTAATATAGCACGGTGACTAAGAGCACTCACTCCCTTTACATCAGACTAGAATTTGAGTCCCAGCTCAATATCAGTACGTGATCTTGAACACGTTGCCTACCTATGTGAGTTTAGTTTCCTCAATTAATGGGACATTACCCATGTAACTTGATGCAATTTTTTATAAAAGAGAAGAGATTATGTGTGGAAGCTGCTTAATAAGTGCTCAAGTAGCTACTCTGGACAATGGGAAGCCGTTGGAAGTTGACTTGTTTTGACCATATTGTTTTGGAGACTATAAAAAAGGACTTCCCTCCTTTCCATAAAAACAACAAAAAAATGTAGAGAGAATAATTATAATTTGATGGTGATAAAAAGTTAGCAACAAAACCAGATTTTTGAAACCTAGAGTAGTGGGATCTGAGCCGTGTATTTTACTTTTTATTTTTGACACACACAGAAAAGACTGCACACATTTAAAGTGTATAGTCTGATAGGTTTTTACATACACATACACTTATGAAATCATCACCACAATCAGAATAGTTGACTATACCCGGTACTCCCAAGAGTTTTGGCTAAGACCTTTAAAGAGGAAAGTGTGACCTGCAGCACACGGCAAAGAATAGAATGAAGTGGGACCCAGAAGTAGAGAAATCAGTTAAGAGGCTATGGCCATGGTCCCAGTGAGACAGTGTGAACGACGTCATGAACTGGGTGTGCTGGCCGTTGGGCATCCCCCAAAGACCAGGCTCCTGGAGGACAGGGTTGAGCCTGCATCATTATCTCCAGCACTGACCCCGTGGTCAGAGGCTTTTACTTGATGAATTGGCATGTTTCCCATTATGAAAGATTGCTTATTTTAAATGTGTTTTTCCCTTTCTTCTATTAGGGCTTAAAAGACAACTCTCTTGCTTCTGGGACAACCAACCTGATAGCCACCAAACAGTTGCTTCGTCCAAGAATCACGAGAGTCTGCCTCAGGGACTTGATATTCTGTATGGAGCAAGAAAGGGAGATGAAGTATTCTCGAGCGCTGTACCTCGCCCTTCTGAAGTGACCACTCCTCTCCATCCAGATCCTTGCTGTTGACTGCCAAAGAAGACACAAAGAGCATTGTCGCGCACTCCTGAAATTTCAGTTTCTGGGAAAAAATCACCAGTAGGGAAGACCAGTGTTTACAGTTGCAGACTTTTATTAAATCTTACTTGTACATCCAGTGGGGTTCCTAATGAGCAGAATTCAGCTTTGTCTTCTGAAAATTGGTTATGTAATCAGATCACACAGAAGTGGGCATATGCCTGGCTGTGCATTTAATCACAGCAAGGTAAGGCCCTGTTTGTTACTGCCTGCTTCGTTTGTCAGACTTTTATAGGGGATGTGTCTTTCCCTAATGTAGTCTGGATTGAGATGCAGGGGAAGGAAAGGAAGAGTCGCTGCTTACCAAAGAAATTGTATTTCAGCCTGTAATGAACCTGTCTCAAAGTGTTAGGTTTTCTGGGTTGGAATCAGGTTGCTTAGCTAATTATGACAGTTGCCTTCTGTAGTTGAAGGTGACAAGCCACAGAGCTGGGGCCTGTGGTGACTTTGATCAGGTGAGTTCCATTGTTGTCAAAACCGAGACAAATGGGGCTAGTTTGTGCCTGAGGTTGCTGTTCTCTGGTTCATGTCACCATATTCTGAAGTGAGGGGATATCCTTGTTAGGGAAACCTTAAAATTGAAGCTGATGATATACCTCATTGAAAAATGGAAAAGGGGGAAAGTATCAGAAGGAATGAGGGGGCAAGGCGTTCACACTGATGAGGGGGAAATGGAAATGGAATCGTATAATGGGAAATGCGCCACGTGTGCCTAAGGGGGGCGGCGGTGGAACTGGAACGCCAAAGCAACTGTTCATGTTTTGTTGACAGAAAACAATCGCAGCCCATCCAAGAAGGAAAATGTTGCTGAACAATTTTCAAATTACACTATTTCAAAACAAAGTTCTTTTTGTTTTGTGTATTGTTTTAAATCTCAAGGACAGTTTTGTAAAATCTTTTAGTTACCATATGTTTTAAGCATCCTGCATTAAAAATAAGTCCTAATCGATGACTAAAAATTGAATGATAGGGACTCTATTTTAGATTCCATACTGAAAAAGTGCATCTCTCGGACTCTTAGCTCTAAATATATTGCGAGAAGCATGTTATATATATTCATCTGAGGAGGAAGCTGTTTTGCAAATTGAACCCTGTTTTTTTTTAATTCCACTTGTGTGGCATAGAGCTGGTGACAAATAATAGCTATAGTTACTGTCACATAAAGAAAGAATAAGTTCTCTGAGAAAGTTTCAAAAAATGGAAAAGCTGTGCTTCATAGAAAAAGAATTCTCGGGAGACACCTCAAGTATGTTACTCTTTACCTTGTTCTTCCCACTGGGATTGTTGCGGCCATGTTCTGTACTCTGGTAAGTTTTAAATTGGCCACGTTTTTGTTTCAGGAAGTTATTATGCAAAATGTTATAAATTATGTATATGTTAAGAGTACATTACAAAGATCTTATACATAGTTGTTTTGTATATTTAAATGCTTAGCTTTATTTTTTGTAAAGTGCAGCATATTCTCATTTGTGTATAATCTTATTGATCAGATATCTAATATTATTTCAAATACTTCATTAAAATAATTATTTTATTACAAGAATAACTTTGTTCAGTCTCTGACTTTGAAAGCTGGTGTCTGCAGTAGTCAGCTCTGAAGCTGGGGGCTGGGCAGTGCAGCACACCTGCTAAGGCAGTGGAGCTTTCTCGACTGAGTACTTTGGGGTGTCAGCTTTAGGGGTCCAGAGCCTCATATCGGATTTAAGTTTTGCTATATCACTTTCTTTGAAATGGTTGTAAATTTGCTGTTCAGTTAGACTCACAAAGAAAGCTTAGCATTTTCATTACAAAAGCTTTTCCTGACCCATCAAAGTATGAAGGTATTCTTTTTCAAAGTTTATTTATTATTATTTTTTAAAATTTTTCACCTGAAGCTAGCTTTATTGATTTTAGAGAGATGGGAAGAGAGAGAGAGAAACATCGGTCTGTTGCCTCCTGTACATGCCTCAACTGGGGATCGAACCTGTAACTTTTTGGTGTATGGGACAATGCTCCAATCAACTGAGCCACCCAGCCAGGGCCAAAGTTTATTCAGGAGTCGAACCAGTGACCCTTCACTTTGTAGGACAATGTTCAACCAACTGAGGCATGCTGGTCAGGGCTGTTTCTAATATATATCTTAAAACTTTGTGTCTTGAAGCATAGTTTATGTACAAAAGAATGAATATAGTATATCCAAGGTATTATTCTGGTCAGTTTGCAAAACGGTGGCCTTGGAGTGGATTTGATTTATAAATGTATTTTCTGTGACTCACACAGTGTTGACAATGTTTTAATTCACAAAAATCTCTATTTCTACTTCTTTCAAAAAAAATTAGAAGATCTGGAATCACTAGGTATAGCCTTTTGTATGTTAATGCCCTGGAGCCAACCAGTTTATGTCCGGGGGCATGCGTGTACCTTCCCTGGTCTCATCCCTGTAAGCACTGAACTTGGTGACCCTCTGCCTGCAGTGTGTGTCTTGGGTGATGAATAATAAAAGAAGAAGGTACCAGAAATTCTCCATCTATTTACTTTTTTTTAAAGCAACTTTACTGAGGCATATTTTACATATAAAATTTACCCATTTCATCCATTTTACTTTTAATATGACCGATTGGCCTTTTAAATGGTTTCCTGAACATCTGTAAGATCTTTTTCTTAAAAAGAAGCCAAGTTTAACATTCTTTTAAAGCCTGTACTTCTTAAAAGTTGCATATGGGGTAAATTTTGTTTCATTAGAATTTTGGCAAAACTTTACTGAGAATTAAGACCATTTATACTGAGTTATGTCATGGTTACAGCAAAAAACACAAGCAATGTTAAGGGTATATTCTGTAGAAAAATAAGGAACCCAGATCTCAAGCTGATAGAGTTGGACTTTATCTCTATACCTAGTTGTACAATGAACCAACTAAATGTTTATAAAACTTTGACCTCAATAAGACTCAGTGATATATAAGAGTAAAATGTCATATGTTTATAAATGACCTGGTAGCTAGTTCCTATTTTGCTGTTTTTAGCATTATTTTCAGATATTTCACATGCCTCACCAACTGAGACTTGCTTTTTTATGTCGGCATGATTTACATCTGGTATCAATATCTTTTTCTTCGACTTTTAACTCTCTCAGTATTTTCTTATGTACTGCAATTGTATTGCATTGGTGCGTTCGCTTTTTCACGGAAGCCGTTCCACTGGTTGGAAATTGACCCTCGGTGGAACATATTTGCCATGCTTTTGGGGAACAGAGAGACCTGTGCCGTGCAATGTTGGCCACCATATCCTTGAATGCTGACTGGGTCGGTGAGAGAAACATATATAACTAAGATGTTTAAAATCACTACACCTTGCATATTGAATAGTTGTGAGAAAATACTCCTATAAACTCGTTTAAAGACTTTTGACTTTGTTGGTAAACCATAATGAGAGCAATTTTAATAGCAACTCTTTAAAATAGATTGCTAAATTGAGATCTTTCTAAGTTCTCAATGTAGATGGTGTTGAGGCAGTATTGCCCTGGCTGCCCATCTCAGTCTTGCCTGGGCACGCAGTCGGAGTCCGTTTCTGCTTCTCCCTGTAGTTAAATGTGGCTATGCGCCTGAGGTCTGGCCCGTGACACACAGGCAGACGTGATGTGTGACATTTCAAACCTGGCTCATGACAACCTGTTCAACCTGTTGTGTGCGATCTCTTTCCCTTTCCACAGAGACCTCAGAAGGCCCCTGATGAAGATGACAGAGCCACCAGGAAGGAGCCTGGTCACCGAGTTGTGGCTTAGAACAAAGCTGCCTGCTAACCAAGAACACCAGCTTGGGATACAGAGTGGGAAATACACATCCACTGCAAACCACGAACACAATATATGTTACAGCAGTTGATTAATATATATGATAAGTGTACATATTATAATGTATAACTATAGCAGCTGAATTAACTAATACAGATAGCTACTGCTATTATTTCTATTCTACTGAAAAGGAAACTGGTGTGTTAAGAAATTTGCTATGTAGTGCAAGTTGTAGAGAAAGTAGGGGAGTTGGGATTTCAGCCTAGATCTGTACAACCCCAGAGCCTGAACCCTCGATCCCTACACTGATCTAGGGTTTTGTTGTGCTTTTGTTTGTTTTTTTAATGCTTTGGAGCTAATCTCTGTCCCACGTGATTGCACTTTAAATATCTAAGCCTAGCTGTCCATTTCCTTTCTTACACTTAGTATTCCCCTCTGTAGGCTGAACTAGAATCCACAATATAGATTCTAGTTCTTAGTACTAATTAATTGTTTTCTCGGTCATATTCTGCTATGCTAAAGACCACTTAAAACATGGTTCCCCTCTGGCCCATGCATGTCGCCCCCAGCCCCGCCGTGCCTGCCAACCTCAGTGACGACTATTTTGAGGGCTACGTGCTAGCCCTAGGTATCGACTTTGCCACTCATAAGGTAGCCAAGTTGCTGAAGCCAAAGAACGTGATTGAACAAAATGGGGACTCTTAAACGATCCACACGTTCAATAGCCTAAGGAACCACCTTGTTCAATTTAAATTTGGAGAAAAATGTGATGAAAATAATAAAGGCCTGGATAACGGAAGATGCAAGAGCTTGGACACCTGGGACAATGACAGGCTCACTTATATCTGAAGGGGGAAAAGGAGGAGAAGAACAGAGGCTGGACTCATTGGACTGCTGGGGATGAGCTCTACCTGGAAACATTCTGTGAAGGCTGAGCGTGCAAGCAGGCATTCCAGAGAGCCTGATCTGTATCCAAAAGCAGCCCCGTGTGCATGCAGCTTAATGCCAGATCATACATATTCCAGAATGAACAGGTGTTGATCTCCTGATTTAGTGGTGGGACCATGTGGTCAGAGAGATGTCACAGAGCTTATACCAGAAACCGTTTGAATTGTGGGGAAACCGCTCATCTTCAATAAACATGTCCATTGACTGGAAAAAACAAACATGCTTTCCCTTTGGGTGGTGAACATACGATGTAATGCAGAGATGATATAGAATTGTATACTTGAAACCTCTGTGATTTTATTAACTAATGTCACCCAAATAAATCAGTAAAATTAAAAAAATAAAAATGGTTCCCTGGGCTAAATGCAGCCCAGCAGGTGGAGCTGGAGAGAGGGAGGATACTGGGCCCAATTACTGCTTAGGTCAGGATTCCATCCTGCTGTCTCTGCGAAGTCAGATTGTGGTGGTGTGAGCCCGTGGTTAATCACTGCAGGCTTTGCAGTCTCACTATTCAGAGAGTAGTGAGTGGACCAGCAGCATCGTGTTCACTTGGAAACTTGCCACAAACACAGGATCTGAAGCCCCACTCCAGACCTACTGAGTCAGAACCTGTCTGTTAGCAAGATCCCCAGCTGATTCCTGTGGCCACTAATCTTTAAGAAGCACTTCTCTTAAGTGATCAAGTAGATCAACCTACAGGGAAAACACTACTATGTTCTGCTATGCTTCCTTTTGTTGGTTTTGGCTATTCTAGCCAGTCACGATCATTTACATTTTGATTCTGTCACTTATTGAAGACATTTGCGTTAAAATGACTAAATCAACTATTCATTGTCCCTCTCAGCCTTGTGTCTACCACAAATTTCATAAGCATGTCTTCTATGTTGATTCGACTTGGTCTGTAATATGTTGAACAAGATAGAAGCAGGTATAAAATCATGAAGTGTCTTGTCAGCCTCCAGCGTCAATCTCTTAATTAGCAGACACCACTCTACAGCCAAATATGACTGTATCTAGCTGACAGTACTATTGCAGCATTCACAAAGCTTTCATGAGCAACTCTGCAGCACTTGCTAGTTCTGTGTACCAGCTAGCACGTGGTTAACTAGCCTAGCCATTTCAAAGAAGAGCAAGGCAGTGATTTGGAAGGTCCTCATCTGTTATAAGCTAAGCTGTGCCCCCATTCATATGTTGATGGTCTAACCCCCTGTACCTCGGAATGTGACTGTATTTAGAGATGATGTCTTTAAAAAGGTAGGGAAGTTAAAATGAGGTCATTAGGTAGGCCCTGATCCAGTATGACTGGTGTCCTTATAAGAAGCAATCAGAACACACGTGGGTACAGAGGGAAGGTTATGAGAGGACACAGCAAGAAGGTGGCTATCGACAGGCCAAGGGGCGAGGCCTCAAACCTATCCTGCTGACACCTTGGTCTCGGACTTCCAGGCTCTGGAATTATGAAAAACTAAATGTCTATTGTGTAACAGCCCCCACCCCAACCCACCCCCGCCTTCCCGGTCTATGGCGCTGTTCCGGCAGCTCCTGCAAACTCCTACACCGCCCCTCCCCTCTTTGCCGTGGCCCTCTAGGGGAACTGGTCATCTGGCTCTGGCAAGGTGATCTGAGTTGGTACCTTACTGTCTGTGTGAGAAACTTGGGCACAAACTACATTACATTTAAAATGTCTCAAGGGTGTTTGCTACAGTAAAATCCTGGGGAAGTAAAGGATTGCCTCAAAGGGAAGACTTGCCTTGAGGGTCACAGGGTATAGAGGAATGCTGGAAGTGTCTGCATTCATGGCATTTAATCAGAGCTTACAGGCAAAGTCAGAATACAACACCCTGGAGCCAGGCTTCTGGGAGGACAGAAAAGTCACTCACCATGCAGCACACAGTCTAGCAGCCCTGTCATCTGTCCCCTCAGTGTCAGGATCACTTTCTGAGCTCTAGGGCTTCAATGTGACAGTGCCTCAGCTGCTCTGTGCATCCCCTGCTAACTCTCCTGCCATTGCTTTTGCTTTCTGTTCAGTGCTTCCAAGCACATTTGTGCATCTGGGCTCAATTCTCTGCATGTCCCATTCAAACCTCCTGAGAGAGAGGAAGTGGTTGCATGCATTAAATACTCTTCTTTTTGGATCTCATAGGTGGCTGGCCACCCTGCAGACAGCAGGGGTAGCAGACAGCTACTCTGGAGTCAGCTGCCCGTCCCTGGTGTAGACAGCTGTGACCAGCTCAGCAATGTCATGGTTATAAAGTGAGGTAGATCATGTGCAAGGAAGCTCCCTTGGTAGTGTTGTTCCGAGGGAGGTGTTAGCATGCTACACTCTTACCAGTGAAAGTGTGGTCTGTGGACCAGCAGCAGCCTGGGCATCACCAGGAGCAAGTTAGATGCAGAATGTTAGCCTCGCCCCAGAGCTGCTCAGTCAGAATCTGCATTTTATTTAACAAGGTGCCCAGGGTATTAGTATATGTGTCATAAATTTGTAAAACACTCCTACCAGTACTCCCATTGATTTTTAGTAAATCTGGACTGTTCCATATATTAGTTTTGCTTAAAACTGCATATCCCTGTGGATCAGAGCAGATCCAGGCATAGGAATTTCCAAGTTCTACTGAACCTTGCTGTATAATCAGATTGCAGAATGAGACCGGGGGCCCAGAGAGATGAGGTGATTTGCCTGAGGGCACAGCCACAGAATGCATCTAATTATGCACAATTTTCTAGGAACACTGGTAATAGAAAAATATATTTTCTAATGCAAACTGGCAATGCTGAGTCAGTTTCTGAGCCAGATAGATTTAAGAACTAGGCCTAAACTTAGTAAAGCGACGGACAGATTAGCTGACTACATACAAGTGCATTCAAAGGGGTTAAGGCAGTGGAGGGAGGAGAAAAGTTAAGGTTGCCAAAGAGAAACAGCACCATTCTCCCAGTTAGAGGGGCCAGCCCGTGGCAGTTCTCTTTATCTGGCCTTACGGTCTTAGGAGAGATTATTAAAGTTCCGTTTCTGAGCAAGTTCTCCCACATCTTTTATGTTTTAAATTTCCTGTTTGATTCCCATCAGAATACTTGGGCCCACACAATGTTTTAATCTAAACAGGCACCATGATAATAAAAGTGCTCGTAGTAATAGCACCGATAGAAATAATAGTAACAAATCATTTTAGGTTCACTATGTGAATGAGTTATGTATGTCACATGAATTGATTCAGAGAAATATTATATTCTTAAGGACTTTCCCTAATGAGTTTTCCATTTGACTCATTAATGGAGTATCTTTTAAATTTTTTTCTTAAGTTTTATAATGGTCATTGTTCATTCAATATTTACCTGCAGAATATCCACTTTACTGAGCTTTTGAGGTGGTGGGATTATACTCATGAATTACTCAAAGGAATTTTAGAGAGCTTGGGATAGGCACCTAATTTTACAGGTGAGGAAAATAATGTCCATAAACGGCTGCCGGCAAAGCAGAAACTGGAGCCCAGAGGACAGAGGTTTGAATCAGCCAACAGGCCCATCAGGTCTTCCCTGTGGCCTTGAGCCGGAGAGCCTGCCATCCAGGCATGTGCTTGGGCCACCTGGTAAGATGTTCACCCCTGTTCCTCTCAGGTCCGCAGGTTTCTTGTTTGTCAGCAGGACACAATTCAATTCACTCCCACTTTTCCGCAAGGAGCAGCACTCAGCTCTTGTCTGTGGCTCTCTTCACTGGTTTTGTCACGCATCCAACAGACGTGTGTTCGGTGCCTACGGTGTACCAGGCTCTGCGTCTCATACATAGGATTCCAGGGCGAAGAAGACACGCCCTGCCTCTGGGGGCTTCCCGTGCAGGATATGACACATCCAGGCAGCAGGTGACCGGACACAGCGTGGCCGAGGTGAAGCACGAACCCAGTGCCGTGGGAGGTGTTTTGTCGTCTGCATCAACCTGTTTGTTTCACTTCCTGCCTTTCTCTCAAGTTTCTTTTTCTTCTTGAAAAAGAATAAATGTCAGATAGCTTAAGGAAAGTAATACCTTGTTTTATTTTATCACACACCCATTGTACCCAAACACAGTGATGAATACACAGAGATGAACTATGTGGGGAGACAAACCTGTCACCAAATAACTTCCCGGGGCGTGCGAGGTGCTGTGATGGTGTGCAGAGCCCCATGGGGACGTGAGACAAGGGCCTGCTGTTGGAAGAGATGGGAACTTGGAACTTTGACACTGAAAGAATAAGTAAGAGTTTACTAAATGTATATATATTCCTAAATAATGTGTCATCTGTTGTCTGTTCTCATTTTGGGGGCACACATTTGCAAGATTCATCTCTGTGGATGTGTTGCAGTGAGTTTACTTTTTATTGCTGTATATCATTCATTGTATGACTGCCCCTGTGTATCCATCATCCTGTTAAGGGATATTTGGGAGAGTTTTCGGTCTTACCTTTTAAATTTAATTTTTACTCTTTTGTCAATAAAAGCTATCTTGTTATTAACATTCAAAAAAGAGAATAATTATGAGGCACCCAGGCTGCTGAAGAAGGTTGTCCAGGCAGAAGCAGAGCCACCGCGACACGTCTTATTTGGGGAATTGTTGCATTACTGTTGAGTGCTGGGACATGTCAGGTGCACAGTGTGGAATGACAGCTTTCAGAAGCCAAGCTCCAGAGTATGGGGTAGCCAGACTGCCTGGTCCAGCCTCTCTGGTGGTCGCACAGGGAGAGCATGTATCCCAAACTCCCTCAACTCTGAAACTCTTTAAAATTTACTATAATATGTTTTGTTACACAGGCCTCTCATGAGAGATAATGCCCACTTGAATTTAGGTACAAGAGGTCCTCAGCTTGCATAAAGTCTTCACTTCTGCCCACTATTGACTCACATCCGTTGGCTTTGGTCATTTCTATATGGCTGGTCTAGTGACAAGGCATCTCCTGGTAGACTTGCCTGCCAGCCAGGCACCATCGCAGAGAGAACAAGAGAACAGCCAATAGGTGGGTCAGCTGCCCAGCTGCCTGAGCCAGCATTTGCAGGGGCCCCACTGGACCCCTGCCTTGTATAGCCCTGGGCCTCTTTCTAGGGGCTCTTCTACCCCACCCCACCCTTTCCGCCTTTTTTTTTTGCAATCGGTGAGTGTGGGGACACAGGTCCAGGCTGTGTACAGAGGGCCTCACCTGTGGTGTTGGCCCGAGGTCATAGTTGATGAGGGGTGTCCCAGGAAAAGAAGTGCCCCTTTAGGGCAACCTCACTTCAGAGGAACCCACATCTGGTTAGCGGTTTGGAGGCTGAGGGAGGGCTTGTGGGCCCTGGCAGGCCTGGGGGCTCAGTGCCAGCGAGGGCCCCCTTCCCCGGGCACTGGGCACCCGGGACGTTTCTTAGCTGCCTGCCACGTAGCTTGAGCCTGGGGGAGGAAGTGCCTACAGAAGCCATAATTAGGGACTTTATCATCTTTTTTAAATTCCTCTGGAATAGAAATTCTGGAAGTCAGCAGGAGCCAAGCTGGTTGGGCAGGGCCTGGCAGTTCTGACTGCTGGTGGCAGCACAGGCCACCTTTGAGTCACAGGCACGGTCCTCCGGGCTCTTCCCAGAGGGCTTAGGTGAGTCCTCCAAGTGCAGACAAGTCACCTCCTGGAAGCCACAGCCAGCAGGGTGCCTTGTGCCATTTAAACCATGAACCGTGGTTAAGCATTTTCAAATGCGTTCTGCAATAAAAAGATTTCCCCCAGCTTTCTAGGCATCCATCCATGGGTCCACGGGCTCGGCTCAGCCCTTTTTTCCAGCACACACTTCTGACCTGGGAAGCTGGCTGTGTCTCCGCCTACTGCAGCCCCTTCCCCCATCGGTGGACGGTCATGTTGTATCGCAGCCATTTCTCCCCGAAAGTGGAGAGAAAGCTTGCTGTTTTCCCCTCTCATCACCTTGTTCTGGGAGTGAAGCCTCCAGTTCCACATCAGGGTGGATAGACCCGTTTTACTTCCAGACGCTTCTCTAACCTGAGCTCCACGTCTTCCATTCCGGCACCAGCAGAAGGACTGCTAACCAGCTGGTTTCCTAGTCATTTTACTGGGGGAATTAGTTTGTCCTCTAAGAGTCTAGACTGTTGTAGGAAGAGGTTCAAGGGAAGAAACTTCTTCCAGATACCATTGGCTCCTAGTTGTGCCCAGAGGAGTTATTTGGGGCCAGGTGGGCATTAGTGAGTGCCAAGGAGAGTAATCTCCTGAGACCCACAGACCCCTGTCACCCTGTGACAGAAAGAGGGAAGCCCTGAGTTACAGCAGGTCCAGGGGGTGTTGCTTGGTTGAAGGGTGCAGGGCGGAGGCACGCCGGCCTCATAGGACAGGCCGCACGTCAGAAGTCCCGTTTCACACTGCTCAGGAGTGTGGGACTGGAGTTCAGGACAATAAAGACATTTGTTCTGCATCCGAGTGTGCGACAGGCCAGCCAGCGTCCCTGGGACGCACTCCCAGGAACACGGAGGAGAGCGCACAGTCGAAGGGTCAGAGAGAGGGTCGCTGTGGCCGCGCAGTCAGTGCCACGTCTTCCTACTCAAAATCCGGATCAGCGGCGTGACCTCGGAGCCCGTAGTTGCTGTCCCGTCAAGGAAAGCGCCTGAGGAGCCAGCTTACGTTCACCCTGTATGTCGGGGGGGGGGTGGGGGGCGGGGATCTCACAACTTGCCCATCTGGGTGGCAGAGAGGCCCGATGGAGGGGAGCAGGAAGGGTTATGGGGAGACAGAGTTCCGGCGGCACTGCAGCTGCTCTGCCTCCCAGTCCCTCCGTGACTGAGCAGCCTAGCTCCTGGGCACCTAACTTTCCGCTTGCGCCTCTGTGGGTCAGTCTGTGCAAGGGCGGTGATTACAGATGCAAATGGCCAGGGCCTCAACTAGGAAACTAACAGGTAAACCAACAAACTTCCTACCAAATCCGACACTCAGTAGACATTTCCTTCTAACCCCGGACAAGCTTTGCTTCAAGAACTGCAGCTGTAACCCTGGCTGATGTGGTTCAGTGGATGGAGCACCAGCCTGCCAAGCAAACGGTCGCAGGTTTAATCCCAACAGGGCACATGCTTGGGTTGTGAGCCAGGTCCCCAGTAGGGGGCACGCTAGAGGCAACCACACATTGATGTTTCTCTCCCTCTCTTTCTCTCTCCCTTCCCCTGTCTAAAAATAAATAAATAATCTAAAAAAAAAAAAAAAAGAATTGCAGCTGTAGAGAAGTTAGATGGAAAAGAATTGTGAAATCTTCCCTGGCAGGGAGCACACAGTTTGGAAATGTCTTCGGCTGATCAGTAATCGTGAACCGGAAAGAAGCGGCCGCGGGGGTTCACTGCCTCTGCACCGCCCTCTGCGAGCTCACTGGTGTCCACGCCAAACCTCTGCAGGGTCTAAATAAGCAAGACCTAATGCGATATATGAAACAAAACCACGGGAGTGTCTTTTCATCCTGGATTTAACAGTTTCAAACTTTCATCTAATGTTTTTTCAAGGGAGGGAAGGAGAGGGTCTTAACTCTTAATAAAAACACAGATGTCAGCGTGTTCTGTAGAGCTGAGGCCTCTAGTACTGGACCTGGAGCCTTTGAGCTCCCAGAGTTTATTGTAAACATTAGTACCGCCAAAACCCACAACTGTTACTGGGAAGTGAGTGCATGGGTGACTCTTTTTTTTTTAATGCAGCTGTAACGTGGCTTCAGTCTGCATCTTTACTTCTCACAGGCTGTGAATTTGCCAAGCTGGTCAATCTCTTTTATAGAAAAATATGCACCCATTTTATTAAAACAAAAGCCTCTTAAAATGCAGATGGTATGTTTCCTGCTTGCTAGTCTTCACAGATTCCTTGTTGCAACCGAAGCTGGCGTGTTACTTTGATAGTCCTATGAAATAACCTTAACTTTGCCTGGGGATATTTATAACAAAACATGCAGAATTATTGCACCATAAAGCCTGCTTCGCTGATTCTTGCTGATTAAAAACTTGAAGACTAATGTAATAAAAACCAAAAAGACCCAACAACTGGAGCTCTGAAGACAGCCAAACTGGAGCCTCAGCCGCTCCCCCTCTGCCCTTTGATTCCAACTGGGTGCTTGGAGAAGCCGGCCAGCTCCACAGCCCCTTCCCAGAAGCGCTTCATGCATCACCTACATTCCTGCCCCAAGCTGAGGCAAAGAATGAATGGCCTGGGAGGGACAGGCTTGTTTTTCTGCCATGCTGGAGGTCAGTGCCAAGTTTTGCTTCAGGAAAAACTACGGCAGAGCAATCCCTGGTATTAGGCGAGGCGGAGTATTCCACCCTGTCCCCGGGCAGACAGGCCCAAGAGGACGGAAGCATTTTTAATTGATGCTAGGAGCTTGCAAGCATAAGAAGCTGGCAGGAACTGACACAACCCTTTATTCCGCCTTCCAAGGTGCCCATTTACCAGGCACCTGCTGGAGGGCACTGTGAAATAGGGCCCAGTGGGGTTTCTTTCCCTTGGCTGTTGGCCAGAATCAAACTGGCTTGCTTCATCAGGCCCTGAGAGTAGACGCGATGTGCGTTAATTGGTGCATTCAGAGTTAATCCTCATTTTTCGTTGGGTGTTATGAGGAGCTTTCCCATAACCTCTCCCATGTGGCGCCTCATCTTTCCAGCCATGACCAGCAGCACCACTACCCTCTACTCCTTTCCACTGCCCTCTCCCTTCGTCAGCCCCACCCAGGGCCACACACAGGCTCACACATACCTAATCCCCAGTCATCGGAGTCAGGTTTCCCTGAATCCAGCTCAGGTGGAAAACCTGTTTTAAAAAGAAAAAAAAAGTATTTTCTTATTCCTGAGGGATGACTGAAGAATATTGTAACACATTCTTCCCAAGGCCCTCTGGCTGGAAGCTTAGGCTGAGCAGGAATTGCTGTCCTGTAGAGACACCTCTGGTCATGCCAATCATCAGTCCCGGGTGACCCTCACTGAGTGTTTTTAAGAAGATTGAATAGAATAAAAAGACCAGTGATTCAGGGAATGCCAATGTGCCCAACACTCACTCAAAATAAAAGACCATCTCCCCCACTCTGGTGTCTCCTGGGTCCCCTCCCTATTCTGTCCCTTTCTCTCTCCCCTTAGGAGTGACTCATCACCCTGAGTTGTGTGTTCACCTTTCCTTTGTTTTTCTTGGTATTTTCACATATATTGGTACCTAACTAGGAGATTCAATTTGTATGTTTCTGGGCTTTACATGATGGAAGAATATTCTTCTATAACTTGCTTCTTTCTGACAGCATCAGGCATCTGAGAAACGTCATTTGGCTACAGTGGTGAATCTCTGTCTGGTTTCCCCGTCGCATCAACTCCCGTTCTATAATGGAGATGTTGATTCTGAGGACACTTAGGTTGTTTTCAGGTTTTTACTATCAGGGACTTGCTATGCTGTGAACATTCTGGGTATGTCTCCTATTTAAGACTTTCTCTGGAAGTGAAATTATTCAGTTCCAGGACATGCACTAGGTGTGGCTAGATGAGTTCCCACCCTGCTGTGCCATGTACTAAGTGTGCTATCTGTTTCCTCACTAACATGAGATGTTCTTTTCAATACTTGCCAATCTGGTGGGCAGAGAGTGATAGCTCCCTGGGTCAAGTTGAGTTGCTGAGGATAGGTGTCTTTTAATGTGCAAATTAGCTATTGTGAAGCACCTATTCAAATCTTTTGCCTGTTTCTCTTAGTGGATTTATAGGTGTTTTTATATACATTTTGGATTCCAATCCTTGGTCAGTTATTTGTGTTACCAATCTATACTCCCAATTTTGGCTTACACTTCACTTTCTTTGTGGTGCCTTTTAATGAGCAGAAGTTACTAATTTTAACAGTTAAACTCTTTCATCTTCCCCTTTAGAATTTGTATAACTGTGTCTGGTTTCAGAAACGCCTCCCTACTGCATACACATTCATAAAGATAGTCTCCTATGTTGTCTTTTTAAAGTTTTATAGCTTTATTTTTTGTATTCAGCTCTTTAGCCCACCTAAAATTAATTTTTTATGGTGTGAGTTCAGGGTCCAATATAAATTTTCCCCCATATGGATAAGGCATTATTTCACTATTTATTGAATAGTCCATCTTTTCCATTGATCTGTAATACTGTCAATTTCACATGTATATTGGTCTCTTTGAGGCTCTCAATTCTGTTCGTGAATTTGTCTGTCTCCAACACTGCACTGTTTTATGCGTTAAATGAATGTTGATACTTTAGGATGTGCTCCTCCTCCCCATTCTTCTTCAAAAGTTTCTTGGCTGCTATGCTGATCTTGTTCCATATACATTTTAAGATCAGCTTGTCAAGTTCTATTCTGTTGGTATTTTGACTGTAATTGAACTAAATTTGTCAATAATTTTGAGATCGTTATTGATTAAAAATTTTTACTACTCAATGTCTCCTCAATAAACTTAAATAAAAAAGAAAAATTTTTACTACTCTAAATTGTGTTCTCAAAACAAATTTTCTAGCATTTGCTGTCAATGGGTGAAAATAAACTTGGTTTTGTGTACTGATTTCCTGTCCATCCAGCACCTTACTAAAATTCCATCAACACTGACAATCTTCTATAGATTTTTTGAGTTGTTTTTAAAGACAACTGTATCACCTGTGAGTAACAACACATTTTTTTTTCCTTGGCAATCCTTACACTTTCCTTTTTTTCCTTGCACTCCTCTGTTGGCTTGAATATCCAGTACAAAATGGGTTGGAAGTAGTGAGAGTAGAAACATTAGTTTGCACATTAGTGCGTGATATTGAAGGAAGTACATATGATATTTCACCCTGATGTCTGTGAGTGACGTCTAAGCTGAAGAAGTTCCTTTATCCTTAGAGCTTTCCTATTGTTAGAGCTTTTTTTGTTTTTTTATTTTTTAAATCATGAATGAATATAATATTTTAACAGCTACTTTTTCTGCTTTAATTGACAGAGAACTGTTTTCTCCTTTAATCTGCTAATGGAGTTAATTGTATTAATTGATTTTCTAATGTTTATGACCAACTAGGTCATAATGATTTTACACAGTGCCAGTTTGCTACTGATCTGGTTATCTCTTGCTGAATAACGAACTACCTTCAAAACTTAATTGATTACAATAATATCTACTTTAATTTACCTATACTTTTGTAGATCAGGAATTTGGGCAAGATTCAGCTCAGGGATTTTCCTGCTCTGTCCGGATTCCTTAAGGTCACTTGGTGGAATTAAGCTGGTCCACGTCCAAGACAGCCTCACTCCTATGTCTGGTGCCTTGACAGAGATTGCTGAAAGACTGGATTGTCTGGGATTGTCTCAGGGTAGTCTTACTCCTTATAGGCAGCTAAGGGCTCCTAGAGAAAGTTCCTAAGAGATTATGGTAGAAGCTACAAACTTCTTCTCACTGGCCTAGACAGGCAGGGTGCCCTGGGTCCTTTTTCAACTACCTGTAACCTGACCTCTGCCCTCACATCTCTATTGAGATTATGCTCTTAAAAATGAAAACTTTCCAAATTTTTGATCCTGGCCAGGTATCTCAGTTACTTGGACCATTGTCCCAATGTGTTGAGGTTGAAGGTTAAATCCCTAGTCAGGGCACATACAAGAATAACCCAATGAAAGCATAAGTGGATGGGAAAACAAATGGATGCTCCCCTCTCTATCTAAAATCAATAAGTTAAAAAAAAAGAAAGTTTTCTTTTGCTACCACCACCTCCTCTCCTTGGCTTCTTGTACCAGATTCTGAGCACCCCTGCTGGGATAGCACGCTCTGCTCCTGGTCATTGTGCAGTGTCTGGTTCTTCACTGCCCGCTGACTGCCCTTCCTTCACGCCCCCTCCTCCTCAGCCTGTTCTCAGCTCCAAAGCTCTTCTCTCTGTACTGGAGGATTCTATTGCGTTTGTGACTTTAGCTTTTATTAATGTGTTTGCCTTTCATGTCTTGATTCTCTGACCTTAAACTAATCTCCTTTAAGTCTAAGATCTTGCATTCCTCAGTTCCTCCCAGACACTCACTCAGTGTCCTTATGCTCAGAATGGCTCTCTTCCCTAAAGTTTGTGCATTCATCTCTTCCATTGCCACTTAGACTCAAAAGTCTCAGGTTAGTTGGGTCCCTCTCACTTTCTTACTCCTCTCTCACCTTCTATCAAGTTGGTTCAACCTTCACACTATCTCCTTCCCGTCCAGTTGCTGTTCCTCTGGTTTAGGACCTCATCCTCTGTGCCAGGCTCCCTGCCGATCTCTCTGCTGTCAGTCTCTTTCCATTCTCAGCCGTCTCGTACATCATTGCCTAGTATTCCAGAGATTTCTATATCCCCCAGGACATTATGTAAGGATGTGGGAAAGGACTATGGATTTTGGAATTAGACAAACCAGGATCTGAATCCCAACTCTACTCTGGACTAGTCAGTAATGTCACTTTCCTCAGCTTCTATGAGGAAGGTCACAGTCTGTAAAGCAGAGCACAGTCTAGAGATTTTTCATACACATCACAGGTCAAGGTGAATATAAGCCTTTACTGGTCTAATTAATGAGTCTGTATTCCTCATGTCTGGAAACAAATCCGAGATTCATCTAATTCTTCAGGGTCCAAGAGCAGACACTGACCATGCTGGGGCTGGAGCAGGCCTGCATCGTCAGGAGCTGGGAGCTGGAGGGAAGACAGGCTGTGTGAGTCAGTGTGGAGGCCAACAGGTATGGGCACTGGGGTGGACAGGTGAGGTGACAGAAGGACTCCTGCCCAGCACGACTGTCACTGAAAAATGAGAAAGGATGTGGAGCTCATTTATGAGGTTGAGTGAATTTCATCGTTTTCTGCCCTTGGCAATTCGCCCTTGATAGGGGTCTTGGGGGGTTGGCTAATTGTGAGAATGTCCGTAGTGATACTAAAACTCATTTCATGAGGTTAGCAGCCCTTCCTTTCAAACCATAAATTCATCCTTTAAAACAATAAAAATGAATGCTTTGAAAAATTCCATTTGATGATGGAACAGTCATAGAAAACACAAAAACAAAACCCAGGATGCCCACTTCTGCCTTGGTCCTGGATACGAGCCGTGGTCAGGTGTCCGGTGCCACGGGAGGGCCAGGAGCCTCTCACCCAGAAGACGGCTTTGTGACTGATTCTGCAGTGGAACAATAAAAACACTTAGGAGCATACTCTTTTAGAACGATGGGAGAGAAAAAGGAAGGGGAATACACTTCAGTGCATGACAGCCGCCCTTTGCCTGTCTCCAGGGTCATGCCTCTCACTTCTCCAATACGGCGGCAGCACGGCCCGACTTACTTGCCCTCTCCTTGTGTCCAGGAGCTGTGTCTTCTCCTCTTGCCCCCTGTCCCTAGATCAGTGCTTAAGGAAGCCATTCATGCAGAACTCCCCAAATAAAAGCATTTTGTGATGAGTTTTGTTTGGGAACTGCTGCATGTTACTCTCCCTTTCTGGAGATTCACAGTGACCATCGGCAGTTGTAATTAAGACTCTGGTTTTTTTCTAGTAGCCTTCAGAGCCAGGGTGATGGCTGTTGGGTTGCTTCCAGGGCCCAAGTCAGGCTCCGCAAGAGTGGAGCTTAAGGAGTTACAGAATTCTCACATTTCACAGATTTCCCGTTTCCATTATTTTTTGGCAGCAGCTCCCTAGCGAGCTGGTCAGAGCACGCCGTGGAGGGGGAGCCGAGCCTCACCTTGCAGCCTGCTCAGGACCGGCAGGTCTCAGCTGCTCGTTCTAACAACCCTTTAAATAACTTTCCCCCATTCATTCCTCTGAGAGAGGGGAGAAACCCCATTTTTCTGGGCTGACAGACATTCTGTTGCTAGTTCAAACATGAAAAGAATGCTTCAGGGATGGAAAAACTTGAAGCAGTGTTTTGGGGAGCAGCTAGCATTGTTGTGGCAACTAAAGATGTTTGATGGAGTGCAGTGGGCACGGGGCAGTGGGGATGGTGGGAAAGCTCCAGAGAATCACCAGGAGTCCCATCCATGGTCATTGGCAGGGGCCAAAGGAAACAGATAAATCCAGGCGAGTGGGTTCACGGGGGAGAGCTGGTGCCACAGGGTGGGCATCCCACAGGGGTTAGTGTGGGCAGTGAAGACAGCAGTGTTGTGGGGGGGGAAACCGTCCTTTCACTCAGAACATTTCTACCTGATTGACTGCTTTGAACCCGCCAGGTAGAGAATATTTGGTTTGGGGGACCGGGCAGAAATCATAATAGTTAGCCAACATCTGTCCGACTGTCCCTGTGTGCCAGGGTTAGAAAATGCTTCGTGTCCATCTTCCCACTTCATACTCACGGCACCTCTGGGACTCGTGGCAGCAGAGAATTATTATGCCCATTTTATAGATGAAGAAAGGGGGGCTTAGCGAGGCCAAGCCATACCCTTCCTGAAGCTACTAGGTAGGAAGCCCAGGCGTGTTCTGCTTCGGGGTACAGTTTGGAGCCTTCTGTGGAAACTTCCTCACGTGCCAGGCAGAAATGTAAGCACCAGAGAAGTAAGAGCCTCGACATCACATCTGTGCTCCGAAGGCTGCCTCCCTCCTTCCACACCGCCTGTGTGGAGAGGGCGTGGCGCTTCTCAGCAGGATGAGAACAAGCAGAGTCTTCTCTCTGCCGGGGTCCCCGCATGAGGAAGGGGAGACTTGGTCATGGGCTGGGCCCTCTGGTGCGACCCTGAACCCTGACAGGATTCTGTAGATTACAGTGGGCGGAGTGCACAGAGGGGGGTGGCACCGGGGTTCACGGGCAACGGAAGGTGGGTGAGCTCCCAAAAGGAGGATCCCCACCTACTCTTTTATATGTGATTTCTTCTCTCCAACTCTACCTCCTCCCACGGATATAGTGGGAGAAATTCGTAGGGAGTTTCGGAATGAATTTGGCTGGCTTTGCTGTGAAATATGTAGAAGGAGAGTTTCAAAACTCCACTCTTGCGGGAACTGAAACCTTAGGTGTTGCTGCACAAAACGGGCAAGGCTGCGCCAGCCCCTGACCGGGCAGTGAGCTGCGTGCCGGCCCCGGGGACCCGGGACAACGGACCCGGGCTTGGCAGCAGGCCTCAATCTGGAGAAGGGAGATTCTGGAAAAGTTGTCTCTGAAATAAATTTCTATTAGTGTAGTAATTTGTGTATTTAATAGTATATAATGTTTAAAACATGTCAATATCCTAGAAAAGACTAAAATATATATTATAAAATCTGGTATTTAAAGGAAAAGTAAAATAGCTATAATACAAAGACAATATGCATGCAAAGCCTCTCCTGCCCGAGACTGAAACTGCCATCTGCTGGGGTAGGATTCATGCACCCAGGGTCAGCTTCCAGCCGTGTGGCTCCTGGCACTCCCCACGCAGGTTCTTGACCCTGGGCTTGCTCCTGCTGACCCTGGCCTGGGCAGCTTCCCTTCCACTCCACCCTCCCTGATCATCCCTCCTCCCGGCCACTGGTCGGGCCCTGTGCCATCTCCCACATCACCTGCCCTGTGACACCCTCATTCTCTGTGTCTCTCCCCCACTACTCCACGGCCCCTCCAGGCAAGAACTGCCTCCCAGCCATCCCCACCCACGCCATAGGAGCCAGCAGCATCAAATGACGAAAGCAGCTTTGTTCTGGGGTGGGAGCACTCTGTAGGAGCTCCGCATTGTAGGGACATGCTCCTGTCCAATACGATGGAACTTCTTCTATCTTCTCCAGTACCCCTTTTAAAGCTCAACTCATTTCCTAGCTGAAAAGCCGTTGTCAAACATGAAGCTCTTGTGTGTGTGTTTACTAAGGCTACTGATAGATTCAAAACACGTTGTTTAAACCTGCCTTCTTTCATTTCTCGTGCTGTTAGTCCTCTGGGGGAGCTTCAGGTTTGGTCAGCGGAGGCCGTCTCTAGGATCTTGTTTCAGCACGTGCAGACTTTTGCACGGCACGTTCTTTCATTCAACCAGCTTGACCTCTCAGGGAGATGGTTGGCTCCTCCAAAGTGGGATGGGCTTTGGGGCCTGGGTATCGCCAGGCCCTTCAGTTTTCCTGGTTTCAGGGCCAACTTCACTAGGCACAGCACACACGGAGGCTAGGGCCCATGAAAATGTTTTAATTTCTTTTCAAATCAGAAGGAAAATGAATATCATTCATATAAAACATGTAACATATAAATCCAGTCTGGATTACATTTGTCTTCATGCCAATGTAGACATAAAATATAACTTTCAATATTTTTATGGAGGAAGGGGCCCATGGAGATGAAGTTGTCTTGGGCGCCCCCCCAAAGACGCAATGGGCCCTATGTGTTTGGTATTACCTGTGTTGTTAGACACTGCACTTCTGCCCTCAGGTCCCATCAGTGGCAAGAAGGTAAGATAGACAGTTTTGAAGGTTTAGTTAGAGTGGGTGGGAAAGCATTGTGAGACCCACGGCCCCTAAAGCAGCCCTAAGAGAACACTGCATTGTGATCATGGCTCTAGGGATGGAGGGCTTCTATGACTGCCGGGCCCCCCAAGGGCACTGAGGCGACTTGGCGCTGAGGCTAAGGCGGGACCTCACTTCCTCTGGGTAAGCGTGCTCCTGGTGATGTCTGGAGTACGGTGCACACTGCCCACTCTCCTTCCCTGGAAGTCATGCCCTCTGGGGTCCTGGGGACCTAGGCAGCCCTCAGGAGTCTTTACTGAAGTGCTTGCCTATCATGGAAGCTTAATTTGTGCATTTATTTATTTATTTATTTCAGGAAAGTTTATTTTAACTCCTGGGTTTATGAAGGATTGAGAAGTATGTGTTGAACAGAAAAGGTTCTCCATGCCTCATGGGTACATTCATTATTCCCTGGCTGTATGCTAGAACAGCAGGTGCCTGGGGACAAAGGCCTACGGGTAAGTCATGAAGCTCCCCTGAGGTCAAGCTCTTGGAGCTGACAGTGTGCTGGGCTTAGTGGGGCAGCCCTGTGTCACTCACTGCAGGGGCCCTAGACCAGCAGCACAGAGGCAATCTGGACCCGGGTGCTGACTCTACAACTCTGAGCTGTGGGCAGTGCAGAGGACTTTCTAAGCAGTGAAAGTACACCCGGTTCTGGGAAAAAAATTCTATGTTTCAGTTTCCATTTTAACCTCACTACATTCTTCTCTGGGAGGTGCTATTGTACCCATTTTACAGATGAGGAAACTGAGTTGCAGAAGGCTGTGGAGAGACAAGTGAAATGTTCAATGGACGACACTGAAGTTGCCTAGCAACTGGTTCTCTGGGACCAGATGCTCCTCTCCCTGAGGTGGGAGGGGCTGTGCGTGGTCTTGACTTGCTAACTATCTCTAGGTCCCACGCACTAGCATTCCCGGTACCTCCCTAAACAGCCCACGTCTGTGCTCAGACTTCCTAGTAGCCTGGAGTGGTTTGTCTTTCATCCTGCAAGGTTGCTTGTATGCTCAAAACAAGGAAGCGATTTCCCCCGCTGGAGCACAAGCATGGTGCTCCACACTCAAAGAATGCAGCACCCGGGCCCCAGCTGAGCCTTCTCCCTGTGAGTCCCAGCCTGCCCCAAGATGCTGAGCAGTTGCCTGTGTCCATCAGCATGAACGAGGTCAAGCAGTTTCCACAGCCACACAGTGAGCAAGGCGCAGAGCCAGGGCTTAAACCAGGCCGAGGGAGTCCAATAGCTGTGAGCTGAACCACTGCATTCTGCGTAAGCATGCTTTCTTCCTCAAAAACAGCTTGAACGACCCTTTGCCCTGGCTTTCTTACCAGGTTTCTGGGAAGGAAAAATGAGATACCATACGCCAAAGTACATTTTAAGTTCAAACTGCCATGTTTCCTGGTTAAATGCTTCCTCCCCAACCCACTCAGCCTTCTTCATCTTTAAATTCCTCACTCAGCAGCTGGTTTGGTTGCCTTTGGTTCAGTAACAATTTCTGAAAAGCAAAGTTATTGGTATGTGCAAGGTCAAAGCCCTTTAGAGGGTTGCGTTTCAGCGTGGTGTAGTGATAGGAAGATAGAAGACCGATATCAGGATATTTGATTTCTAGTCTTGGCAATGTCATTGTACTTAATTTCCACCTTTCAAAGGGCACTATCCTTTCATTATTGTGCATTACTGTGGATTCTGTGCTAAGCACGGGGGGCACAGGAAAAGTCGTGATTCTGGACTGCGACATGTTCAGCCTAGTCTTCCTGGCAATGTGTGCAGTCATGCAGGAGACCATACTACTGTTTGCAATTATTTTCTGCCCTTCTTGTGAGAGGATTATTCTTCTCTACCTCATTGATACTGGTTTGGGCACATGTGACTTAGGCTGGCTGATGAGATGTGAGCGGACGTGGCACATGCCACTTCTGGGCCATTGCAGGTCACTGCCAGTTCTCTTATTGTTTCCTCACTGCCGTGAGACCAGCTTGGTTCTGGAATGAGAGAAAAGCTGAGCTGACCCCTAGAAGATGTGAAAGATGAGCAAGAAATAGACCCATTGTTGCTGTGAGACTCAGATTTGGGGGGCGGGCATATGCAGTTTAACCTATCGAAAGCTAAGTGATACAAAAGGGAAAACGTGGGCCGTATTTTTCTGATCCCTTGTTTGCAGCAGTTTGGTGATAAGAACAGTAATCTTCATGTCTCAATGAATAGATTTCATGTGGCTTAGAAACTCATTTCATTCATTTGTTATCTTCAGAGCCTTGGGGTCTGGGCAGGCAGGACAGTCCAAATCTATGGAAGTTCACTGGCCACTTGCCTCTGGTCTTGGTGGCCCTGGGGTCCCAGGCGTGCATGTTTCTTTGCCACTATTTCCAGTGAATTGTTGGTTCTTTGTCTTAAAATTGCCAAGTTGCTTCCCAGCCCATACTTGTGAGGCGGGATCCCAGGGTTGTTTGTGTTGGGTGAGGACTTCACTTTGGAAAGAAATTTTCTACGAGACAATCCTGAACTGGGGGCAGAGCATGCTCTGGCCTGTCTACTTCTCCTCCAAGTGACCTATAACGTCCTTCTCGGAGGGGCATTCCTGAGTCCCTTCTCTGTCTAGTCCTCCTGTATCTTTGTTTTACGCATGGTTACTTTTTGACTTTCCCATTTGATGAAACGGAAGGGGCAGAGTGAGTTCCTTCAGAACATAAAACGTGGAAGAAAAACTAACCTTTCTTGTGCTAATACTGTCTCTTACAGCCTAACTTTCACGTGTGATGACACTAACCAGGGCTCTTTCCTTCCCTCCCCTTGCCACCCCTCCTTCTTATTTCCTTCTTTCCTTCCTTCTATTTTTTTTTTCCAGCAAATATTATTGAGTCTCTGTGATATTCCAAGGCACTGCACCGAGCAGTGCAGTGATTGTGGTGAATTAAACAGATCAATAGCTCCTCCCAAGGCTCTGGGGGAATGGTACAGGGTGAGTGGGCAGGGAAGACAACACACACCTGTTATTCTTTTGTATAGACATCTGAAAATTGGTGTAACCCTATTGTTTTTTTAGTTATTGTAAATGTAGATCTCTGAGTGGAGGTGAGATAAGATGGAAAGGTGAGAAGACAAAGGAGAAAAATGGTAACAGAAAGTCACCAACAGTTTTTTCTGGCATCTTCTAAAGGCTGGTGCTAGATTGGGGATTAAAGATCATTAGGCCCAGCTCTGGCTGGTGTGGCTCAGTGGATTGAGCGCCTGCCTGTGAACCAAAGGGTTGCCAGTTATATCCCTAGTCAGGGCACATGCTTGGGTTGGGCACATGCTGGCCAGGTCCCCAGTAGGGGGTGCTCAAGAGGCAGCCACACATTGATGTTTCTCTCCCTCTCTTACCCTCTCTAAAAATAAATAAAATCTGAAAAATATAAATTTATATATTTTTTTAAAAAAGGTCATTAAACCCAGCATTTCCCAGACTGTCTGCAAAGTGGCCCTGGGGGCAGAGCAGCACAAACCGCTGTTCCTGAAGGAGACCTACATTTAGCATGAAGCTGTCAGGCATGGGGGAAATTTCTTCAAAGTATCTTTTGTGATTTAGAAATTAATCCGTTTTACATGCTTTTCATAACATAGCTGTTTGTTTTAATATAAATGTTATCCTCTCTATTGTATGATTCCATTCATATGAAATGACCAGAATAGACGAAACTATAGAGACAGAAAGTAGATTAGCAGTTGCCGAGGGCTGTGAGGGCTGGGAGACCTGGGAAGCGATGGCTCAAGGGTATGTGGTTTCTTTTTGGGTGACGGAAGTGATCTAAAATTGATTTCTGTGATGGTTTCACAATCTGAGAACATATTAAAAGTCATTGAATTGTATGCTTTAAATGGGTAGATTATATGGGATGTGAGCTTTATTTTGTAAAGCTGTTTAAAAAATGTTGTCCCTCTCATTATCTTCAAATAAAATTGGCATTCCGGGAAGATGAGTAAGCTGGAGTTAAATACACCCATGTAAGAAGTGAGATTCTGGTCCAACCCCATCAGTTTACAGATTTACAGAAACCCGAGGGGGTGATATGACTGGCCCAAGCCCACCCAAGGGAGGGAGCGGATTTCCTGAGTCCCAGTCTCAGACAACAGGGTAAGTCTCCAAACGTACTTTGTGCTGGACTTGCATTCACCTTGTTTCATGTTCTTGAGTCATTTACTTACCAAGTGGGGTCGGCTACACATGCTCCTTGGTCTTTGTCATGCCTTCTACTCTTGGCTTTTTCCTGGCTTTCTACATCCTCACTGTTCCCAAAAGGAGGGACTAAGCCTGTGGATCCCTCCCCCCAACCTTCCACAGGCGCTGGGTGGGAATGGCAGGAGGAGGAAGGGCCTCGCCCATTCTTGCCTTGGGCCCCATAGAGCCCAAGGCCGGCCCTGCCTTCCAGAAACTGTGGGAGTAAGATCCACTATCTGTTTAATCACAGAAGAACCAGTGGTATCTGATGGAATCTCAGCCTGGACACTTTCATCCTAACCTGCTCTGCATTGGGCAAGCCGTCAAAATGAGCTGCAGGGATCAGATAGGAGGAGGGACTGTGTAGTAACCTGCAGTCCCCACGGCCCTGTCTTCTCCAGAAAGCCTCATGCCCTGGGGTCCATGGGTGTGTCCAGAGTGTGATCCCTTCCTGGCCAGCCGGACCTCTAGGTGAGGGGCAGTTCTGATGATATCTGATGAACTTGGGGCCTCCCTCTTATGTGGTTTCATATGTTTCTTGTATCCATTCTTTCATGAAATCTTTGTGAGTTGGGAGAGGTGGATATTATTTACCTTCATTTTTTAAAATGTGGAAAGCAAGGCTTAAGAATGCAAATTATTAGCCACGGCTTTTAAACTGACAAGTGAAAGTGCTGTGTCTGCTCCACACTGCCAGACCAGGTCGTTTCCACCAGCTGCTGCGCTCAGATTAGCAGTCGTGGTGGACAAGGGTGCGAAAGGTTGCCCCGGGCCCAAAGGACAGTGTGAGCGTTAATTGTCAGTCGTCCTCCATTTGAAGACCGCTTTGTTTTAAATTCATGCCCCAGGCTGAAATTGAATTGAAAAGATATGAGAGTAGCAGTCCTAAGTGTACTGGGAAGTTTTTCCAAATAGCTGACTCTCTCTCCCCTCCTCCCTTTCTTGAATGCCAGAGGTTGGGGAATGCTGGGTCACAGGCAGAGATGGCGGTGTGAGATATCTCACCGAGGAGGTGTTTCAGCACCACTAGTGCAGCAGGCAAGCAACTGGTCCGCAGTTCACGATGGAATTCTGGGTCTGGGCTGTCTGTCACCCTTTCCCTGCCAGGCAAGAACCGCAGTCCACCGTGATAGGAGTTCAGACATCTTACGCTCTTTGTTTTTTAAATCCTCACCTGAGGATATGTTTTTATTGATCTTAGAAAGAGAGAAAGGGAGAGAGAGAGAGAGAGAGAGAGAGAGAGAGCGAGCAGTACCTATGTGAGAGAAAAACACACCCTGACCGGGGTAGAAACTGCAGCCCAGGTGTGTGCTCTGACCCGGGATCAACCCACAACCTCTTGGTGCATGGGGACAACACTCCAACCAGCTGAGCCACCCAGCTAAGGCCATCTCACCGTCTTTTAATTACATTCATAGGATTAAAACTTATCTGATTATCTAGTCCAGAATTTTTAAAAGCACTTTAAAAAAATCTGAAGGATCATGTTTTTCCCAAAATAAATAAAAATTTGCCCTTACTGACGTGGCTCAGTTGATTGGGCATCATCCTACAAAGCAAAAGGTTGCCAGTTCGATTCCTGGTCAGGGCACATCCCTAAGTTGTAGGTTAGATCCCAGTCAGGGCACAAACAAGATTGATGTTTCTCTCTCAGTTGATGTTTCTCTCCCCTCTTTCTCCCTCCCTTCCCCTCTCTCTCAAAACAAATTAAAAATTTAAAATAAATAAATAAATACTTCATTAATCTGAGAAAAGCAGAGCTGGAAAAAAGAAGTGGGGTGAGTCAGACAGTGCAAAGTAATCCTCATAGTGTCTTTAGAGGTTGTCGACCACAAAACTAGGACCATAATGGTCAATAATGTTCCTCTAATGTGTTTATTTTTAAATTATATACATGTGCCCTGGCTGGTGTGGCTCAGTGGATTCAGCACTGGCCTGCAAACCAAAGGATCACCAGTTCGATTCCCAGTCAGGGCACATGCCTGGGTTGTGGGCCAGGTCCCCAGTAGGGAATGTGCAAGAAGCAACCACACATTGATGTTTCTCTCCTCTTTCTCCCTCCCTTCCCCTCTCTAAAAGTAAATACAATCTTTAAAAATATTATATACATGTGTGTCTGTGCTATTCTGTCCTATGCATATTTAAGTCTGCCCCCAAATAGAACTTAAAGAATTGATTAGCATATACACGTGGGAATTCTAATATTTTCTTCTTGCTGGTTGGACTGTGTCAGGAATAAGGGTAGAACACTCACTTTGGAGACCTGTGGATCAGCCACCCTACCGACTGGGAAAGTTAGGGACCCTGAGGTCAGATGGTCAGTTTCAGGTGACTTTTTATTCTGAGTTGCAACCCTCACTTGTAATATCATTACTTCATTCGATTCTTTTATTTGATAAAATAGACATAACATAAAACTTACCAGCCTTCACGTTATTGTGTGCGGCCATCACCGGCATCCATCCCGAAACTTTTCATCTCCTCAGATTGAAACTCTGTGCCCATCACACAGTAATTCCCACTCCTCCAGGCCCTGATATCCAGTATTCTGCTCTGTGCTCCTGTGCATTGGGCTACTCTAAGTCAGAATTATTTGTAAGCTCCTACAAAGACTCAGGTGGTTTCGAGTGCAGGATTCAGTGGGGAGCAAGGCAAACGATATTCCTGCCCTCTGTTTTAATCAGCAACATCTGTTTTAATTAACTTAAACTAACCTAGCCTCGGTTAATTCCTTTGGAGAGGCCAGGAGGCGGGCTATATCCAAACTTGGGGCCACGTGTGGAAGTCTGGGCAGGCTCTGTGAGAAGGTGTGGAGGGGGTGAGTCTGGAATTCAGTGAGATGCGGCAGGTGACTACAGGAGGAAAGAGAAACACCTTCCCAGGGAATTCCTTAAAAATTGGGAGAGAGGTGGGTCTTCCTGCCTTACGTAGGTTGAATTTATTTTAGTTGAATGCTATAGGTAAACGTGATCCCAAAGGCTAGGGGACATGAGAATTTAGGGTGCTGTCATTATCAGCCACCTTCCAATGACTCAGGCTTCAGGGCTGGGGCAAAACAGGTTCAGGTGTGGAGGAAATGCGGGAGGGACAGGGAGCACCTCCCAGGGCAAAGCTGTGCTGTGTGACTGAGAGCCTGCTCCACGTCTGCTGGGTTCCCGGCTCTGCCCCTCCACCCGCCTTTACCTCAGGGTAAAATTATTCACTGCCAATTACAGGGCTGGTCAAAAATCAATACTAAGGTGGGAGAGAACCGATCATTTTTCTTATGGAAGTAACCGTTTTCATTAATTTTTCATTAGTGCTGCCTTTGTTTGCTATCCATCACTGGCGGAGCCATAGCCTGCGTTTTGGCGGGGGCGCATGGTTCTTGGATTCAGGAGACGCTGATTGGGAAAGCCAGCAGGTTACTGCCCAGGACGACTGCCTGCGGAACCAGTTTAGGTGACTGTTTTAAGATCAGCCTGTTGGTTAAAACGTGCTCCAAAACACCGTGTTTCCACTCACCAAAACTCAGTCCTAGCTCTCTTGTGGAAAGTCTATTACAGAATCAGTGCTCTTGCAGCGTCTGTCATCCCTACTTTCACTATATAAGTGCATCTCTCTGCGGGCACCTGTGGTGGTGAGGGATGCGGTGGGTCCGTGGGGCTGGCGCACTGGGCTGGGGGCGCCAGATTTACGCCTTGGGGACCTGGGCTCTTGGACGGGGAAGAGGGGAGGTCAGTTTCTTATGTCTTTGCGCATGTGCTTCCCTTCACTTTTAATGAAGTTATTTTGTTTTTAAAATCTTCTCAGTCCCTAACCTTGACCTGCCCCATTCTCTCAAAAGCTTAGATCTTCTCTGTGAAGCCCTGTCAGCTCCCCACCTTAGCAGATTGCTCGCCCAGTGGACCTCACCCCCATCCACTTGCTCTTCATACTGTACAGTGTGTTGCTGTCTCTCCACGTGGGTCCCCCTAACCAGCCCTGAGTTGTCTGAGGGCAGGGGCAGTGGCTTTTTACTTTTGGATTTTCCACACCTAACAGCGCCTGGCCAATGGCAGGTGGTTAATGAATGCTTATTAAACGGTTTTAAAAAAAACGGACTGGAAGTCATTCCCGGCTTTGTGTAAGCGAGGGTAAGAGCCCCCAACAGCAGCGGGAGGAAAGGGAAGCCTGACACTTCTCCAACTGACTTATCCTATTGATGTAAAAGCACTAAGTGCTAATCCCAGCTCTGTGGCTAATTAGCTGTGTAACCGTGAATAAATCGCTAACACTGGGTCCTTATCTTTAAAGGGGGGATTCTCTCCAGCCCTAATGTCCTTAACCCCAAGAACACGTGCCCTTGGAAAAGAATACTCCCCTGTGCTCGTTCCTCCAGCTGAATGACGCACGAGCCTTCCGATGCCGACTTACTCTGCTGGCTCCTGTCCAGGCCACGGCGCTGACTCTCCCTCCTTCTCTGGCCTCCAGACAGGCCTCTGGAGCTAAGCCCATCTCTGGTTGTTAACTCAGCCTCTCAGCCTGCTCTTGGCCTTGCTCCATGAATTGTCTCTGGACCCTTTCCTATTTTCTAAAATCTGCTTAGATATGACTACATTTGGGACAACTGCCTTCACAGAAAACATCTTTGTTGCCCCAGAAAGTTCCCCGGGGCCCTTTTCAAGCCACTAGCCCCCAACCCTCACCTCCACACAACTGGGAATCACTATTCTGCCTTCTACCCCTGGAAACTAGTCTTTCCAGTTCTGGGACTTCATATTCATGCTACCATACAGCATGTACTCACTCGGCTGCCCAGTTTTTCATTCAACGTAACTTTTTGACATTCATTCATGTCGTTGCAGTTGTCGGGGTAGTTCATTCTTTTTAATCACTGAGTTGTATTTTGTTGTTTGAATAGACCGGAATTTATTTAGAGTCTCTTGTTGGAGGACATTTGGATTGTTTCAGGTTTTGGACTTCTTGTGTTTTTAACTTCCTCTACATCTGGCTGTTTTCCCTTTGTTTCTAAATATAATAAAATCATTAAAAACATTCTCCTCCACTTACTAGATATGTGATTTTGATTGGGGTACTAAAGCTCTCTGAGCTACAGTTTCCACATCTATAAAATGGGAAAGTAGTATCTTTTTTATAAGATTGTTGTGTTTCTTTTTCTTTCAAAGGTAAAAAATGTTATATTTGAGAAACTTTATACTGAAATATTTTCAAATACAGTCACATAAGAAAGCAAAAATCTTATCCTCCCACATTCTAGAAATAAATAAGAAGGGCGTAAAATTTCCTTTTAAATTACAACATTTGGAAGTTTAGCACTAGCAGCTGAACTGAAGAAAAAAGAAAAAAAGGCATTTACTATATATTTTGGATTACTTTGGTTGGGGTTCTCCTCATGTGGTATTAATATTTCTTTTTCTAATTCTTATTACCCACAGTAAAAACCAGGGGAAATGCATATATTTAATATGTTCACATGAATACATAACCAAATTATAATGACTAGGTTCATATACTGAAGGACTTAGGATATTGCCTGGAATATAGTGAAGACTGTAAGTGTTTGCTGTTATGAATGTCATTATTGAACTGCCGTGAGGATTAAATGGGTCACATCCTGTTCACAGCAACACGTCTGTCTGTGGTGCCAGAGTTATGCAAGAAGTGTGGATTTTGAACCTCATTCTTATCACTTACATTCCTTCTTATAAACATCAGGTAAACTCACTCATAACTTTGGTATTAATGTTTTACAGCAAAAATATGAGATGGTATGCATAGATAAATTTCTCAAATATTCAAACTGAAAACTATTATCACCCTAACTTGCTGAGCCTTTATCCTCTGCAAAGACATTGTTAGGAATTGATGCAATAGAAAATATTTTTTTCAGGGGAGAAGGGAAGGGTTTACAGGAACAAATATAGAGGACACATGGACAAAACTAGGGGGGTTGGAAATGGGAGGGAGGAGGGGAGGAATGGGGGAGTGGGCTGGAATGGGAATAAAGGATAGAAACTGTACTGAATAAACTAAAATTTAAAAAAATTAAAAAAGTATTTCTAACAAGTCTTGGTCATTGAATGTAGAAAATAGCAACTATATCAAATGACCTGTGTTAAGGCATGCCATTTTAATGAAGGAAAGAGTTTTAAGGGAAAGAAAAAGGATCTGTGCATGTCATTCTGCCATTTCCTTCGGGCTACTGCCCCGGCTCTCTGTTCCTTCACAGGTTCTGAAAGAATAGTCTGCAATCGCTGTCTTCACTTCCTTGCCTCTGATTCCCTTCTCAGGCTTCTGTGTCAGGCTCTGGATCCCAGAACTTCACAACCGTCTCCTCCAGGGTTGGCAGTGGCCTTGTCTTTGCCATACCCAATGGACAGGTTTCAGTCCTGTTCCTATTTGACTTCTCTTAGACATTGGACTGAATGTCATCCTTCTCTCTTTGAAATTCTCCATCCCCCTACCTCATTTAACACTGGTTTTTCTCCTCCCTCTTGACTCTTCCTTCTGGGTCCCACCCACCTCTGAGAGTTGCTGGCTTCTCCAAGCAGGGACCGTAGCCCCTTACACACTCTCCCTGGTGTCCTGGGCCATGTCTTGTCAGTCACCACTCCAAAGCCATGTCTTTGGTTCAGCTCCTCCCTCCCCTGCTGCCCACTCTGACTGCCAGTGCCCCATCTCTGGACATCGGGTTGCCCGCGAGCACCTCCCCTGCCACATACTCACAACTAAAGCCTGTTGAGAGACCCTTTACCTGCCCCACAAATGCAGGCTTCTAGGCCTCCATTCTCTCTTTGTCTTAAGATCTCCCCGCCCACCTGGAAGCCTGAGGTAGCAACTTCGGAATTATTCTTGATTCCTTTCTCTCCTTCACCACCCACATCTAATTGCTCATCAAGTTCTGCCATTTCTATCTTGGAAATATCTCATGAATTCACCCCCTTTTCCACCTCCCAATTGCTTTCATTTATCATAGCTCCATGAGACAGCTGGAATAATCTCCTGATTTATCTCTTCAGTCTCTGCTGTACTTCGGTCTCCATTCTGGCACAAAAATAGTGTCTCTTAAAAGCAAATCTAATTACATCACTCTTCTGCTTAAAAATGCTGATAGCTGGTTTCTACATGGGACCCACCCGGCTTTAGGGTAGCCTGGAGGTAGATTTCTGGGGCTTACCCCAGGGCTTCAGTGTGAGCCATGGGGCCCAGTGGGTATCTGCAGTAAAAAGAGCTCCCCTCCTAACTGCCGGGGCGGGTCTCCAGCTCACTCCCTTGTCCCTGCTTCTGGCCCATGAGGAACTTGCTGTTCTTAGTACACTGGCCTCCTGCTCGTTCAAGCCCCTGTGCTTTGCCAGGACAATTGTTTCCACCTGGAACCCCCTCTGCTTCCCACTCCCCTGCCCTTGTCTTCCTGATGGGGTCATCCTAACAAGGTTTCACTCTTGCCTGCAGCTGTGAAGTCTTCTCTGGCTCCCTAAAATGAATTAGTTGTTCCCCCCTTTTGTGTTCCCAGTACAGTATGCCCATGGCCCTGTCATTACCAACTCTGCTAATATATGTACAAGGCCACCTGCCTCTGCTTGCTGGGAACATGTCCCTCAAAGACAGGACATCACCTCCTCCCGCCTGCATCCTTGGTGTCTAGTATGTGCCTGGCACGCCAGCACCACTCAGTGCTTGGCCATGCAACGAGTGAACGAATGAACCTCACTTCTTCCTTCTCTCTTCGTGTCCAGCACTGCTCGTCAGATGGTGCCATCAGTGCACTAATAGTTAACAAAGACTGAGTGTGGATCTGTAAATGGTGCTTCAGTTAGGGCCTCCAGTTTCTCTGCATTGGTTTTGCTAAATTTTATTTCACTTATTTCTTTTACTTCAATAGAAGAAAATTAAGGCGGGGCTGAGGAGGGCCAACAGGAAAGAATTCCAGGCCTCCCTCCCATGTGAGCCTTCTCAACTCTGACGCCTACCAATGCTGTTTTATTTGGGTAGAATAGGAGGCTCCCTTATTTCTCCGTGAAGAACTCTCAAGCTGAAAAGCCCCACTGAGACAGTTTTCCTGGTTCCTGGGGGTAACATTCATTTTTCCCCCAGCAGGGCACCTTTGGGACTAACTTTTGTGGCATGGGGAGGGTAACAGCAGCTGAGCCCCAGGACAGTGGAGGGGGCCGTGTGGGAAGATAGGGCAGTCTGGAAAGACAAATGTAGGGTCAAGCACCCATTTGGAGGGTGCGGTGAGACATTCCAGGAGTGAGTTCTTATCTGTGGGCTTGGCTTTTTAACTCAGTAGTTGGCCTTGGTTTTATTTTTCTTTCTTCTTCTTTTTTTTAAATCTTCACCCAAGGACATGTTTATTGATTTTAGAGAGGGGAGTGGGGAGAAAGAGATGTGAGAAAGAATCATCAATTGGTTGCCTTCCATATGCTCCCTGACCAGCAATCAACCCACAAGCTAGGTATGTGCCTCGACCAGGGATCGAAACTGCAACCTTGTAATGTACAGGATGATGCTCCAACCAGCTGAGCCACTCGGCCAGAGTGGTTTTATTTTCTTATTCACAAGAAAGTAGGGGAGTTCCGGCTAACATAGAGGCATACATAGAAATGCTTCACTTCCTCACACAACCAAAAGAAGGAAAACAACCAATTTAAAAACAATAAGCAACCTGAAGTACCAGAAAATCAAATTGCACGGAACTCTGACAACTAAAGAGTTAAGAGCAGAGCAAGTGAGCGGCATTATCCCCTCTCTGACCCCTCTCCCACAGATAGCGCCATAACGCAGCAAAAAGGGATGCCCTGCCCCAGCGGATACCTGAGGCCCTGTCCCCTACAATGTAACAGGAACACCAAGACAAAGAAATATGGCCCAAATGAAAGAACAGATCAGAACTCCAGAAAAAGAGCTAAGCAGCAAGGAGATAGCCAACCTATCTGATGCAGAGTACAAAACACTGGTAATTGGGATGCTCACAGAACTAATTGAGCTCAGTCGCAAAATGAAGGAAGAAATGATGGCTATCCAAAGTGAAATAAAGCAAAATATACAGGGAACCAACAGTGAAGGGAAGGAAACTGATACTCAAATAAACGATTTGGAACAAAAGGAAGAAATAAACATCCAACCAGAACAGAATGAAGAAACAAGAATTCAAAAAAATGAGAGAGGCTTAGAAACCTATGGGACAACTTTAAGTGCTCTAACATCTGAATCATACAGGTGCCAGAAGGACAAGAACAAGAGCAAGAGGTTGAAAATTTATTTGAACAAATAATGAAGGGAAACTTCCCCAATCTGGTGAAGGAAATAAACTTCCAGAAAGTCCAGGAAGCCCAGAAAGTCCCAAAGAAATTGTACCCAAGGAGGAACATACCAAGGTACATCATCATTAAGTTACCCAAGATTAAAGATAAAGAGAGAATCTTAAAAGCAGCAAGAGGAAAGGAGAGAGTTACCTACAAGGAGAGAGTTCAACTGATTTCTCAAAAGAAATCTTACAGGCAAGAAGGGGCTGGAAAGAAGTATTCAAAGTTGTGAAGGGCAAAGACCTACATCCAAGATTACTCTCTCCAGCAAAGCTATCATTTAGAATGAAAGGGCAGATAAAATACTTCCTGGATAAGGTCAAGTTAAAGAAGTTCATCACCAAGCCCTAATTATATGAAGTGTTAAAGGGACTAATCTAAGAAACAGAAGAAGATCAAACATTATGAACAGTAAAATGACAACAAACTCATAACTATCAACAACTGAACCTAAAAAACAAAACCCAAAACTAAGCAAACAACTAAGACAGGAACAGAACCAGAGAAATAAAGATCACATGGAGGGTTTTCAGTGGGGAGAGTGAGGGGAAGAATGGGGCAGGGAAAGATACAAGGAATAAGAAGCATGAATGGTAGGCATAAAATAAATGGGGAGAAGTTAAGAATATCATAGGAAATAGAGAGGCCAAAGAACTTATATGTATAACCCATGGACATGAACGAAGGGAGGAGGAATGTTGGAGGGTGGGGGGTGCAGGGCAGAAGGGGGATAAAGGGGAGAAAAAATTGGTAAAACTGTAATAGTATAATCAGTAAAATATACTTAAAAAAGAAAGTAGGAAGATCTTAGGAAAAAAATTTAAATGTGAAAAATGACAAGAAGACTAAAAGTGAAGCTTATAAGAATTTTGGACACACAAGAGAGAATCCTTTAGCTTTAGTCAGAATAAGAAGAGAAAAAATAATAGTTCAGATTTATTGGGCCCTGTCCTTTTTACATGTATTAATTTTAATTATTCACATCCTCACAAGAGGTAGATACTACCATCACCCCTACTTTATAGATGAAAACCCTGAGGCACAGACAGGTTACCCAACTTTCCTAGGGTCCCAGCCAGTGAGCAGAGGGCAGGGATGAACCGCACTGGGACCCATTGTGCACAGAGCTCCTCAAGGCAGGAGGAGGGAGAGGCCTGCTGCCGAGAGGAGTCAGTGCGACGTTACTTGCGGCTGAGAGAAGGCAGATAGACAGCACTGCTGTTTTACTTCTGCCTTCCTGGTCTCAGAGAACAGGCTTCAGGTTGGGAGTTGTAGAACAAACACAATAAGGAGGGAACTGGACCTGGGAATTGGTGCAGAATATGGGCTGGCCCCTGGCAGTTTTACATGAATTTAGGTCTCTTGGTTTAGATGACATACATTTTCAGATAAGGAACGGACTTGTAGATGTGTTAACCAGTGAGATTTCCTGGAGAAGGAGGGGAGAGAATAAAATTGAATGTCAATAATGTCCGATGATCGAAAAGGATCCAAAGGTGGACCACTGCTGGCATCTTTTTCTGTATTATGTCTTAGGAGGGATTTTTAAATTGCAAATGACATAAACTATTTTAAACAGCTTCAATAACATAGAAGTTTTTATGAGGTTGCAGAGCTGTCTCTCACCGGGGAGAGCAGGGATCCAGACCTCTGGAGTGAACCAGAACCAGGGAATCGATTGCTGTTGTTGCTGCTTCCGCTGTACATTCACCTTTCAATTTTCTCTTGGCCGTGAACTTGGTGGCTTGCAGAGCCCAGGTTGAATGTTCCTTTTCTTGAGAGCCCAGCCAGACTGAGACCGGAGTCTCTTGGGCCCAATTATCTATTCAGAAGTAAAGGACTCTGGGCTGATCAATGCAGGGGGGATCCTGGGTAAAAAGAGCTGCTCCACCTATGAGTGGGAGTGGGGTGAGGAGAGGGTGAGTGTATGTGATAAGTTCACAGGGCAGAGGGGCAGGGAACTGTTCTCATCTGGGGGTGGGGTCTAAACTAACACCACAATTTCTTGCCAGATTCTGGACTAAATGTTTATCAATGGTTTATCAAAAAAAAAAAGGCAGACATGCCTAACCCCTTCAAAAGACGTCATTTCCTTTTTGATGGACCTACAGGTGGACAAGGAGAATGACATAAATATAATAATCAGTATGATATTGTTGTGGAAAAGCGATAAGGGCACCGATTTCATCTTTGCCTTCGAGTGGCTGGTGCATATGCAGCGCTGGTCCATGGCAGGTGCTCCGTGACTGAGTGAACAAATGAATGAACTGGGTTAAGTGATAGCACAGTCCTGTGAGGTCACAGCTGTTAAGAACACCTGTCCCCACAGAATACTGCTTCATGGTCTGGTGTCATCCAGGAGTGAGAACTCTGATGGTACGCTTCAGTTAGACAGGCCACGCTCACAGGGTTCTCAGATGACTCAAGACTCCAAGAAGAGAGAATGGGCTCCTGGAGGATGGATGTGAGGGGCAGGAGTGAAACATCAGTTCTGTGAAATCTCACTGAGGCTAGTGGCAAAGTTCTTCATTTGGTTATAAATGATCAGTTGCTCAAGGGATACAAGACACCTGCCTTCCTGGAAGTCCAGCTCAGGGTGGTGTCTGCTTCCTGGGCTACTTTAAGCTGGATATACATTCGACCCTTAAACAGCATGGGCTTGAACCGGGCGGGCCCACTTACATGAGGATTTTTTTCAACAAACATACAGTTGGTCCTTTGCATTCCTGGGTTTCAGATCCATGGATTCAACCAACAACAGCTCAAAAACAGTGTTTTCAATCTGAGGTTGGGAATTCGCGGAAGCAGAGTGAGGGTGGGGAGGGGGCTGCTGTCTGAATGCATTGTTCTGGCTGTTTTATACAGAGGATTTGAGCATCCTTGGATTTTGATATCAGCTGGGGCCTTGGAACCAATCCCCCTTGGGCTGAAAATTTATAGTGGGTGAAAATTTATAGTGGATTTTCAACTCTGCGGGGGAGGGTGGGTCTGCACTCCTAACTTCCGGTTGTTCAATGCTCGACTGTAGTGTCGAGATCAAGGGCATTTTAGTTGAAGAAAATGGGACTGCTTAATCTGGTGAAGAAAATATTAAGGGCAGATCGAATGCCTTTTTTCAAACAATGAGGGACAGTGGACAAGGAGAACACGACCAAGGTAACAAGGGCAAGTTGCAACCAATGGCGGCAATGACTTAACATTTGTGCAGAGCCTGGCCTTCCACATTCTGTTTGTCGTTTGCTCCTCACAGAGCCTTTGGGTAGAGATGAGGCAGGCGATGATGTTCTCTCATCACAGCTAAAGAAAATGAACGGCAACAAAGTGTTTCAGTGACCTCTGCAAGGTCACATAGCTCACACGCCGCAGAGCTGGGACTGGAGAGCAGGTGTTCTGGCTTCCAGTCTGATGGACCCCCTGAGCTGCCCGTGATCAAGGTGCTGAAGGGGAAGCTGAAGGCCGTGGCAGGGATGCCGTGGAGGTGAGTCATGTCATGCTCCCACCCCTCACCCCCCCAAGCGTCTGATTGTGAGGGTGCCCATGGGGGCTGTCATCCCGTGCAGGACGTCTGTGTTTCTGACTTCTGCAGATGATGAGAGGTTGGGACCAGAGGACATGCCAATGTTCCCCACTAGCCCCCCTCCCCCCAGCAAACCCCAGCATGGCTCCTGAGGGGAATATTTGATGTGAGGACTGGAAGACAGTGTTTTCCCTGACTCCAGTGCCCTGCACGATTTTTTCAGTGACTTATGTCATTTATTCAAAAGGATGATTTAATGAAATAGTTCCTTCTGCCTTTTGAAACAATGTGTCTCCTATTGGAACTTTACTTCCAGGGTAATAGCTTCTGAATTAACTGCAAAATCAAGTTCTCACTTATCTGAGATTTTCTAACTGCTGTGAGTGACAAATCAGACATTTAGTGTGGGTTAAAAAGTGCTCAGCAATATGACAACTAAATGCAATAAAAGACTGCTTCTGGGTCTGCAAATGAAACAAGATAGTGCTAAAAAAATTCCTGGGACAATTGGTGAAATTTGAATATTGACACTGTGAGAGAGAGAGAGAGGGGGTGGGGGAGGGAGGGAGAGACTGTCAGTCACATCAGTTAATTTCTTGAGCGTTGTGTAGGAGTATATTCTTTTTCTTAGGAAATTCGTGCTGGAGGACTTATGGTGGGTTGTCAGGATGGTTGCAGTTTACTTTGAAATGGTTCAGCAAAAACAGTACGCCAAGAGAGAAGGGGGAGAGCAAATGTGGCAAAATGTTAATAACTGATGAATCTAAGTGAAGGGTGTATGGTGTGATTTGTACTATTATTTCAACTTTTCTGTAGGCTTGAATATTGTCAAGTGGAAGTTTGGGCAAAAATGGTTAATGCTGAAATAAAGGCAAATTTCAAGAAATACTTTTACTGTATCATGAGCCTAAAAATGAAAAGTTCCAGTGGTAAGTAGGCAAGTTGAGGCAAACCATATTACCTCTCCTCAGCAGCAGAAAGCCAGTAAGCCACAGAATAAAACAAAGGCTATTTTGTGTGGTAGATGAACTCATTTATCAGCCTCATTCAGGCTGGAGAGGCAGAGGGAAAGATCAGACTGTTTAAATTTCTTTTCTCCACCCTGTCCAATCGCTCTGGTTAACCCTACAGTTACTGCCCAGTGCTTTTAAGAAGAGGAGGCAGCCCTATCTAAAATTCAAATATAGTTAGGATTCAAGTATGTTGCAGGCATAAAGCATCTTTGAAATACAAGCCATAATTATTTTTGATTTTCTGGCAAATATTCTTAGTTTAAAAAGAGTACAGAGTTTAAGAATCTACTTTATAAAAAATACTTTAATGTTTAATTTTTCTAATAAAGAAGAAATAACTTAAAAGAAATTCATTACAAAGTCATCTAAAGAGTAACTTTTTTTTCTTTAACAAAAAAAGTGTTGCTGGGCAGTGTTTGGGTTGCAAATGTGTAATTTGGAAGGTTATTAAACTTGTTGGAGACCCTTTTATGGACCTAGGAAAACTTACAGAACCTGTTTGTCAATCTGGTGTGCTGCTCTGAACCCCCAGGAGCCCATGGGGCACGGTGTGGCGGTTGGCCAGGCCTGGCTCGGAATCCGGGCTCCTCCATAAAGTCATTGCTCAGCTCATTCGGGGTACTGAGTATGTGTGTTGTCTCCCGCTTTTCTCCCTGATCGGAGTGTCTGGAGGTTAACAGTGCTACTGGTTTTCTCAGAGAACCAGCTTTTGATTTCATTGCTTTTCTCTCGGTTATTTTCTATTTTCTTGATTTTTGTTCTGCTGTTTGTTATTTTTCTTCTGCTGCTTACTTTGGATTTCATTGGCTCTTCTTTTTCTAATTTTTAAGGTGGAAACTGGGGTTACTGACTGGAAACCTTTCATCTTTTCTCATGTCGATGTTTAGTGTTGTAATTTCCCCCTAAGTACTACGTTAGCAGAATCCCACACATTTTGATATGTTGTGTTTTCATTTTCATCATATATTTCCTAATTGCTCTTTTGATTTCTTCTTTGACCTAGGATTATTTAAAAATGTATTACTTAGTTTTCAATATTTGGGGATTTTCCAGATACCTTTTTGTTATTGATTTCTAATTTAATACCATTGTGGTTAGAGACCATCCTTTGTATGACTTCACTCATTTCTTTTTTAAGTTGTTAGGGTTGTTCGAGTCATCTGTATCCTTGCTGATTTTCTGTACACTTTTTCTATCAATTCTTGAGAGAGCTGTGTTGAAGTCTCTGACAATAATTGTCATTTGCCTATATCTCCTTGCAATTCTAACAATTTTTAGTTCCTGTATTCTATTCTAATGCTCTGTTGTTATGGGGGGAAAAAAAGCAAACTGTTTGTTCTCCTGACCATTTTATAATTATGAAATGCCTTTTTATCCCTGGTAATATTCTCTGCTCTGAAATCTGTCTGATATTAATATAGTCACTCCAGAAATATAGCTTTCTTTTGATTAGTGTTAGTATAGTATATCTTTTTCCATTCTTTTACTCTTAACCCACTTTTTTTTAAAAATATATTTTATTGATTATGCTATTATAGTTGTCCTATTATCCCCCCTTCATTCCCCTCCACCCTGAACACCCTCTCCCACCCACATTTCCCC
>CM052547.1:32325827-32358151 GCA_028533065.1 Trachops cirrhosus | reverse complement strand
GATGGAGTGAAAGATGGGTCTCACATCAATGGAGTGGACCAGAAGGAAGAAAAAATATACAACCAGGAAAGAATGAAGAAATAAGAATTCATTCGGGGTATCTTTCATTTGTTCTTTCACTTTTTGACCAAGCTCAATCAGTTCTGTGAGCATTTTGATTACTGGGCTTTAAATTCTCCATCAGATAGGTTGCCTATCTCCTCATCGCTTAGTTCTCTTTCTGAGGCTTTGCTCTGTTCTTTCTTTTGGGCCATATTTCTTTGTCTTGGCACAGCTGCTAGGCTGTAAGGGGGCAGGGCCTTAGGTATTCACCCAGGGAAGGGCAACCTTCCTTGCTGCACTTTGGGGCTGCCAGTAGGGGAGGGGCCAGAGAGGAAATAGTGCAGCTTGCCTGCTCTTCTTTAGCTCACCTTTCAACGATCACTCATGTGAGACTGGGATTTTCTCCCACTGTGGCAACCCCAGGTGTAGTCCACAGCCAGCTCTGAGTCTCAGTTTCCCCTTAAGTCAGCCCCACCCATATGGTCCGCCAGCTCACCATGTAGTTTGATTTTCTGGCACTTCTGGTTGTTTATAGATTTTAGATTGGTTGTTATTCTCCTTTTGGTTGTGCGAGGAAGTGATGGGTTTCTACTTGCACCTCCATCTCTCCCTATATTCTTATAAATAATCCTGACTTCATTTCCCCATGAGGTTGAGTTACTTGGAAATAGTTTGATCCCTTAGGATTTCCTTTTAAGGTTTGTTAGGTGAAAGCAGTGCTATCTTTAGCCAAGGGCTAATTTTTCCCCAGTACTGAGGTATTCTGAGTTATCTAGCCAGTGACCCATTAGTTATGAGGTTTTTTACTTGGGCTGATGGGAATAGGAAATTTTGTTGGCCCTGTGTGAGCTATGGGTTTTTTGTTTTTTTTTCTAATTCTCCTACATAGTTCATTGCCTAGCTTTGGGTAGTTTCCTTAGACACATGCGCCAGTCAGTACTTAGCTGAAGACTCCACGGAATAGAGTTCTAAAGTTCTTTGGTCACCTGTGTGTGTGCATGTGTGTGAGGCTCTCTCCTCTCTTACTCAGCTCTGTAAAGTCGTCTGCCTTGGCTTCCCTAGACTGCCAGCTCTGCCTCTTCAGCCCAGGGAGACCACTGGCCTCTGCCTTGGTTTCCCTTCCCGGCACCATGCCTGGAAACTTCCTTAAGGCAGTTTGTCAGGGCAGCTCTTATCCACTCCTCAGAGATCACTGTGCTCTGTTGTTTAATACTCAGTGTCTTGAAAACCTTGTTTCATATATTTTGTCCAATTCTTTAGTTGTTTCTGGTGGGAGAGTAGTTCTGTCATTCTAAATTGGTTAATGTGGAAGTCTTCCATGATTTTTAATTGAGCAAAATCCAAAGAAAACGTTAAAAAACCCATAGTGCTTGAGGATTTACTATTGCTAATAATTGATTCCCTATTACATCCTAGTTCCTTTACACACATCTTCATTTAATCTAGTTTTTATGAGTACTGATAAGCTGTTCAAGTAAAGGAGTTTGTCACATGAAATCTGTACTCTGCTTTGTTCTAGGACTAATAGACTTCACTTATTTATTTAATCTATCATCAAGAAAGATTTATTTAGCACCTACTAGGTGTGACGTACATATAAATAAGTCAGATTTCTCCCATTGAAGATCCAAGTTTGGTCCTTAGATGTAGATATGTAAGTAGATATTTCAATATTATGTGGTGAGTGCAATAATAAAAGTACAAATAGGGTGAGTTAGAACCACAAGAGAGGGTCAGCCCGGTGAGGTATACATGGGAAGGTGGTGGTAGGTGACAGAGGTCTTGATAAGTGAATGGTAGTGATTAAGCAAATGAGGAGGATCAATACGCACATATTCCAAAGCAGCGAGACTTAAAACAATATGATGCATGGGGGAGCTAACATCATTATGCAGAGGGCTGGGGAGGCCACAGATAAGGTTGAGGGGTAGGCAGGGTCAGACTGGATGTCACACTAAGTGGACAAGATGGTTCAGGAAGCAACAAGGAAACACTACTGGGCTTTTACCAGGGCAGTGAGCAGGCTGTGACATGGAGGATGCGTTTTAGGGGCAGCACTCCCTGTTTCCAGCAGAACAACGAACTGGGGGCTTATAGAAATAGTGCACATAAGAGGAGTTGATAACAGAGAGGAAGAGACTGATTTGGAAAACATTTGGGAGGTAGACACTCTCCGTAGAACTTGGTGACCAACTAAAGTGGGGAAGGCAGGAAAAGGGTGTCCGGTGTGGGTGGAAAGGAGCATTTTGAACTGAGACGGGAAATCTAAAAGGAGAAAGGAAAGGTCTAGGGCCAGAGTACGTTTAGTTCTGTATTGCCAAACGAAAACATCTTGTACACCCTTCATGTGTCAATGCTTTTGACCAAATATATTGAAATGATCTGATTATGTCTTACTGTCACTGTGTCTCCAGAGCTGGCTACCCCGCCTGAAGCTCTGGGAGAGGTCAGGCCTGAAGCACAGGTGACGGGAAAGCCACCGAAGGATGAGGTCACTCAGGGAGAGAGAGAGGACAGCGAGCAGAGCGGTGACACACAGGAAAAGGATGTTCACACCTTGGGGTGAGCATTTGAGAAAGGAGTGACCTGTGGCCTCACAGTGTCACGTGGCTCTTCCAGGGGCCCCGTGAAATGACACCTGGATGCGGTCCTGTTGCTTCATCAGTGTTTCTGTTTTAGGGAAGTCATTCCCTTTGTATGTTTTAAATTTTAACAAAAAGGCTTTTAAGGACTGTGCAGAGATCGTTTCAATTCATCACCTGACTAGCTTTGCTTAGAAGAGAGGCTCCGAGGAGTGGGCAGGGCTGTGAGTGGGGTGTGGAGGGCAGACTGGACAGAAGCAGAAACCTATTGGAGGGAAGGGCTAGGGCGGGGGAGGGGGGTGTAGTCTGTCTTTCCCCCTCCGCCCCACGTAGCTATGGGAAATAGCTCTGACTTTGAAATTATAATGGCAGTAGGGGAAAGATTATGAGGTCAATGTTGCATTTTAGAAACACATCTATCCTGCTTGAAGTAAGAGGTATAACCAAATTATTTTCATGAATATGTAACCTATTAACCAGAATTCCCAAATTTTAGGGATCTGTAGATATTAAGAGACCAAATATTTAGGAATGTGACTTATAGGAAAACAATATTGTCAATAATAAAATGTTTCCAATAAAGAATAATAAATGAAAAATACAAGTTTTAGCTAACCCATGAGCGGTCTGCCGCTCCCCACACCATTGCCTCTTGCCAATCCCCTTGCCCATTACTGCTGACTAACAGGAAAACCGGCTTCATCAAGTAGGCTGCTCCAGTTGGAGGCTTTTAGATGGTCCTTTTAGTCCCCCTGAGACTGGAGGTGCTCAACTGTCCCTTCTGGTCTTGCTTCTCTTCCAACTAACGTGATGCTTCCATGACAAGGATTTGGTTTTCAGCTTCCAGAACAGGCTTTCCGGATCAAGTTCCAAAGTTTGAATGGCATCCACAGCAAGTGTTTCTCCGGCTTTTCCCATCTTGTTAATCAGCAGCATAATTTAATATCTGTACGGTCTGTTCCTTACTCAGACAAGCACAGTCTGGTAGGTGGATGGGGAGCAGTGAGGAAACACTGGGTGTCACACTGAGAGTGAGGGGAAGGAGAAACAGGGAGAGAGGGAACGAGCTCGGAGTCGTGGGAAACAGAGGGAGCTCTCTGAATCTAACATATCGAAGCAAATAAAAGGAGACGCATGTGCATTGTGGTAAATGGTTAGGGTTACAGGTTTACACTCCTCTTCAAGTTCTAAAGTTTGAAATAATTTAGATTTCAGGGATACTGACAAGTTAAAATATAAAGGGAAAGGGGATTCCAGCACACCTGCAGTAAGGTATTTTTACAGGTGGTAGATGCTACTGTAATTATTTCCTGTTTGTAAAGTCTTCGCTCATTCACGTCTCTGATAGCTTTTGAAAAGGAGGTGGTGCACTGTTTTGCATGAGATGGGGCAGTTCTCTATTTAACCAGGAAAGGATGAAGGTCCTTGGGTTAAATTTTAGGCAAGTGCTTCTCCATCCCACTACATCTAACGCATTTGATCAGGTCCTCAAAAGAATAGGGGAAGCCAACCGTTGTTTAATAGATATCAATGAAGTCATAAAAAGGTATGCCACAGAAGTACTCCCAGAATATTCTCGTCTATTGCTCTCAGCCTAGATTGAGGAAGCACACTTACCCAATCTTTTCCAAACTTGCCTGATTGCACAGTTGACTACGGTGGGCACTGTTAAAATACAGATTCCTAGGTTCTTCAGTTAGAAACTGAGATTCAGGACATCTCTGGGGAGCAGGGGTGGCGGGGGTGGTGATGGACTAGAATCCGTAACTTCAACAAGTGCCTTTTGCGTGTCTTCCAAACAGGCAAGTTTAAGGAACCCTGATATAACCAATACAAACCTTTACTTCGAATAGCTGCTTGACTGTCAGAAAGTCAGAGACAACTGTCTTGTCAGGGCTTCCGTTAGTCACAGATGCTATTAGGAATTCTTACTCTATAACCAGTAAGTTACTATAGTGACATTTTTGTCTAGTGTCTTGGAACAAAGTACAGTGCCATTACCAGTGACAGCAAAACCATTTTTTGCATGAGCTAGGGAACCAGAAAGAGCTGAGTACAGGCATTAACCAAACACTGTGTGTGTGCTGTCATTGTTCTTCCACGTTTCTTGTGGACTTTGGGAATTTTTTTTGACTTACCAGTGATCTCATCTATAAAGCTGGGACACTAATGAAAGCCAACTTCATAGGGTTTCTATGAGGATTGAAGGAAAGAGCATCTGTAAATTCCTCAGCGCAGTGCCTGGCCCATGGTGAGCATTCAGTGAGGGTAGTTTATTATTGCTACTGTCAGCTATAGCGGGACTTAACTCTTTACATTCAAATGGTATTATTCCTAAGAGTTTGCCTCAAATTTCCCTTTTTTATAAAACTTACGTCCTCAAATAATTTCGTTCTTTTGTCATCGTGTATGGTTCCACCCAAATGGGATTCTTCTAGAATGTTTAAAACTGCTCTATTATTTCATGACTTTCATCAGTTACCAACTCTGCAGAAGTCTTTTGTCTGTAAATCTGAAAACATGAATTGGTTCCAACATCTGCGTATCTAGAGATTGCACAGAAATCAGGTTAAGGGTATAGGAGCCTTGCTCTCTTGCTGGAGAACCTGTGGAGCTGAGTGGGGGCTGCCCCTTGGAACGGGCACACATGCTCCTGCTTGTCTCTCTCCTAATTGATGCAACTCGCCTGGCCCTTGTAGGCCTCTGAATCTATCACCCCTATACCCAAGGTGATGTATTTTCTCACATATCTTTGGATTGTCAGCTCTTAGCTAGGTAGGTCATGATGGATGAAATGGAAAAAATGGCCACTTAACTGCCCGCCACATCAACAGACTGTTCCCGCCAATCAAGTCTGCAGACCCTCAGGTCTATTCACGGAGCCACCTCTGTCTCTCCAGCAACTCCTGAATGGAGTCAGACCCCCAGCCTGGCACTCAAGAGCAGCCCTGCTCCCGTGTAGTTCCGCCCTCCTTTTGTAGCATGTTCCGCTCTTCCCCAGTCACCCAGCTGCACCCCAGCCAGATCGGAGCCTGCCTTCTGCTTCCCCAGCTGAGCCTCTGCCCTCCTTCTGTACCCCTTCTTTTGTGAAAACTAGCCGTCTTTCAAGTGCTACCTCCCCTGTGGTGCTTTTCTTATGTCCCCAATTAGATGTGATCCCTTATCACTTGGTATGTCCATACTCTGGGTTTGTGAATATCAAATGGCACATAGCCCTAGTGCCTCATACAATCCTTAGCTACATACACCTCCCCTTCTGCCGCTTGTTATGTGGGTCCCTACCCACCCCAGCACCCTGTGGCAGAAGCCAAGTCACGGTCATCACAGTACCACCAGAACTGAGTGCCTAACACATTGTAAATGATGCTCAAAATATTTAAAAACAGGCATAAATTTCCGTTCTAAGGAGAAAATGCTGTTAATTAATAACCTACCTTCTTCCTTATCCCAGTACCACATGACAACTTACTTTTTCTCAGATACTTTGTTTGGGACCCTCCTTGTAAAGCTTAACTGCACATTATTTGATGTCTTAGAATCTTAGTTTCTTTAACTGAGAGGCATGGATAATACAACCTCCAGTGTGATCATAAGGATTCAATGAGTCGATGCAAGTTGAAGTGCTTGACACAGTGCCTGGCATGGAGCAAACACTAAGTGCATGACTACTGTTGTTACTGTGCCCAAGCTCACTGAGTATTTAGAAACCAGGTTAGAAATGGCTCGCCTCACTCTACTTTCTAAAATACTTCATAGAAAAGAGGTCAGGGATTATAGTTTGTGTGCTCTAAAGGACTGTATTTTGCTAAAAAAAAAAAAAAGAAAGGTTCTTTCAAATACCAATGGTGCAGACAATAGGTTTTTTTTTGTTTGTTTTTTTTTAGTTTGCTTTTATAACCACCAAGGCAAATGACTGATTCTGGAAAAGATGACTGATGAATGTTAAAATCGCTGGTGAAAGTGCGTTGAGGGACAGGATATTTGTAGAGTCGACTACTTACTAATTGCAAAGGGAAAAGCTACTTTTACGATGGAGAAATTTGGTAGCTGTCACTTCAACCAAGTGGTCAAGGTTACCATCACCAAAGAAAAACCACAACTGACATGCAATAAGATTTATAGTAGCAAAAAAACAACAAAAAACCCTAAAAATAGAAATAAAACATTACTGTCATCGTCATGGGCCAAAGAGACCCTTGTGATGTGATGCAATGAGGACACAGCATCGCCTGTGTAGTATTCCTGCAAAAAAAAAAATTACCTTGGCTTTACCAATGAGGGACCAACCAAATACGGATTGTGCAACAAACTACAAAACAATTGACCTAGACTCTTTATATAAATTAATGTCATAGAAGACCAAAAGTGGGGGGGGGTGGACCCTTTCTAAATTAGAGTTTAAGAAGACATTACTAATAAATTCCACATGCCACCCTTGGTCGGATCCTCTGGGGGAAAATAAGCGTGGCTGCAATGATCCTTATCATGACAGCTGGGGAAGTCTGGGTATGACTGTGTATTGGATAGTAAGGCAGGGGAAACATATTGTGATTGACCAGCTTTTTCCTGGAGTACTTTGGTATGTGGGAATCTGTGTGTTTTAAGACCTAAAAATGTGAAAACTGCATGAGATATGGTGGCTCCTCTGAGCTGTGTCGGTTTTTGTGGAACAGGCAATCACACACTGGAGTGTACAGATGTCTTACCATAAGTTGTGCACCTGCAACTGATGTTATTAACCAATGTCACCCCAATGCGTTTCATTTTAAAAAATTCAGAGAAAAAAGAATATGCAATTGGATCATAGTTGTATAAATGGGCACAGAACTTAGAAAAAAACAAAGTGAATGGTAACAGCTAAGGCATAGAGTCCAGTGGAGTGACTGGTTGGGACAGTACTAACCATGTGTACGTAGGGAGTGCTGGGTGAATGTGAACCGATGACAACCACCAGCAGAATGTCCCAAGGAGAGGGCTCTTGATTTGGGAAAATTCTGCCTAATGGGAGTGGATTGCTAGTAAAATCACACAGCAATCACCTCTCCCTTTAGTAGGACAGGGATAACCAAGCAGCTCGTGGGAGCAGCCCTGGCTGTCTCCGTCTGAGCCAGTGCTGTGCTAGTTTCAAATAAAGGGAAATTAAACAGCTACATGGAGGCCTGGCTGGCAGTCATTAGAGTAATTGAGTGTTCGGACCATCTCTGTGTTTCAGGGGGTGATGGGAGCCATTAACAACTTACTTTTAGTTTCAGAAGCCAGAGATATTTTCATTACTAGTGTCCCCAGGCACAGACTTTTTAATTTAAAAAAAGAAAGTTCAGGATGGAAATAGCTCGTCACCACAAGGAACACCTCTATAGCAGAAACACACTGTAGTTTGCCTGTCAATCTTACCATCATGCCAGATTTATCTTGAGTGTCTGGAATGAGGAAGAGGAAGTAGGGCAGAGAGGTGATGGCAGGGCTGATGGAGGAGCTTCCCGAAATCACTAATGCCTTGAAAAGCTGTGGGCTTAATCCCAAGGTGGTATTGCAATTTCCGGTTTCTTCCCTCTCTGGCTAATAAGAAAGTGCTCATTCTGCCACTGAGATTTCCCCTCCTTCTTCCAAAGCCATGATGCCCTACTTTTTGCATCTTTTAGACAGGTGTTCCAGCAGGTTCAAGTTGGTTACAAATTCTTTGCCCGTCTCCCCAACAGGTGGATATTATTTCCCTTTCCCTGGAACCAACAGATTGCTGTGGAAGTGCACGGGACAGGTCCAGGCCTAGCCTTTCAGAAGACTGTGGCTTCTGCTTCCTCCCTCCTGCAACACCTGAGCTCAGGACACTCCCTCTTAGAAGTGCTGGGAGGGGCCCAAGCCACTGGAGAGGCAGACAGCCAGTATCAATTGGCAGCCCCGTGAGGGAGCCATCTTGGGTGCCCCAGCCCAGTCACACCCTGGATGACATCACAGAGGACAGCCGCAGCCCACTGAAGGCCAGTCCACACAAGAGAACCCGAGTCACAAGAGAGAAGAAAATGTTGTTTTAAGCTGCTACATTGGTGTGACTTGCCGTAGCAATAGGCAACTGATATTTGTAAAGGATGAGTTCAAAAGAAGCAGGATGTATCTTGCTCCCCACTGCAGAGCAACAAAGCGCAGGATGAGACAGTGGCTGAGTGGGAACAGGACTGCTTAGCACAGGTGACAACACCCTCACCCTTCAGTGGCTTTTGACCGCAAAACTGGCCTTAGTTTTTAGGCTCCTTTTTGATGCTCAACACAGAAAATTTTAAAAAGGAAAATTTCATTTTAATATAGCTTCACCCCAACATGTGTTTCACACAGACCTTATTTTTTAAACAGAGTTTATTGTATTTAATACATTATAAAATTTGAAAAACTGTAGGAAAGCAGCAGACTCAAACTGGTGCAACTCTAACAAGTAATAATTCTGGCCCCTTTGCAAAACTGATCAGTTTAAAAACAAAGTAACATTCACATCTGTGAGGCGGACAAAAAGTGTGACTTCTGTACAAACTACATTTAAAATTTCATGTCTAACGTCTTTTGAATGCAATGTGCTCATGAGTTTTTCTGAAGTCCTGCCTGGTCCCAGTCTAAAGAGAGACATGAAACCTCCATATGCAAAGGTACTGAGTCAAGGTGTGTGTTTAAAAAAAAAAAAAAGGAAAAAAGAAAGACGAAGGAAAAAGAAACAACGATGGCTGTTGGCAATGGAAACCGCAAGGACGCGTCCTCACTGCTCATGGCTTGTTTACCGGTCAGAGGCCTCGGGAGGCCCAGGACACTTCACGGCCATCACAGCACCAACTGTAGCTACCACTTTTTTTTTTTTGCATTTCCTACCTTTTGACATATATATATATTTATATATTTTTTACACCTTGAAGATATCACTATTCCAATTGTTCCCATATGAATACAGGTGTGGTCTCTATCAGATATAAATGTGTCTTTTATTCAATTTTAGGTCCAGGACTTGGTTTGCTGTCCCAACTGCACATAAATGTCCCTTTTTGTGGTTTGCGTTACTGGGTGTGTATTTTTTCCTTTTTGCGTAAGAAATATGTCCATTTAGTCCAGAGGCTCTTGCTTTATCCGGATGACAGAGGGACCTCGGGGCGTCCGCCTCAGTTCCCGCCGCAGGACGTATTCGCTGAACTGAGACGAGTCCACTCCTCCCCCACAGGAGCCCACGATTTCAAACCCTCTTTGCTGCAACCTCTCGAGGACCTGTGAGGGGCCAAGACAAGCATCCAGTTAGGGGCGAGACATGTCCTTTGGCCACATAAACAGTTCAAAGAACTGTCCTAAAGCTTAAAATCATATACAGCTCTGGCCAAGCTTCTCCAACCCCTAAGTCTCTTGAAGTTTCTGCTTTCGAATGAAGCCTGAATTAAAGGGCAGGAAGGGAGGGAGCAAACATTTGTGACATCTAAAATGTGCCTTTACATGCTAGCTTTCCATGTGCCAAGTTCATTTAATCATTACAACCTCCTGGAATAATGGGTGGTGTTAGCCCATTTCACAGATGAGAAAACTGAGGCTCACAGTGAGTGATGGAGTTGGGTTTCCAGCTCAGGTCTGTTTGGCCTCAAATCCTATGTTTTTTTGCAATGTATAACTACTTTTTCTGGAGGAAAAACGGCTCACATTTCAAAGCTCGTTTGCCACTAAAATATATTCTATCAGGTGAAGGAAAATCAGTTATATTATTTGAATTTATTCAGCCAGTGATTCACTCAATTTATTCACTCTTAACCCTGCCATGGTTTGAGTTTCCTGATGCCAAGTTAATATATTTCAGCTTGGAAGGCTGGTGTCAAAAGCAGAACAAACTGAAGACAGCTGAGGTTTACCTACAGGTTTTCAAGTCTGTGGCATCTGAAATAGGTTTTATTGCCTTGTGTGCATTCAGGGAAGCAAGAGCAAATGTGATGGTGACGTATTAGAATATGTGTCCAAAATAAATTCTAAGGGTCTCAATAACCATAAGCCACCTAATCTATTCTTTAATGAATCAAATACCTAATGCCCCAAAATCCCTGGGTTTGTCACTACATGTCTGACACTCTTAAATGCCGGAAACAGTTCCTACAACTCTTAGGCAAAAATACAGAAAACTGAACTAGAGCATTCTGTTTCTTTGGGAATCCAACAAACATTAGACTTGCAAATGTTCCCTGCCAGGATTCCAGATATAATTAAATTGCTTCTATGCTACTCTCAAGGCGAGACAGCTCAATCATAACTTGAAAAAATATATCTGGCTCAATTTTTTTGAATAAAGGGAAATGTTATACCAAATAACTTTCAAAACGTAGTCAGTGTAAAGTGAATCCTTACTGTTTTTTAAACGTATTATTCTTTTTTTGGTCACCTAGCTTTATATGGACTATGATCTGCTATCTTGCAAAACAGCTAAGTAGATACGATTAGAAAACAAGAGTAAGCTTTCTGAAAATTAAAACTTCAATTGCTGGCAAATTAAAAGAAAGCCCTCATGAGAGAAAAAAAATGAATCTTCTATCCTGCATGTCTCTGTTCCTGGAGATACATTCACCACGTGTGTGCACCAGTCAACGACGGACCGACGGAGAAGGCACGCCCAAGTGCACCAAGGAGACGGGCTTTGGTGAACACGCCCGAGTGCACCATCGAGATGGGCTTTGGTGAACACGCCCGAGTGCACCATCGAGACGGGCTTTGGTGAATATTCCCGAGTGCACCATCGAGACGGGCTTTGGTGAATATGCCCGAGTGCACCATCGAGACGGGCTTTGGTGAACACGCCCGAGTGCACCATCGAGACGGGCTTTGGTGAATACGAAGGCGAAGGACGGAGAACGGCTCACTCTGAGAAGGTGTTCCCCAGTGGAGGCAGGAATGTTGTCTGTCAGCAAGAAAAACCCCGGTTTGCTGGGCCAAACCACCTCAAAAAGGATTTTTTTGCCGCGATGAGGAGAGGAATTACAAAGGTAGAGGAAGCTTTGAACAATAAAGAGCTGAACTCTGGTATCTTTTGTCTTTCAACGCTGCTACAGTTGCTAAATTGCTAAAAAAAAAAAAAAGGAAGTCCCACAGCAACCTCCCCGGGGGTTCAATATGCATAATATGATCATTTTTTAATATGATCCAATGTTACCTTGGACGTGGTCAAAGCTTATTCCAACAGAATGCAGATAACTTATGCTTTTTGGACATTACTTTTTAAACATCAGCTTAAAAGTTCCTCAACTTTAGTAACTTTGAGAATATTAGAGAATATTCTCCTTTGAGAATATTGAAATCACCCCATGGGGTCTCAGGTCTCAAGTGCCTTGTCTCAAAGCCTCTGAAGGCCTAGAGGACAGTGCCTAGTTGGTCAGTGACACAGGAAGCTAGCGTGGGTCACGATAAAGTCCTACGATGACATGAATGCAGGTGAAAATCTCCACATGTGCTCAGACTTGAATGATGGGAAAACTTCTCAGGCACATGATTTTAGGACAGTTATTCAATGGACTGAGGGGTGGACTAGACGTTTTGTGTGGGAGGGATGGAGCCCTAGAGAAGTGACCCTGGCTCTGCCCCTCCCTCTGTGGAGAGGAGAGGAGAGCGCAGGGGGTGTGTGGGAGGGGCGGGCTGTCAGGAAGGCCCCCCACCTCTGCTCCTGAACACTGCCCAGGGTGGTGTGCGGTGCACCTCCAGACCCTGGATAACCCGGCAGCCTGTGAGTGTGTGGCCTCCTCAAGCATGCCCAGGGCCCAGTCCTGCCAATAGTTACTGCTGTTCTGCTCTCAAACATCTGTTCATCTATTTAAACAATTATAAACAGTTGTGGAATACTCATCAGGAAACAGAAAGATGGAGTGGGTGCTTCTAGGCCTGGTGTGCAAAGATTGCTGGTTTGATCCCTTGTGGGGGCACATACAGGAATCAACCAATGAAGGCATAGATGGGTGGAACAACAAATCAATGTTTCTCTCTCTCTCCCCCCTTCTCTCTAAAAATCAATAAAAAACAAAAATATATACATTATTTAAAAAAATGACAACAGCAAATTTTAGTCATCTTTGGCTTCTGTCTTAAAACCTTCAGCCATCATTAGAAAACCTCATTAGGTCCTGGTTGGTGTGGCTCAGTGGATTGAGCGCCAGCCTGTGAACCAAAGGGTCACTGGTTCGATTCCCAGTCAGGGCACATGCCTGGGTTGCAGGCTGGGTCCCCAATAGGGGGCACATGAGAGGCAACCACACATTGATGTTTCTCTCCCTCTTTTTCTCCCTCCCCCTCTCTAAAAATGAATAAATATTTTAAAAAAATAAAAGAAAGCCTAATTAGCTCTACATTCAAGATATTCAGAATTGGACACTTCTCCCATCCAAGTACTACCCAGACCCAACCCTGCTTAGCATCTGAGACCAGATGAGATAAGAAGTGTTCAGGGTAGTATGGCAGTAGACAGAATAGGATACTTCTCAGCTCTTGCTTGGCCCATAGTTGTCTAACTGGCCTCCTTTCTTCCACTGTCTTCCACCTGCTGCTGGAGTATTCATTTTCAAATACGAGTTGCATCATGTCACTGTTTTGCTCAAAATCCTCAAATGGCTTTGCATTTACTCACCAGTAAATGAACCCAAACCAAAGAAAACAAAACCAAAAATCCCAGAGTGCTTTCCACTCTCTACGAGGCAGTCCACAATCTGTCTCTGGCCACCCACTGGCCCAGTGTCTTAGCACTCCCCTTCCCACCTTTACTCTCTTCAAGTCACACTAGCTTTCCCGATACTCCTCAATATCCCAAACATGCTCCTACCTTAGGGCCTTCAGAACTTGCTGGCAACTGCTAGAATAAGTGATCACAGATATCTTCTCATTACCTGACCAAATTTGTGTTGGTTACTGTTTGCACCACCCCCTCAACTCCATCCGCATAATGTAAGTTCCATGGAAATGGAGCTGTTGCCTCTGCTTTGTCTTTTTTATCCCCAGTGCTCAAACCAGCATCTGGCACATAGTAGATGTTCAATAAATACCTGTGGAATGATTGAGTGAATGCTGTAGAGGGGTGAACAGGTTTACCAACCCAAGAGAAGTGTCACCATGAGAGAGTTTCTCAGCTCTTTGGAAGACAGGCACCACGTGAAGTGAAGGCAAGGGTAAGTAAGCAACAACATTAGGAGTGACATTCGATGCCACAGTGTATGAAATCACAATGTACCTGGACTGAGTTGAGGTGACAGTAGCCATTCAGTGGAAACCTAATGACGTGCGTCGAGTCGTGATTCCAGCCTGCATTGACAGAGTTACACATCACGTCGCCAATCTCTGGAAACACTTCTTCTATCAAGGATTTGTCACCACTGAGTGTGATCCTTTCTCCGAGGTCTGGGGCGACACGCACCACTAGGCACTCACAGGGCCTTGAAAAGCGACCGGTTTCTCTGTCCTGCTTCCATCTTTCCATCTCCAACAACATGGGCTGAAGCTGGAAATATTTTGCCTCTTCATATAACAAAGTGTAGTCCTGAAAAAAAAAACAAACACTTCACAGTGCAAAATACAAACATAAAGTGCCAAAAACGTCCACATAAGAGATGTGAACTTTTCACCTCTGGTATTTCAATAATTAAACCTAGGTGTAAATTTTTCACTTACAACACATTTGTACGAGTTCAATTTGCATTCACTCATTCACTCAATTCATTCGTTCAGTGATTAGAAAAGGAGCGAAGAGTATAGAGGACCAGGTGGGCCCTGTCTAAGTGCTTCACGTGAATTAAGCCCTATAATCCCCATAACCGCCCAGTGACTTGGGAATCATCAGAATTCTCATTTTGCAGATAAGAAAACTGGGATTGGAAAGATTCACTAAAGACTCTTCTCTTTTTGTACAGAAATGCCTTTGAGAATTTAAAGTCCGACTGTGTTGGTGGGAATCCACGTGATACCCTCTCGGATGAAACACCGTCATCAGCTGAGTGAGGGAGACACAGCTGTGCACCTTTCTCCAGAAGCCTGAGCTTGTTCCCCGGAAGCCTGTGCTCCCTGTTGCCTTCGGTGGCAACACCAGCACTTTTTGCAGAGGAGCAGGGGCAGCCTGATGATAGAAGTGGAGCTGGAGAAGTGGTGGGTGGGCGCCTGGAGGCCACCCTGCTTTCACCTAGATTCAGGTGTGGATCTGTGAGGTGTGGGGGAGGCAAACACACTGGGCCTTGACCCCCGCAGGACAGAGGTACAGAAAAGAAAACAAGTCCATTTCTGAAAGCACCATCACCCTGTCTCTAGGCATGGCTTCCTTTTCTCTTGCTTTTAAAAATCTGAGTTAAAACAGAAATCTAGCAAACAGGTATCAAAACACACACACACACACAAGCCACGGAAGGCGAGAACAAAGCAGGATGAGGGGGAGGCAGCAACTTAGGAACAATGTTATCAGGCAGGTCAATATTATGTCTAAACGTAGCTATGGCCACAATCATCTCTGGGTGTGAGGTAAGTGGATGCTTGTCCGGACACGTCGACTGAGAGCATTGTAATCAACTGACATAGGCATTTCTGCCTTGTCCTGGGGCGGGAGCTGGCAGGGATGCCTGGTGCCTGCGGGAGGGCGGATGATGAATGCCGGGCCTGAGTGCTGGCGGAGGCCTCTGCCTTCCGCATGGGTGGGGCAGGATGACCACAGGAGAACTGGTTCATTGGGCGCTTCGCTCTTCCTCTTGTACATTAAGCATTAGCATTATGGAGATGTCCAGAAAAAACGGCGTGGAGGGACGAGAAGCAGCAGTGGGCCTCTAGCTGGCTCATCCACTTTCTATCGTGAGGAGCTCGGGCCGGGAGAAGACGCTATCATTGGCACTCATCGGCGGAGGAATGGCTGCTGTTTTGTCTTTCCCTCCATTACACACAGGCGCCTTCGTTCCCTACAGGAGAGCAGCCCATCGCTCTGCTCATCTTCATTTCACATCCTGCTCTCTGCTTAGCCTCTGGACCCACGGGAGACACTGCTTGATTTGAGGACTTGAGAACTGAGCTGAGGTGTGGCCACTGTTAAAATGGAATAGAACTGAGGGCAGGAATGGGGAGATGGCAGGTTCCTCCTGGTCGACTTAGGGCCCCCCCTGCCCTGCCCCCTGCCATGGTGACCTTGCTGTCTTTGAAGTACAGCTGTGAGATGCTGACCTCAGTATTTTACTTACTAGTCAAGATGATGGCTCTGGAGGAGATTTAAAAACAGCATTAAGAATTACACAAGTAACAGAAGTGAGAACCCTACTGCCGCCTTTTATTTTCCTATGAGACTTAATTATAAATTTTAGCACAAGACCTGGGCTCCAGGGAAAATGTGCCTTGTCTTTCTAGAGTCATCAAGTCCTCAAACCATAAAGGTGCTTAGATCAGTTTTCTGGGCCAGTCCTGGCCCTGCGGAGGGGCCCTTTCTAACACCTCTGGGTAGTGAGCACTCAGCCTCTGACTGAGCACTTCCAGTGATGGGAAGCTCACTACCTACCAAGGTGCTGCATTTACTCTGCAGCTCTGATCGGTGTAAATGTTTTCATTAAAATGACCTGAATTTCCCTGTAACTCCAACTTATTCGTTCTAATTCTTTCCTCTGGCGTTTCAGTGATCTTAATCTTTCTCTGACATGTTAACCCTTGAAACATTTGAAGACAACTGTTATGTTTTAACGTTATTCAGGGTGGAAATACACAATCTTTTCAGCTCCTTTTAATTTGTTGTGACATAAAAGTTCTTCAACACTTGGTATGTATTTGACATTGTCAACATGCTTCCTTTCTAAAACTCAGACCAGAGCTGATGTGATCACATTTTAGATGTGATCTAACGAGTGCATCACACAACCTTTGCTGGCTGGACAGTCCAACCACTCTCAAGGCAGCCTGCATTGGCTCACTACGGCTGCTGTACCAGCGACCACAAATGTCCTGGCTTAGAACAACACATGCTTATTATCTTATAGTTCTAGAAGCCAGAAGTCAAGAATGGGTCATTAAGGCTGTGTTTCTCCTGGAAGCTATGGGGAAGAATCCACTTCCTTGACCTTCCCAGCTTCCAGAAGCTTCCTGCACTCCTTGGCTTCTGGTCCTGCATCACTCCTACCTCTGCATCTGTTGTCACCTCTCTTCTCTTGCTCTGACCCTCCTGCCTCCTTCTTTCACTCAATGTCCTGTCAGGACATTGGGTCAACCTGGATCCCTATCTCAAGATCCTTAATTTTATCATATTTGCAAACTCCCTTTTGCCATGTAAAGTACATATTCAGAGCTCCCACGAATGAGGACATGGACATCTCTGGAGGCCAGGAGTCTGCCTACCACACAGCATAAGGCTGCACCAGCTTTCCTGGCAGTCCCATTACTCTCTCTGCATTTTGCTTACAGTGAAATCCCTACGCCTTTTTCACAAGAGCTGGTATTGGGCTAAGTCTTCCTCATTCAGCATTTGTAAAAAAATTTAAACCTCCATTATTTATCCCTTTATTTAAAAAAATGATTTTTCACTTATAGTCAACATACAATATTATCTCTCTTTAAACTGTACACCATAGGTTCTGAATTTGTTCCAATGTATTGAGAAAAATGTGGACTCTCTCATGCTATGTTCTAGGTCTCCCTTTCCTTTTCATGTCATTTCAAACTGGGTGTTCTGTTTCTGTATGTGAATTATTTCTTAAAGTCCTGAGAGGACAGGGCCACATACAGGACTTTGTTCAGGCTGATACTCAGGTAGTAAATCAAGACTCTGGATTTTGGCTGTTCACACAGTTACAAAACCTGTAATTCTAAGATCATCCAGCCCATAATTGTGGCCTTTGCTAGATGTCTTGTTGAAATACCATCTGTTTGGGTGGGACTCCCAGGGAAAGACGGGAGGTATAGGAGGGCCTGAGTCTCCATATTGCCCAGAGGTTCTCCTTAACTATTTGGGGCTCCAGTCTCCTATCTGCAAAGTACATTAAAGGTGCATCTAGGCCTGACACTCTGTGAGTCTGTGTCCATGGCAATGCCCTTATCTACCAGTTTTTCTAGCATAACCCAAAGGCAATGATGTTAACAGGACTTGGGGCTACAAGTCCGCCTGTGCTGACTCTGAATCTTCACCATCCCCTTTTCCCTCTGAGCTCACAAGCCACACGTGTAATAATCCACTCTGATGTCTGGCTGTGGACTGACGAGGGCGCCTCCCTATGTAAGGCTGCTCACATTCAAATCTGCTTTTGGAAAATTACAGAAGCCCTGGGCCATACTAGGCTTGGCCCGGCTTAGTGATGTCTCAAGGATCCTGCTAGTGGTCATTAAAGTGAAGGTTTAAAAAGGTTCCCCCAAGGTCACCCTGCACTTGGGATGCAATCTCATGGGCCTACCCTGGACCTGCTTCAAGCCATCAGGGGTTGGTTCCTTGACTCTCTTGACTGCCCGGGCTCCATTTCTCCTGATAGACACTGTTCTATCAGGTCTGTGCTGGGGGAAGCAGACACTAGGGAGCAGGTGAGCGCATGGGCTTCGCTCGGCCATCAGCTTCCGTGCTGACTTGCCTCCAAGCGTCGGCCGGCCGGAGAACTAAAAAAGGTCCCTGTTGTTGTGTTACCATTTTCTGCACGGTTAAGCGCACGCTGGCCATTTGTTTTCTTGGCAGGCTCCTTTGTATTTGTCTTCCTCTCCTTCCTAATGCGCGCTTCCAGCGTGGGCTCCTTAGAGAATTCCCTGCAGGACAGGCTCAGTCCCCAAGGCTGCTTTCTTTAGAAACCTCGTCCTCCTTTCCCTCCTCAATCAGGATCATTTCACTTTATTGTCTAAATCCCCTATTTTAAGAGTTTATCATGCTTCCTTTCAGATTTTCTGGCCTTGTGCTCATTTCCTTCTGGTCTCTGCATCTTTTGACATGGTCTTTCCTTAAGGCTCAGTTCTCATCTGACAATGCCCACCATTCCTTTCTTTGACTTTTACAAACTCTAGCCGACTCGGTCTCTTATGCTGAAGGTACAAGGTGGGAATAAGCAGGAGTTTATGGGGCAGGAGGAGGTTTGGCCCCCGTTCATCTTTGAAGGAAATGAATCCAAAGCATCCATGTTTACTGGTAGCAAAGCAAGTCCAGAATGTTCTAGACACCATCACTTTTTTCTGTCCCCATGCAAATTTGATCTCAAATGAAGAAAGCCATCACCCATATTTTTGCTTAGCCTCATATCCAGCTAAAGGGAAATAGGTTATTCACGTATCTATTATCATGTTTAAATAGTTTTAAAATCCTAGAAGATATATTTTTTAAGTAATTATCTTTTAGAGATTTACAGTGGTTTTTCAAGGAAGAAAGATCAAGATCTCACTTTACAGATGAATAAATGGAGCTTCCCTAAGACCCTGGAGATAGATACATGGAACAAGAAAGTAAGTACAGGTGGACTCCAAAATGCAAATGGGCCATGTTTCAAAAGCTTATCTCTTGAATAAATATTTGGAGTACAGAAAACATTTTCCCTAGAAACAGAAAAGTGATACATCTACACACACAATGTATTGTTTCCCTATTGCTGCCGTAAGAAATTACCCCAAATTCGGTAGCTTAAAACAACACACATTTCTTCTACTGCCTGGGGGTCAGAAATCGGAAACAGGCCTCAGAGAGCCACAGCCAAGGTGTCGGCAGCACTGCCATCCCTCTGGGGGCTCCAGGGGAGAGCCCGCTTCCTTGTCTCTCCCAGCTCCAGGGGCTGCCCACATTTTGTTCGTGGCCAGCAATCACATCCCTTCCTCCGTCACATCTCCTTGTCTACCTCTGCCCCTCCGGCCTCTCGCTTTCACTTCTAAGGACCCTGCTGATTCCTTTGGGCCCACCTGGATGATCCAGGATAAGCTCCCATCTCCAGACCCTTAATCACACCAGCAAGGTCCCTTTTGCAAGGTTACATATTCACAGGTTCTGGGATTAGGAGATGGACACCTTTGGGGGCCATAATTCAGCTTACACTGTTTCTAGTTCTACAGGTTTATTAAAGGCTTATTAAACACCTAATGTACTTGAGGTTTTACATAGTAGTTGACAGGTTCTTACACTCAAAAGGCAACTCAACCACTCATTTTAAGATCTGTTCACGTGCCAGATGCCATGCTGGGCACTACGGGTACAAAAAGGGTTGAACCTATCCCAGTCTTCCCAGCAGCTCTAGCAGCTCCTCTGCCACCACTGCTCAGGGCGGTGGGGTCCTGCTCCTGGGCCCCAGGCAGTGCTTGCTTCCCCCGAAGGCAGGGTACATACAGGGTCCGGCAGAAGTAACCCCTGCTGGGGTGTAGTTGGTAGGGTGACAATATGGGTGTAATAATTTATAGTTTCACTTTGAACATTTCACCTAAAATGTCATATGGTGTGCTTGAGTGTGATAATGTTATGTTAAAGAATTACATGCTTATGATTTTGTGATAAAAAATGGGGGTGTTATTTGGGTCAGAACTTGTATACATTAGGGCACCTGCAAAGTAGAGACACCAAGAAAATGAGGGGAAATGAAAAGACTTTATATTTTACATTTCAAAAATAGCATTTGAGCAGCAGTTACCTTAAGAAAAAAGCACATCTCTGCAGGACTGACTTTCCTTTAAAGACCCTGAGCGGGAGGTGAGCCGCCGTAGTTTTTCAGTATCCGCCTGCCCAGTGGTGCCCACTTCCAGCCTCTCCCGGCTACTCTTGTTTTTCTGGGGCAAGCAGACCCAGACTGAGATATATCCTGACGGTTGTTAAAGGAAACGGAAGCAGGAGCAAAGTGCCCAGAGAAAGGGAAAGTCTGGCCACTGCCTGCAGCCTCACCCTTTGAATCTCGTAGAGAAAGGCTAAAAGTGTACATAGGTGACAATGACGGGGTGCTGCTGGCGGAGCCGAAGACAGATCCCTCCGTACCTTGAAGCCACACTCTGGCTTGGCAAGTCACCTGGACACCCTGCTGCAGCAGTGAGGCCTATGCGTCGGGCATGGTGAGGGCAGGGGCTGGGGAGGGATGGTGCTGGGGAGGGATGGTGCTGGCTGCTGCAGCTACTCTCGCCTCTGAGGGAGAGAAGGGGCCTGGGCAGGAGTACTAGGAGTACAGTCTACGCATTGGGGACACAATTCGAGGTTGTGGCAGCAGAGACCATGGGCTGCAGTGGACGTTCTAAGTGGGCACGCTCTCAGGTACCTGACAAGAAGGAACTTCCTGCGGGTCTACCCAGCTCACCACTCTGCCTTCCCTGAAAGTTCAGCCCTCAGGAGTGGGAAGCTAGAAGCCATGCCACAGCTGATTGACTACAATGTAAGCACTGGAGCCAACCTGAGCCAATCAGAGGAAGGAGAAAGGCCCTGGGCACCGCTGGTGCAGAGCCACATGAGGGGCGGTGCTTGCTGTGGAGCCCACACACTCTCATGACCGAGGTCCTCAGAGCTGCCCTGCTGTTTCCACGCTAGAGAACGTTCCCACTAGTTCTGTGAGACAAACTAGTGTCCTTCTCATAAATACTGCCTTCCTCTTTTCCTTCAGTCACACTACTGTTCTTCAGCTGGAAGTTATTTTGACCCTAGAGGACATTGTAGCAGTGGCTAGAGACATCCTTGACTGTCACAACTGGGAAGAGGGGTGCTATGGCATCTGGTGGGTAGAGGCCGGGGATGCTGCTCCACAGCTTACACTGCTCAGCACAGCCACAGAGAATTTAAGTTCTACCACAAAGAATTATTTGGCTCAGCCCTGGCTGGTGTGGCTCAGTGGATTGCGGCCTGTGAACCAAAGGGTTGCAGGTTTGATTCCCAGTTAGGGCACATGCCTGGGTTGCGGAAAAGGTCCCCAGTAGGGGGCGCGTGAGAAGCAACCACACATTGATGTTTCTCTCCTCACATTCTTCCTCCCTTCCCCTCTCTCTAAAGATAAATAAATAAAATCTTTAAAAAAATTATTTGGCTCAAAATGTTAATAGTGTAAAGTGACAAGCTTGACAGAGATAATTTTTCTTGCAACCTAAGAAACACATAAATCACCCAGATCAAAGGGTCAGTCCTATCATCATTATTGATGGTTCAGCCATATGTATTTGCTGCTGTGATGTAATATGAGGCACAATATCATTAGAGGTATATTCCTAAGATGTTTAACTTAACCCACCAAGTCTTTCGATATAACTTACAGCTCACAGGAAACTAGAGGGTGGAGTAATGAGCTAACTACATGTGACAAGGCGATCATACAAATCCAGATGGTGGGACATTCTGTAGGGCAACTGGCACAGTCTCTTCAGCGAGTTGGCATCGTATGAAAAGAGACCATGGTAGATAATAAAAGGAAGGGACATCACTAGATTCAAGTGTGGTCTTGGTTCAGATACCAACTTGGAAAAACCACCTACTTATAAAGGGCATTTTGGGGTGAACAAAAGACATTTGAATATGGGTACAATATTACAGGAAATAAATTTTATCAAAATAAAGTAGAGATTACTGTCTGAAATAAGTATAGAAAATTCAGGAGACTGAGTACTAAGGTTTTAACACAGAAAAACTCGGAGTGGTGGGACTATTCTGTTTAAACTTTTTATTTTGCTTGTCTATTTTCAAATTTTTTGCAATGTACATATATGGGGGGGCCGAAAAACCCCAAAATTCTTTTCTGGAGGGCAGGCCCCTTCTAGTACTGGCTTCCCCAGCTAGGTGAGTGTTCTAGGAACCCATCTGTTTCAGTGTACCAGCTGGTATTGTTGTAAGAGGCTGCATTTGGCTTCAGTGAGTTTCTTTTGAAGACTCAATGTGTTTGTCCATTTCATGATGGGTGATTTATGAGCATCTGCCCACACAGTGCTGAGTGTTCAGCAGTTTTTGACCAAAAACTGGCACGACTCCTGTGCCCCACCCTACCTATTCCTGATCTCACCCCACATGACTTTGTTTCCCCAGATGAAAAAAGTCCTCAAAGGGAAATGGTTTGCCAATGTGGAAGACGTGAAACACAAAACGGCAGATGCACTCAAAGGCATCAAAACTAACTAGTTCAAAAATTAAGCAGTGGAAAAACCATCTCGATAGGTGTACTGCATCAAATGGAGAGTACTTTGCAGGTGACTGAAGTTTAAACATGAAATAATAAATACAAGATTTTTTAGAAATAAATTCTGGGTTGTTTGGGTCCCCTCCCCTTGTACTTCTATAATATTCAAAGTTTATTTAAGATTACTAATAGAATTCTGAACTTAAGCCACTCAGGGATAGGTAAGTTGAGGGCTGCCTGCCAGAAAATTTTCCTATATCTAAGAAGGGTGGACATTCATCCAGAGACCACAAAAGATGCCAGCAACCTGGGGGAAACTGACCAAAGATGTTCAGAATAAAAGACTAGAGAGAGAATGTTGTGGTTCTCCATCAAAAAGGGAACCAAAGCTTTGGACTCCTGGTGCACTGAGAATCATAACTGTGTGTGTGTGCCTGTGCATGTGCGTAAGCGAAAATAAAGCAACAGTGAACCAGTCAGCATGTTGGGAGGAGGGGGAATTAAGGGAAGATGGAGACACAGTCACATCCATAATAAAACACTGCAGGGAAGCTCTATAATAGCTGATCTAGAGAACAGATTCCAACAGCCTTCCGTGGGCTCAGGGCACAAGCAGCTGCCACTCAAATGGTGTTCTGAAATACGAAATTATCTAAATTGTTAAATGGGTATCTAGCTCAGTCAGCACATTTGCAGAATGAGATTCTGAGGCGTAGGATGCTGTGATTTCGAGATGTCATGCATTTGCTTAACCCAGCATTAAATAGCTGGAGAGGGAAGCAGGAATCAAAGAACACTCTCCCTAACAAATCCAGAGAATAAAAGTCTCTTCACCTGCCAAATGCTACCTATGTCCCTTTCCCAAGGTCAGGAAACAAACTCCGACGAGGAAGAAAGAACCTATTACATGGTCAGGGACAGGCAGACCTCAGAGCTCATCTGTGTGCCTGTATTTGTGATTCCCACACAGTGACTGGTGCTGTGGGTGCAATTCCATCATCAGCCACAAGGGCTGAAAGGCCGCCTCAACTTACTGCTCCACCAGGTTCCAGAATGCCCAGTAATTTATAGCCTGTCACCCAGAGTTTCCGTGGGAAACTTTCAGGGCTCTGAGATATGTGAGTTTCATCTGACATGCTTTTTATCTTCTGTCTGCCTGATGTTCTCTCCTCAGCCTTTATTTGTCACTCAGGCTCATCATATTCATTATCATTACTAAGTTACCTTGTACCTAGTCCGGCTTAGGTTTGCCAGTACCCACCCACCCTGATTCTCCGTGGTCACAAACATTGTATTTGTAATTACTCATCTCTGTTGTTTAGGGAAGAGCATCAGGCAGACAGAACGGTCTGTTCTGAAGAGGGCAAGAATATGTTGTTCCCCTATGTTTGAGGAACCAAGAGACGCTCTGTAGGGCGCTGTCTGTAGGGTAAGAGTCAGGTGAGGTGGGCAGGGGCTGGAGCCTTTTGGGTCTCGTGGGCTCTGACAGGAGTATGCTGCTTTGTTCCATAAATAAGGGAAAGCCCCCGAAGAGTTTTAAGTAGAGCGAGTTATGATACCCTATCTTTTTAAAATGCATTTCTTGGTGAGGGATAGGGTGGGAGATGGAGGAGGGGGATGTGGCTAGAAGAGCAACAGGAGGGATCCTGGTGATGATGGAAATGCCATGGACCTCAACTGTGTCACTGTCACTATCCCAGCTATGATGAACTATAATTTTGCGGGGAACTGGTTAACATCGGATCTCTATTACTTTTTATTTTTAAAAAGATATTATTTATTTTTAGAGAGAGGGGAAGGGAGGGAGAAAGGGAGGGAGAGAAACATTGATGTGAGAAAAACTGATGGTTGCCTCTCACATGCCCCTAACCAGAGACCTGACCTGCAACCCAGACATGTGTCCTGACCAGGAACTGAACTGGTGAACCTTCAGTTCAACCCTTCAGTTCGCAGGACAATGACCAACCCACTGAGCCACACCAGTCAGGGCTCTATTATTTCTTACAACTGCATGAGAATCTACAAAGACCTCAAAATAAATTTAATTTAAAAAAGGTGTCTCCTGGTCTCAACATGGAGAGTGTACGAGAGGGGATAAGGGTGGGAGAGGGGAGGCCAGTTATGAAGTGACTCCAAGTCACCCAGCGAGCTGCTGGGCCTTGGCCTAGGGAGGGGGATGAGAGGAGTGGACTGATTCAAGATGCATCTGGAAAGTGCTGTGGAGAGACTCACTGAGGGACCTTTATGTGGGAGGTGAAGAGAGGAAAAAGCGCAGAATGGCTCCCAGGTTCCTGCCTGCAGCAGGCGGGTGGACTCCGGCATCTTTTACTGAGACAGGACATGAAGGAAGAGGAGCAGGTTTCACGGCCGTGGCAGCGGTGAAGGGGAGGCCAGCTCATGTTTTGGCAGCTTAAGTTTAAGAAGCCACTGAACTACCCAGGTGGAGATTCTGAATGGGCATTTAAAACACAGTCACCTTAAAACATACTAAGAGTGAAATTTCCCCCCCTTATCTCCTTTCCCAACTCCAAGGCCTTCCTTCTAGGAAAACATGAGAGAGTAAGAAAACAGCCACCTCCCTTGCCTCCACATCACACCTTCCACCCTTTTCTCTCTACTCACTTAATTGCTCTCCCACACAGGACAAAGTCCAGACCTGACTGGTGAACACCTGATGTGGGTGACGCCAGGTTTGATCAGGGGGGGCCCAAGTCCTGCCCACGAACAGCAGGCCCTGTCCAGATACCTTGTGTCTCTACGTGGGGCCAGTGCCTACTTGCTAGAAACAGCCCTGACTTTCTTCCTAGCCTCCTGTTCCACCTGCAGCTAGCGTGTGAAGTGGCCTGCTGTCCTCAACTCTGCAACTGGTCGACTGAGCAGCCTCAGGGCCTGCTGTCTAAATGCAGCTGGCTTTCTTGGCAGTCCAGCTCGAGCAGGTGTGTCCCCAGGCGTCAGACTGAGGACTGAAGGTAGAGGACTTCACTTTGGCCTTTGTGTAAGATGCTTGCTGGATGCATGAAGTGGCATCAGGGGAACGAAGGTCTGATGTCGGCATGGAAAGAAACAGTATACAGTCCAGGGGTCCCCAACTCCTGGGCTGTGGACCAGTACCGGTGTGTGGCCTTTTAGGAACTGGGCCGAGCAGCAGGAGGCGGGCGGCGGGAGAGTGAATGTAGCTTCACTTGCATTACTGCCTGAGTGCCTCCAGTCAGTCTCCCCCTGCCACCCGTCCGGGGAAAAATTGTCTTCCATGAAACTGGTCCCTGGTGCCAAAAAGGTTGGGAACCCCTGGACACAGTACATGGAAGATTGCCCTTGAAAACCTTCCAGGAAGGTGTCATATTAGAAACAGACCCTCAGTACATTTTCCTTCCTGAGTTGGAAGAGATCATCACTGATGAAGTAGCGGACTTTAACTTAGGAGCCACGTTGCACTAACCAACTTCATTTGTCTTTTAATCCTGGAATCGCACCCAGTCAGCAGCGGGAGATGAACGCTCTTTGAGGGGCTCTGGGACCTGCCAGACTGAGGAGAGCAGGGTCTTGAGTCTTCCTCAGGCTCATTCCAGGGCTGCACATGCTAGTTGCAGTTATTTCTCTTATTTTCTTGCCCAATGTATATAGTTGCTTTCATGTAAGATAAATGTATACATGATATAACTCTTCTATATTCTTTTCCATTTGGCTAATCACCCTTTTGTTGCTCAAAATCCTGAAGGAGAGGATGAATGAAAGGCTTCCTGAACCCCTAATTAATTTGGGGTCTATTCTCCCCGATCTTTTTTATTCATTTATACATACATGCACACATTTTTTACATAAATAAGAATATACTAGCCCTTGCTGGTGTGGCTCAGTGGCTGAGTGCCAGCCTGCAAATCAAAGGGTCACTGGTTCGATTCACATGCCTGGGTTGCAGGCCAGGTCCCTGGTAGAGGGCGCGCAAGAGGCAACCACACATTAATGTTTCTCTCCCTCTCTTAAAAAAAAAAGAGAACATACTATACATATTCTGAACTGAATATTTTTGCCGAATGATAAAATTGTGGTGATTTTTGCCCCCACAGACCAACAGATACAGAGCTACCACATTCTTTTTAACTATCCCAGAGCATGGGTATCCAATGATGTTTGTGACCATCTGCCAGTGTAGAACATTTTCTAGCTGTGTCTGGTTTTTACTACTGCAAATATGACCACAATACACATCCTGTGTGCCTATATCTTTGCATATTTATGTAGACAGGTCCAGAAGATAAGTAACAGACAAGAAATTGCTAGCTCAAAAAGTATGTATGGTTAAAAATTTAAAAATTACTGCTGAATTGCCCTCAAAAATGTTTAATTTTTACTCCCACCCACACTGTAAATTTCCCAAGACTGTATATTATCAATTAAAATTTTTTTGTTGCCAATCTGATGGATTAAAAACACGTGTTCATTTAGGTTTTGTTTCTCTGATATTAGAAAGATTGAATATCTTTTCAAATGTTTATTGGCAATTTCAATTTTTTTCTTTAGAAAAATTTTTGCTATATTTAAAAGTGTTTTCATCAGGTGGTTTGCATATTTCTTGTAGATTTTTAGGAGCTCTTTTATGATTGATATTGAACTTCTGTTGCAAATATTTCTTCCAGTCTGGCAGTTGTCTTTTATTAATATATACTATCTTTAATTTAAAAAAAGTTTTGAAGGATACCTTCTGGGTATTAAGTCTTGCTTAGGTAGGCCCTCTCTACCTCAAAATTATACCTTTAGAAATTCCTTTATATTTTTTCTAATACTTTTTTTAAAAAAGATTTTATTTATTTTTAGAGAGAGGAAGGGAAACATCAGTGTGTGGTTGCCTCTCGCGCACCCTGTACTGGGGACCTGGCCCGCAGCCCAGGATTGTGCCCTGACTGGGAATCGAACTGGCAACACTTTGATTCGCAGGCCAGCACTCAATGAGCAACCAATGAGCACACCAGCCAGGGCTATTTTTTTCTGATACTGTTATAGTTTTAATTTTTATGTTTATTTCTAGAATATTTGTGAACTTATGAGGCAGGACTCTGACTTTACATTTTTTCCAAATGTCCTTATGCTTATTGTCTCAGTGCCAATTACTGATGATTTCTTTCTTTTCCCACCTTTATAATATGTCAAATTCCTATATACACACGTTTGCCTCTGGACCCTGTTCTTCTCCGCTGATGGATCTGTAAATTTTAGCCCGTCAGGATCACACTGCTCCATGACTCCCGCTCTGTTGTATGTTTTGCCATCTGGCAGAACATATTTGCCACTGCCCATGACTACTACCATTATTACCATTTACAAGAACTGATGTAGCTATTCTTCAGCATTTTCTCTTTTACACAAACTTTATAAATGAATCAAATTTCATTTTTAAAACTATCTGTGACTAAAATGGGCTTGCACTGAATAGGGAGAGTAATTTGGGGACAGCTGACATCTTAACAACACTGAGGTTTCCCATCCAGGGACACAGACGGTCCCTTCGTTTATTCAACTCTTCTTTTACACTTGTACTCAGCCATTTGCAGTTCTCTTAATCAGGCTTTGCGTTTTCCTCGCTAGGTTTATTCCTAGGTGTGATAGTTTTTGTTGTTACTGTGAATGGTATTTTTTCCTTTATATCTTATAATTGGCTCTTGCTATTTTACAGGAAAGCTATTGATTACAATATATTGATTCTGAATTTCAATGCTTTAATGAGTTCATTATTAGTTCTATTAGCATTTAGTTGATTCTTTAGAAACTTCTATTTAGAGAGGTATTAGCAGCTGCATTTGATTACATTTTTGTATGTTCCCTTCTAATTAACACATTCTATTTGTTCTTCTGATCTAATTCCACTGCCCATATTTGCCAGCGTAATGTGGGACTAACTTTCACACTAGGTACTAACTTAAAGAGAAGAATTCTAAAATGCTACTGCGAAGTAAATGTTTCCCTTAAATTTCTCAGAGAAAATGTCTTTATTAAGCTAAGGAGATTTTCTTTTATTTTCTACCTCATTAAGACGTATCAGAAATAAGCTATGAGTTTAACCAACTTATTTTCAGTGGGTTAAAACAAATTTTAATTCAGTTCTTTATATAAAAAGCAGTCCTCTTTTGCTCATGTAAAACTTTAATGACCGTGTACTCTATTTCAGGAAGAAAGTATAATGAAGTCAGAGACCTCTGATGCCATTTGAGTTGGTATATATTAAAAATGTAGAATTAGAAATATTTGGGGGGGAGTACATCCAGACAAATCATATATTTATGCTATTGGTAATTTAACATGAATCCCTCACCTTGAAATCATCGGGAATGAGGAGTTTTGATGTTCGTAGAAAATTCAAGATATATCTGAACATCTGTCCATCTCTGTCAATGAAATAGTGCTGTTTGAGACTGTCCAAAACAATGGGCTCTGTACCATCAAAAAGTCTTCCGATTCTGTGATAGAAAAGAGGGAACAGTGAAGACAATTAGAATCAATTGTTCAGCCACTAAAACTAAGAGCTACCATTTTGTGTCGCTGTCAAAGGTAGCAGTTTTGAAGATGGCAGGCAGGAAAAATTACCCTTTAAGTAGTTATGGTTCTTTGAGAAGTATTGGTCCCTGCTTGATAAATATCTCAGGACCAGGCAATTCAAAGTAGTCTCAGGCTTTCTCAAGTAAATTCTTTTATTCACTGTCTTTTTCCTGTAAAGAGAATTTTCCTGCCATGGTGATTACGACTGAGTGCTGTCAGTGTAATGGAAGATCGAGTCTTTCCCCCTGTGTTACTTAAAACAGCCTTTTCTGTACTTAAAAATGCTATTGTTCCAAACTGCCTTTTAAATGAATTTTAAAAAATCAATTTTGTTTTTAAGAATCTGTTTTCTGAGCTTTCTTCACCCATGAATCCCAAACTTTCCAAAAACAGAGTAATACCTCTATGCTAACACCTACATTTAATTATAAAAAAGAATAACTGAAAAATATCAGTCATCTAGGAGAATATGTTTTCCATTAACAATACACAGTGTAACTTCTTAGGTCTCAGCAAAAATCACTTGTAACAGCCAGGTATCATTATAAAAAATACATATTTGACCACCCCAAAAATACAATAAAAAATACATTAGACCACCCCAAAAATATGACCTAGGTTCGGGACATAAGTGACTACAGGTAATTTTTAAAAACAGCAATCCATATGTTTTTCCTATTTGTAGAGTAAACATTTGAACAGTGTGCTATAGTCAAAGTATATTGCGTTCACTATCACTCAACCCTATAAAGAAGGCTGAACCTAGACACTTTAGCATATATTCCGTTAAGAGAAAGTGGTCACATCTACACTATAAGAAAGTAAAGGACTGGCTAATGACTATTAAAGTAATTATAAAAAAATAAAAATAAAATAAATTTTTAAAAGGTGCTTTTTTTTTGCTTTTCATTAACAATGTAGGCAGAAAAATGGCTCCATTTTTTTAATGAAAAGCTTTTGTGGAACTCATATCTTTGATTTGGAATATCATCTTATTGCTTTGAAGATGATTTTGGAAAAAACTCATACATTTTTAATTTTATGTTGAAATGGGAAAGATGTAATAGTAGATTAGTAATTCCACCCATAAAATACAACAAACAAGTAGGAGAGCTGCTCCCCTCCCTCCCTCCCTCCCAAGAAAGGCATGTGAATTTGTTTCAATAAATATCTTTCAATATAATTAGAAAATTCATGTTCTACTTGAAAGTAGTAAATGCAAAGAGAAAAAAATAATTATGGTCAGGTCACATATATTTTTCTCAGCTAATGTACTTCATCCAACTTTCCATGAATTGAGGGTGATTAACCAGGGTGTGGATTACAACCATCCCAGGATCGCTGCAATGCATTCTACCTTGTCATTCATTCCTCATTAACACATCAATCAAACAGTAGGCTACATGAAAAAGAGGCAGTGAAACTAAAATACACTTAGTCACTTACTTATAGTGTTTCCAGGATGAGAAAGAATGAGAATGGTTTGACTATTATTAAAACATTTTACCCTTTACTGTGAATAACATAAATTTACAGAGGAAGAAAAGGGAGATATATTTATTAAGTGCTTTCCAGATACCTTCCACTATCCTGAGCATCTTATACATGTAACAAAACCTCCTTTTAAAGATGAAGAAATAGGCTCGAAATGATGAATAACTTGCCCAACTAGTTAAGTAGCACGGGGGATTTGTGCATGGTCTGTTTGATCTTAAAGGGGCCTCCTAACAATGGCTGGAATGAAAAGAATTACCACCACCTAATGAAAGCTTTTGGTCTAGCGTTTTTATTTCTATCTTGTATTTGTTCAGCAAGAGCTTTATAATGAAACACAAGCATGTACAATTATTATTATGGCCTGAAAAAATTAGTATCAGTGATTGCAAATCACTTTAGTAAGGAGATAAAAAGTAAATATTCTGTTCTTAATTCTTACACTTTTTATACTTACATGCTCATTCCCAAAATCTAGACTTGGATGTACACTGGCACACAGTGAGTGATTACTGAGGCTCTGTGGAGTGGACAAGCGAAGCAGGGACTGCGTGGGGAGTGGACTGAGGCTCGGCCAGTTACTAGCTGTAATCTGGGTGAAATAAATTCTCTGAATCCATTTCTGTTATAAAATTACCTGTTTCTCCTATAAAATTGCACTGACTTTTTCTTGGAGTTGATGAAAATATCAAATAGGGTCATGGCTGCTCAGAAAGAGTAGAGCAACAGAAGGTAACCCAAAGTAAACAAAAATTTCTGTGAAAACAGTTTTAGAAGACTGCAGGCACTAAAAAAGAATGGGATTTAAGGAATAAAAGAACAATCTTGGTAGAAGTGTATTGCCATAGTTTTCTAAGAGGAGACACCTGCTGTCTGAACAGTTTCTAGGACGCCAAAACAAAACACAACGAAAACCACTTCTTGCAGATAGAGGAAACTGGGCATAGTTGCAATCAGAAGCACCTTCCATCTTAGATGAAATGGGAAAAGATGAGAAGGAGCGAGCAGGAGGGAAATTGAAAAAAGGCCCAAAGCAGTGAGAGGTGGGGGCAGGAAGGGGTGAGCAGAGAGGTGGCAGTAGCCTCTTTGCAAGACGGTGGGAGAAGTGGAGTCTGCAGGTGTAATCACTCAAGGAAAAAGGGCACAACAAGTTGAGAAGGAAAGACTGGCCTCCATCAGGCAGGTGAGAACCCCCACCCGGGCAGCGATCTGGTGTGCGGAGCTGCAAGGGCCGGGAACCTGAGGAGGCCTGGAACCTTCATCCTGAGCTTGCAGCAGGCGGGGAAGATGAGCTGCGGACCCGGAAGACCGGAAGATGGCAGAGAAAACCCTCCTGGCCTCCCGCACAGGGAAGAAACAGCTGTGTGGGCAACGTGGGAGCTGAGGGGGAACGGGCTGTGAGGAGAAGAACTTAAAGGCTATGGATATCACATGGAGGGTTAGCAACAAGGGAGTGGGAGGAGGAGGGGGGTAAGGTATGAAGAATAAGTAGCATAGACGGTAGGTAGAAAATAGACGGGGAGGGCAAGAATAGTATGGGAAATGTAGAAGCTAAAGAACTTAGGACACATGGACATGAACTAAAGGGGGGAATGTGGGTGGGAGAGGGTGTTCAGGGTGGAGGGGAATGAAGGGGGCATAATAGGACAACTGTAATAGCATAATC
>CM052547.1:32296313-32325327 GCA_028533065.1 Trachops cirrhosus | reverse complement strand
TTACACAATGGAATACTATGCTGCCGAAAGAAAGAAGGAGCTCATACCCTTTGCAACAGCATGGATGGAGCTGGAAATCATTATGCTAAACAAAATAAGCCAGGCAGTGAAAGACAAATACCATATGATCTCGCCTTTAACAGGAACCTAAACAACAAAACAAAGAAACAAGTAAAATATAACAAAAGACACTGAAATAGAGGACAGGTAGTCAGTGACCAGAGGGGAGAGGGGAGGGAATTTCAGGGGAGAAGGGAAGGGTTTACAGGAACAAATATAGAGGACAAGTGGACAAAACTAGGGGGGTTGGAAAGGGGAGGGAGGAGCGGGGGAATGGGTGGGCAGGCTGGAATGGGAATAAAGGATAGAAACTGTACTGAATAAACTAAAATAAAAAATTTTTTTAAAAAAAGAAGAGCCTGAGGGCCATGCCTGATGCACATTCTTGACTCAGGTGACAGACCTCTCAGAGAGGAAAGAGTCCCCACATTTAAGGCAACAAATGCTAGGAATAATAAAAGAAAACACAGTGGTGCTGATTTTCGCTAACTTAAAAGGCAGGAATGTTTACGGTTCTAAAATCAATGTGAAGGGCAGGGCTGTGTCAATGGTCATAAAAAGGCGTCCTGGGTAGATTCTGAGATTGGGCTGAATGTGCTGTGGAAGCCATTGTTTGGCTAAGCAGATAAAGGGGAAAATCGACCCAGGTTGTATTTTTTTGTGGACATGTGAATGGACGTACAAATAAATCAAAACTGCAGTGATTTGTAAACCCTGGTGCCTGAAAACTGTGTGGAACTGATTACAGTTTACTGACCTTGGAGGACATTCCTGTTTTTCAACTGACCAAGACCAAGCTGGCTCTGGATGGTGTATCATTATTTTGTTGTTGTCGTTTAAACACTCCTTGAACCATGTGGCGATGCTGAGGAAAACTTCCTCCTACAATTTCATTTTTTTTACATTTATTTTGGACATTTTCAACTTATGCCAAAGCAGAGGAAACAATATAACAAAGTGCCATGTGTCCATCCAGTTTCAAAAGCTATCAACTCTTGGCCAATCTTGTCTCACCTTATACTTCCATGCCTCGCTCTCCCACTGGGATTTATGAAGTAAATTCCAAACACTTGTCATTTTATTTGTAACTATTTCATTGACTGCTAGGATTATAAAAGTTCACTAAAACTATACTTAACAGATAATGAAATATATTCCTCTTTCTTGTGTTTTAATATTACCACACTGTTGCTTATTCTTGTTTATGGCGCAAATAATGCAGAACCAGATCCCTGAGGAAATTAAACTCCTTTGGACAGAAAGTAAGTCTGGTTCCCCACTATGGCTCCCTGCTCCCTGGTATTAAAGAATGGTCTTTAATGAAATGAAGTGGAATGAAAGGACAGGGGTAGGGCCTGATTTACCTGGCTCAGTGTGAATCAGTCACTAAGAATTTATTTTTTCTTGTGTATTCATCCATTTATAGGACCTGGTTTCTCTAATTTACGGTGACTCAGTTTTTTTTAAAAGAATTTCTCTTTCTTTATAGTGCAGTCATTCAGTTACTGATTCATTCTTTATTCACTGGGCCTGACCATGAGAAGCAGAGGGTACACAGTCGCGAATAAGCCACCTTCCTTGCTTTCGTGGAATTTAACAGTCTGTGGGGTGGGAATACAGAGCAAGTGTAGTGTGATGGCGTGTGGCACTGGGTGTGTAGAGAGAGCTAGGGGTGTACACAGGAAGTGCGCCCAGCTCAATTTTGAGGATGCAAGGAAGAAAGAAAAAGTTCATGGGAGACCTGAAGGATGAGCAGAAGTGGGCCAAGTACAGAGGGGAGGTAAGGCCAGCTAAGAAAGGAGAGGCATAGGGAAGCTACAAAGGCCTGCAGCTGGAAAAAGTCTGGCATGTGATCACTCTACTGGGCTGTAGAATCAGGTCAACTGAAAACTGAGGCTGGGACAGCAGAAGCCAGATCATGAAGAGCTGTATCAGCCAAGTCAAGGACTTGGTTTCGAGGGTGATGGGGACTGATGCCAGGCTACGTTCTCAGCAATGTCAAGGAGAAGAACAAATTTAGAAGTGAAACGAAATTGAAATACCATATCTGAGATCACATCTCACAGATGCAGCTTGTGGCTTCTCCACATCCTGTCTCCTTTGCACAGCCTTTGACTGTGTCATTTGCATAGAGCCCTGGTTCTTAACCCTGGCTAGACAATGGAGTCACCTGGGGACTTTTTAAAAAGTACTGATGCCTGCAGCCAGATATTCTGAGGTTAGGGTTGGGGTCCACATGTCTGCCTGCATTGTAAAAACTCCCCAAGTAAGTGTAATGAACAGCTGAACTGAGAACCAGTGCAAATGAGGGTGAGCAGAGAGACTAAAGAGCAGCAAGTCAACGTCATCCCCTTGAGATGCTTTCAGTTAGTCATTCTGACAAAAGTGTGGTTGGCCATGTATGAAGAACTGTCACAACACTTCTTAAATAGCCAACCACACTTTCCAAAGTGAAAGATCTCCAGGATGACTTGGTTCAGCCTCCCGTTTTACAAATGGAGAAACAGTTCCAAATATGTAATAGTCAAGGACGCACAGCTGGCTAGACACAGAGCTGGCTCTAATGCCACTGTGCAGCCTTTGGACAGAGGACAGTCCCATTCAAGCCCATGGAGGACAACTGCTCCAATGCTAGTTGCTACTTATTGAATAGCGTTTTGGGCCAAAGAATGAGCTGGCTCTTTGATGGGCTTTATCTTGTTTCATTCTCACAATGATCCTGTGAGGTAGCCACCATATTCCCATTACATAGACAAGGAAAATGAAGCCCAGTATGGTTGTCGCTTGGCTTAGATTTCAGCCTAGGTTTCATGCTAAAGCCTGTGCCCCTGACCGCTAAATATACTACTTTTTTGTTTATAATTTCAAAAACATAACACAACAAAAAAAGACAACAGCTAAACAACTTCCCTTGTGAATTGCACAATTTTTATAATTCAGTAGCGTTTGCCAATGTATGTTATCCCAAGCAAGTTTAGTTATATATGCTTTGTAGGGAAACTAATTTACCTAATAAATGGGATGTAAAAAGTTGAGAGGCTCAGGGACTTGGTGTACTTGAGGTCTGCGTACACTGAGAAGGTACCCTAAGCTGAACCAAACCAAAATGCCCCAAGACTTCAGAGGTTACTTTCAAACGGTTTGTATAACTGTGAAGTGTGTGACAAGGGATGGAAAAGTGAGGATTCTTAGGACAATGAAAACCTCCTCTGGGGAGAGGAATACACATGAGGTTCCAACTCTATTTATCTTGAGCTCTTGTATTCCATTATGTGCCATGTCACTACATTTAATCATGACAAACCCCTGTGGGATTTGTCACTTTACAGCTAAGAAAATTTAACTTAAAGAGGCTTCCAACCCTTCTGAGGCGCCACACTCCCAAGCCTCCTAACACACCCAATCCTCCTAAACTGCCTAAACACAATGTCCCGTCCAGCACCACGGTATGTTACGCGACACCAGGCCCTGCTTTCCCAGAGGCAAGGCTTAATCCTTTCGACTCTCCAGAGCCGGAGCACACAGGGTGATTACACAGGGAGGGAGGCTGTTAACAGAAGGGCTCATCTGCACTGCCCCAGGGAAGGCGGCAAAGACTCTACCCAGGGGTGGGGCTGGGAGTGAAGTGACAGACTCAGGGATCACCACGGTGAGAAAAGGGCAGGACACAGGTTGTTGGGCCTTCCCCTACTACTGGCTCTCCTCGGCCAAGAAATGCCCTCCTTCTCCATCTCTGGGTTTTTCAAGCCATGGAAAATACCATTTGGACTTAAGAAGAAGATTTATTTGAGCTTCTGGTCCAGATTTACTTTGCTAAGCAATTCAGAGGCAACTTTCAAATTACTTCTTTAGCATTACTTTTCAGGCATATTTTTAAATTATAAAAGTGACACCTACTCATTGTTGAAAATTAGAAAAGTATGGAGGATGAGGAAACAGCAAAACCGATAAACAATCTGCCATGAGTCCACTAACCAGTAGGGCATTACTTAAAAAAAAATCCAAGTTAAAGAGTATTTTTCCATTGAATAATTTTGTTTTTAGAAGCAGTTGTAGATTTGTACATTTTTCTGTCTAACTAATCCAAGTTAGTAGATTCCCAATTAAGTTCCTGTCCTAATATTTGAAAGCTAAGAAGGACGGCGAATGGTGTTAGAGGGCTGGGTGAGGGCATGCATGTTTGTGCACAAACAATCATGTGTGTGTGCACAAGTGACAGGTGTGTGGGGAGCTGTTACTGCAGGTAGAACCTGGACTCAGAATAGCAGGGAGGGAGGGAGATATGGACAGAGGGGACAGCATTGCAACCAGTGGAAGCCTTTCCCTCTTTTCTGTTGAGATGGGAAAGGAATGAAACAAAATGGGTGAGTGGAAAGAGAAATGCTAAGTTCATAGCTGAAACTTTTTAATTTTAAAAGGATTTTATTTACTTATTTTTAGAGAGAGGGGAAGGAAGGGAGAAAAAGAGAGAGAGAGAGAGAGAAACATCAATTAGTTGCCCTTCACATGCCCCCAATGGGGAACCTGGCCCACAGCCCAAGTATGTGTCCTGACTGGGAATCGAACCGGTGGCCATTAACTTTGCAGAATGACACCCAACCTACTGAACCACGCTGCCCAGGGCCATATTTAAAAACTTTTATAAATATGATGGTTCATACTGTTTTCTCTCTATATATGCATATATTTTTTAAATGCCTATAGTAAAAAGTTTTTCTTTTTTAAAAAGGAAATGCTATGCTGGACATAATTTTTTAATGTAAAAAAATAAAAAGAAACCATCAGTCAACTTACTGTTTTAAAAGTATGAATGATCATAAACAGCACTTACTTTGCTTAAAGTATTATAACTCTTTTAAAAAGTCTAGGAATAATTCTTTATAGTTTCCACACTTGGGAAATTTCATCTATATTTTATGAACACATAAAAATTAATTCAGAGCTTGTTAGCGAAATGGATAGAAGTAATTTAAGAGAAGGGAGACAATACCTTCTCAGTAAAAACAAACAAAACAAATTACATCTACTTATGGGGAAGTAATGTTTCCAGTACGTTCCCTGAGGCAGCATCATTTTCTTAAATGATACACAGAACTGAAGAAAGTAGGGGAGAAAGGATAGGCAAATCTAAAATATGAGGAAAAATCTGACAGCAAAAACAACTACAGACTCAGTGTTTTGGAGAACTGCTTACTGAATGTGACACCAGTGGCTGGTGGGAGGCCAAGGCCACTTGGGACTGCCAATCCTCCAGGAATCCTGGGGGTCCCCCCATGGCTCTGGCTAGAGACATTTTTTTTAAATTAGCAGAGTTACATTGTTTACTATGAAGAATGTATTATTATAATTAACCCAATTTTTAAAAAACACTAGCATTTACATAAGTAGACTTTTAATTTTTTAATTTATTGACTGTCTACCATGTTCCTGGTGCTCTGGCAGGCCTTTAAAATGACACAGTCCCACTGGGAGCCATGCAGGACAGGGGAGAAGACCTAGCCAGCCTGGGCAGGTAGGAAGGCTTCCTGCAGGAAGGGATGGCTGGGCAGGGCTTCACCAATCACTAGGTATGAGGAGAAGGGCACACAGGGGCTTGGAGAAGGGATTTCAGGCAAGAAAGAACATGATGGGGGAGGTGGGGACACAGCAAGTGAAGAGCATCTCTCTCAAAGGGTTGACCTCAGCAGAGCCTGTAAGGGCCCCATTATTCACAAGAGCTTAGGTATGGAGCTGTCAGTGATGTCTTAAGAGCCCCTGGCACAATCAGCTCGGAAACTCAAGAGACCTGGGTTTGAATCCTGGCTTTACACCTTTAGGACTAAATCAGTTTGAGTTTTGATTTTGTCATCTGAGAAATGAGATACCACAGAGCCCAAAGAATTCTTAGGAGGAATAAATGACTGTCCAATAAAAGCTACATTCACTGAGTGTTCACTGCGGGTAGGACATGGTATCGAGTCTTCGCAACAACTCTCCCAGGTAAATACTATCATCCCCATTGTACTGAGGAAGACACTGCAGCCAACTAATTAACTCTGAGGCCAGAATTAACCATCAGGTGGTGGGACTGCTGAGCCAGCTGGGAGCCACACCCTTACAGCCCAGCGACTCCCTTACTGCTCCTATTTAAACACTGTGCCCGCCTGGCACAGGATCAGTAAAAGCTGACAGAGTCTCACCCTCCAAAGAGTGTGTGCTGTGCCAAAATGGAGTTCTGACTGCAAATACTATCCTGCTGTGCATCTGGAATTGGAAGGAAACTTTTAAGATTACCTAGCCCTGCCCTTTGGTTTGAGCGAATGCCTGCTTTAATATGATTTCTAGGGGAAAGGTCTATTTTTCTAAGATCAGTCCAGGATCAGATCATCATAATCTCCCTTGGGAGCCTGCTTCAGTATTTTTGGCTCCAATGGTCTCTGCTGAGGATTCTTCTTGCTTTCTTTTGGGGCGTCAAGCACACACACGCACAAAAGCCTGCCCTGCAGCCCCCCTCCACCATCCTCCCAATAGTCTGTATATGTTTGGAGGAATTTCTGACAAACTCTATTTTTCTCCTGATTTAAAACCCTAGAATAATTTTTCCATTAATAATTACTATTTGGAGAAAAACATAATAGCTTAGCATTTTTTTTGAGTTTGTGTTAGACATTCTGCTAAATTTACAGATGATTTAACTCTCACAACAACTCTGTAAAGTATTTACACATAACATTTTGATTTTACTGATGGAGAAACCAAGGTGCAGAGCCATCGGATACCTTGCCAAGGGTTGCCAAGCTATGCAGTCTCTCTGTCCCCAAGAGTGAAGGCCATCTCACCCTACACGCTGTCCCTGACTCCTAGTATCCATCTGTCCCAGACCTCCCAGCTCTTTTCTGGCTCTAGCACCTCCTGCCAATCTTTCTTCATCTTGCAGCTGCACTCCAGTTCCTGTTTTCTAATTTCTTCTCATGTACACTCTTTAACATGTGTTCCCATTGAATTTACTCTGTTTTTGAGTAATTGCTCTTACTCCTGGGCTTCTGAGTGTCACCAGCCCTACATATTGAACCAGTGCCTTCCTATCTGATGACACGTTCCTGACTCTTCCATCTGTGCCATCGATTTGCTTAATGTCATAGTAGTCACTTCCAATGAAGGCATCATATTAATTATATGACACTAAGAGGGGACCATGGCAAAGCCAGCCATCTCTGTCTTCAATGTGTCAGTTTTTTCTTCCTTGTAATGGGGACAGCAAAGCAGCAGCTTACAGTGGAGTATGTAAATTTTTTGCTTTGTACCTACAAGTGGAAAACCAGAGGCTTAATACAGTGCTTAATAAAAAAGAAAGAACAAGAAAAACAGAATTTACCAAGAGACTAGTTAAATGCTTTTCGAAAACCTCACAGAAGCTGTGTGGAAGAAACCAAGTGAATCTACCCCAGTGCACCTGTACCCGTTCCCACGCAGACACAGACACCACTGCTGACACCCTTCAAGGGTCTTCCAGCAGCAACGAGTATCGTTCAGATGCTCCAGTGTCAAAAGGTGGCTGGACGGTGAAAATGAATGGATTATTCTCCCACTTCATGACTTCAGAATGACTAGGAAGCTTAAGAACACTTTCAGAAACTGGGCTTTATGAGGACAAAGCCAAAGGGAGGAGATTTGGCCACAGGACTGTGAGTTCTACTCCTTTGAGGAAGGGAGGAAAGCTGAAAAGTGGAGAAGAGTTATATTTATGCAGCTCCAAAGGTATCTAAATATTTTAGAGAATATATAAAATAATACCACCCTTTCACTTAAAAAAATGTCACTGTCTAATTGCTTCTTCAGATCACAATGGATGATGTGCCTCATTGGCTTTATACTCTGAGAAGCTTAATTAAGATTTCAAATTTATGTCGAAAGATTATTTAAATAGTCACCAAATCAAAATGACGTGCAAAATATTAAGCATAAATCAGCTCATGATTCAAAGACAACATTCTCGGGTGTGTGAGGTTGGGAAATAACGAAAGCGGCCGCTGACAGCACGTTGCCTTTGGCTGTACCACAGCCAGCAATGCGCTGTCGTAGGTGTGTCTTGTGTAACCTGGTGTAACCGTCGACACCCTTCTCGGGCTCAGGCCTGGTTTATCATAGTTCAAGAATTTACCCAGAGGCACCAAGCTGGTCCCTAGACACGTTGGGCGGTAGGTGTATCTATTGGTTTTTCTCCCTGTCCCTTTCCACAAAACACAGAACCAAGTCCCAACCTGCAAAATACTAAAACAAAAAAAGTTTCCCAGCTAATGACAAGAATTCCTCTTTTCTTCTCTTCCTTTTCAGATGATCATCTAGAGAAGCGGACACATTTTAGTAGTCACTGGATGCCATTCTTTCCCCTTCTCGTTGTCCCTATCACTTCAGTTGGAAATCCTGTGTGAGAAGTACACTAAAGCCAAATCTCAGTTTTCAAAGAAATACTTCCGCTAAGTTTTAAAAATTGACATAAAAGATTACACATGGCCTCTTCAAGAGCCCGACAGGACCTGTACCTGGAAAAACCGTACCACCACAGTTTGGTTTTCTAATCGTCAGACACCTTTCCATGGGGAAGAACAGAGTCTTATTCATATTTAACATGGTGCCCTGAGTTTGCTTGGTTGTTACAAACTTATTCCAGTACATTTTAATGTGTCCAACAATTTTCTCTGAATTCCACCCTTCATGCCTTCTTGTTCCTCCCCCAATGTATCATCAGAATGATATTTTGATAAAGTACCTTCCTTAGGGCCCCTAAGATTATGGATTACTGGGATGTACTTAGAAGATCCTTCTTTTTTCTTTGGTATTGACTTGTTTGCACTGCTTTGAGGCTCGGGAGAGTTTTCATTTTTTAGGTGAGCTCTCAAGCCCTTAGGGCCTTCTAAGCTGTTGCTTAAAAAATCAGTTTTCAGAGGGGTGGCAGGGGCCTAGCCAAGCCTAATGAGGCTGGGTGGGAGTTCTGGAGCATAGTCAGCTCAAATCACGAAAACAAGTCCGGGCGAGCTCACATTCACTGTTCAGTTACGAAGCCTCTCCGCCTGGCATGGCATCCCACTGTTTGAAAGTGGTGGTTGGCTATTAGGCACAGTTGTACTTTATCTTCTGAATATGGGGAACACAATAGGAAGAGTTGAACAAGAGTAAAAATAATCATTACCAACAAAAAAGATAAGCAGCAAACAATGTCCTCATGAAGAACACTGGCACGTGCAGCAATGGGAAGCCATTATCCAGTGACAGGGCCACTTCCACTGAACTGCCTCTCGATTAGATTCAGACAGGCCAGCAAATAGCCAGAAGAGGTGTGGGGCTGAAATACGGATTTTTAAAAAATGTTTTCTCTTTTAGACGGGACTGCCACCAGACTGGAGTTTCTGGGTGTCTGCCTTTGGCATATGAACACACGAAATGCGCACACCTGGTAGGGCACGAGGGCTCCGCCCCGCCCACCCACCAATCACACGCCCTCGTTCTCCCTCCCGGACCGCCCCCGCCGTTCAGAAGCCCAGCACGTAAAGCACCACACACCCACCCACTTCGGCGTGTGGCTTTAGGGACGAGTTGCTGCTGCTTTCTATTGCCAGGCAGAATATTGATCATTTATCTGTTTGAGGCTCTACACCTGCATTTCTAATGAAAAGAAGTGGCATTTTAATGGATTATTTACATAATAGACCGGAATGTCTGGGAGACATAGTGAACTGAACTTTTCTACAAAAATGCCTCCAGTTTCAATAGAGGGCATCTGTGTGTTCAGTGGGCCCCTAAGGCCTCCCTCGGTGTGACTGGCTCAGAGGTTTTTTGTTTTTGTTTTTTTAGGCGGGGTCCTCAAAGTATAAATGCAAGTTATACTATCATGAGTTTTGGTTGTGAATAAATGCTTCTGTTTGGAAATTAAGAAGGCAAAAGCTATTTTCTGCACTGGCTTAATAACAAGGGATCCCCCCAACTTGAGAATAACTTGCACATTGTTTTATTCCAGCGAGAACACACCCAGCACAGACACCTCACTGTGTTCTGATGCAAGGGGGCTTCCTTTCTGATACAAGACTTCGTATCTAGGTGAAGCAGATCACGGTGGCTTGGGAAGGTGATCTCAGACTAGACAGCACACACAAGGCTAATGCTCTGGGGTGTGACACCCCTGCCCACAGAGCTCTCTGCATGGCCAAAATGCGGTCTGTCTTTTGGAAATTCATCTAAAGTGTTTTAGTGTTGGTCCTCACTGGCCATAAAGGAGCTCTCAGATGAAGCGCTAAACCTGAATGAGGGTCATGTGACTGACAGAAGCCACAGGTTCGAGGGGCCAAAGTCACGAGGTGTGGGAGCTGGGTGGTGTGAAATAACAACGTCAATTTTAAGCTCTTTTGATGAAACTGTTCTCAAGAACACAGAAGACTGTATTTTTCCCACCTTCACCTTGTAAGAGATTACTGTCATCTATGAAATTAACTTTTTAAACAGTAAATAAAACAGTTTATTATTATAAAAGCTCTTTCTTGTATGATGAGGGAAAGCATGAAAATACGATCAAGAAACAAACGAGCAAAATGGCCTTGGCACTGCGGACACCATTCATGACAGATCAAAATGAGTACAGCAGTGTTATTGTCTCAAGTGATAAGAGCCAAGCCAGAATCAATAAGAAAAGCCTTGCTTTAACAACCTGTCCTCTGCCACACCACAGCTGTCCCCACCCTTCTCTGCAAATCTGAGCCCCAGCCCAGAGATGCAGGTGGGTTGCCTGGGGTTGATGAAGGCAGATTTTCCTCACATCCTGGGATACAGATTATGTACAAGGTGGTCAGAGCCCAGGAATCTGCATTCTCAAGCCATCTCCAGGTGACCCCTGGTGTGAGGCATTAGGGAGGCAGCATCAGTTGGAGGAAGTGCACTGAAGGCAGGTGACACCCTTCTGTTAATCTGTTTCCTTGGGGTCCGAGTTGTGACTGGGTTGATTTCTTCCCTTCTCCTTATTTTTTCCCTTCAGGGTAACTAGAAAATCCCTTTGTGGGCTGTGCCTTGAAGAAAAAGGATGTAAAACTTTGCTGCCCAGACTGGACTAGGTCTGCCATTACATCCTAGTGTTACCCTAGCACTTGATGATTCAAAATGTTTGACTTTCACGCTGCAGCAGCCCAGATCACAGCAAAACGTATTCCACAACATTCAATGAATACTCGTCAAGCATTTCCTGCGGGTCACACACAGTGGGCAAGGTCCTGAAAACTACTGGTGGATCTCGTATTGTTTAAAGACCTAAGGCGTGGATTCAGAAGGCACGTTTTAGAAATGAATTTTGCAAGTCCATACAGTTGTTTTCTGATTGGTACATGCATGTGTTTTATACACAGGTATGAACCCTGAGATAGTCTGCTGCTTTGGTGGGCTCTCTGGGGTCCACTGTTCTATTAGCAACAACAAGGGAGTGTCCAGCAGGAAGTGGGTGACTAGTGACCCATGGGCCCAGACACCGCCAATGTGGCTGGCAGCCCTCTGTATCGGGGTGTGCCTGTCCTCTGGGTAGGCACAGCCTGCTAGGGCCAGTGCAGGTCTCCACCCTTTTTGCTAATGATTTTCTCTTGACAGGTACAACCAAGCAGCCATCAGCAAGTGGCAGGGTCACTGGTCCAAGGCCGACTTTGTCCCTTGCTGTGGGCAGACTTTATATTGTGCACTAGATGCTGGGTCCTGAAAAGAACTTCCTGGAATCCACAGGCAAATAGGAGCATGACCCACTTATCCCACTGCCCAGGGTAAGACGGTGCTTTTCGGACCTTTCAGGGTCATGGCACACAGACCACAGCAGACAAGAGAGGCAGCTCCGGCTGGGGGCGACCGGCCTGAGAGTACCAGGTACCTCAGGGGCTGCGGGGGATTAGGTGAAGGCCATCATGAGAAGAGAGTGGCTTGAAATATTGTAGGTGGTCTGCCCTCTTGGCTAAAGACCACCTTTAGAACAGTTCCAGAAGGTGGCAAGATGGACCATGTGGCTGAACACGGGAAGCATTAAAAAATCCCATGGCCCAGCCCTGCCCCAGACCAATAAAATCGGAACCTTTGTGGGCAGAGCCAGGTTTTTAAATAAGGAGTCCCAGTTGATTCTACCATGCCTCTGGAGTTGAGAGGCACGGCTATAAAACAGGGACAAACTAGGGGCCTGGAATCAATGCGGGTGTTGGAATACGTGCACTTCCCCATTGGCTGAATACGACTAAACAGGCTGCTTATCTCTTATGAGTTTCAGTGTTCTCATCTGTAAGCGAAGGTCAATCACAGTTGCTACCTAACAGGCTGCATAAATGAGACAACACAGATGATGCCCCTGAAGCAGCCTTTAAACTTGCCTTTCCATTTGAATAAGTGCACTCCATTATTTGCCCTTCATTATTTTGAGGATCCGGCCTCTGTCTACAGAGGGTTATATTTTACCCCCTAATTAATTCATATGCTAAAGAAGCTTTTGGATGTCCACTCTGTGGCAGGTGCAGCACTCGGTACCAAGAATACAAGAGTGACACTAAGTGAGAAAGAGCTCTCCAGGGAGAGGGTTTCTGTCTAAGTGAGGCCCCGTCCTTGATAAGTGAGAAGTTAATAAAAATCAAGATTATGACCCACAGTCTCGACCCAAGTTGTGTCCCAGAAGATGCCCAGGGTTGTCCCGCTGTCACCGCTCCACCATCACAGGCACAGCGACAAAGGTCTCCATACTCACAGTGCCTTCACCTTCCTCCTAACTAGGAAGGGGCTAAGGGGTAAACCAGCCTGTCTATTGCTGGCCTCCAGGGAACTTCTGTCTGCACTGATTTCAACATCTTTTAATTTTACTTTAGTCAAAACCAAATACGACATCAGTGACCAACAAATGAAAATTTAAAGGGTATGTCTGAGAAACAGTATTATGGTTAATATACTAGTGAGGTGACCGGAAGATGATCTGACCTTGAGTCGTCCCACATCTGTGGCCCAGAGAGTAAACTTCATCACGTACTTCCCTCCCACTGAAATGCAGGGTGAGTGAATGTATATGAATACACTCGTCTGTATTTGCCACACATTAGGTAACAGGAGGTGAATAACAAAACTCAGAACAGGCAATGGACCATAAATTAGGGATGATCTGTAATACTGAAGTGACAAAAATCTGCTTTTAAATTTAAACTAAAATGTAAATGAGATTTTTGTCTTGACAATGTAGATGAACAAATAAAGATGTTTCTTGAAAAACCAAAAGAATGAAATTATCTTTAGGCTTACAATAAGGGCAAAGTATATCCCAGAGTGGGCCTATCGGTTCTGTTATTTTTCTTCCTACTTCACTTGGTACTAATTCAAATATTGCTAATTGTTTGTTCACTTGTTGATTGTCTGTCTTCCCCCTCTCCCAAGGAAGCTACAAGAGAGCAAAGACTCGTGTTGCCAGTGTATGCCCTGGCCGACGGGGCACATCGAAACCATCTGAGTGAATGAAAGGACATAACAGGGAAAAGCCATAGGCACTGGAGTATGGCTGCACTCTCCTTTGAATTATGCTCTATGACAAGACTTCATGAGTTACATACTTTACAAGTTAGGCCTGTTTTGTTCCCAAGTGGCAACGGAAGTTTGCTGAATCTACCAGAAGCTCGGAGTGTTTACTGAAGAACTCGCTTTTCAGCATTCAGAAAATTCAGTTTCATCATTTTAAAAAGAAGGCTTTTGAAGCTGGTTTCACTTACTCTTTGCCTGTATAACTGAGGAGCAATTTTAGGAAAGCAATATTGCTAGATGAAGAGACAGAGAAGAGGAAAATTTCTCCTATCACCCTGAAGAAACTTTTCATTTTTCATTTGCTAGGGGCTTTTCCTCCTTTTAAATTGCTTCATAAACTAATTTTTTAAAAGATTAACCAATCTTACCAGTCAAAATTGTTCACCATTAGTTACACTGTCCTGCTTTTATGCATTTTCATAGATGTTTTCCCAGCAACAAGGACACACTTTCTCCATCCACACAGGCGAAGACTCTCAGGTTGGCTTCTACTCACCCACAAACTCCACAACCCATTCTGGGACTTGTTCACTTGACATACACATTGAATGATAAATCACCATGATCTGAGGAACACGTTAGAATTAAAAGCTTTCTATTCAGTGTCATGCAGTCATTCTGAACGAAAGCTCAAGGAACTGTTTGGCAAATAGGATGCATTTATTTTTCGGCTTTTTTGTTGAGATTCTGAAACGTGGGTCTGATGCTATTGGGCTCACGTCTAGGGATGGTACTGTGACACTGGAACTGTGAAGTCCTACAGTCACACACAGAATCGCCAGCCCTAGCACAGGATCACAGCAAACTCCCTGGGCTGGCACCCAGTAGTACCGTGCAAACCCCAACATTAGAATCCAGTCGTCCTGCGAGTGTGTACACCGATCCCTTAATACTGCTCTCATCCAACTTTCCTCTTGGGCGGGATGGCTGACACATCAGAGCGAAGCAGGAGCCAGATCTCTGCTGGGAAAGCATCTCCATCCTCCAGCTCCCACTGCACACACCACACCCCTTGGGTGGCCATGGGTGTCGACGGCAAGGCTGAGTCTCTTGAGTTTCGCAATTACTTCCATATGCCAGTGTGCTTAGTAACTCTGCTGCTATTTAGGAGAGATCAATTTGGCATCTTCTACTTATGTGGGAGTTAACTCATGCGCCGGGTTTAAAATATACAGAAGCTCTGTCCAGCAGTCAGATCGATGGCTCAGGATTGTAACATGAGATCTTGTTTTTCACCTCTAGGTCACTGGCTGGCAGTCAGCTCTTTTACCTAAGACCCCTGTCTCATTACTACCCCATAGGCTTAGCTAATTAGGAGTATCAGCACACTTCCTGTTTTTAAAAAGTCCATCATCAGTACAGCTGTTATTAATATTGATTTTGTTCGAGGTGATAGCAGAGGATAAAATAGACCTAATTTGAGGTCTGACTTGTGCCTACTTTTAAAGTCATAGAATGTGTCTTCAATATCACACACACATTTGGCTCAAAGGTACGAAGAATAAGTAGCAATGAAGGTAGATAGAAGATGGGGGAAGGCAAGACCAGTAGGGGAAATGTAGAAGCTAAAGAACTTATGACACATGGACACGAACTAAAGGGGGGTAATGTGGATGGGAGAGGGTGTTCTGGGTGGAGGGGAATGAAGGGGGGTTAATAAGAAAACTAATAGCATAATCAATAAAATACATTAAAAAAGATATTTCAGCATGTCAACAGATTTTAAGAAGGCCATGTAACTTGGTACCAATCTTAATTACTTATGACAAATTATTTAGATATCTTGTTATCAATGATGTTAACAATGATTTCTGAACCAAATATAAGAAGCTCTGTCCTTAAAATTTGCAGGGCCCAAGTCAAGAGAGTGCGCGTGAGGCCCAGCTCCCATATGTCTAGATATTTACGACTGATAAATCAAGCTGTTAAATAAAATACATTTTATCTTCTTGCATATCCACCCAAAATCCCTTTATGAGGGCAATATATTTTTCTTGACTTTTTGTTTCACTTATTTGATGTAGAATTATCGCAGATCTGAGCTGAGTATTTTTCCCAGTGATTATAACTCGAAACAGCGATCAAAACTGGAGATGAGAGGCTCCTCTGTGAGGGCACGGCAGTCCCCACGGGGGCGGGGTGCCTGTCTCAAAATCACCGCCAAAGACGGCTTCGCGTTTTACACAAAAGACTGATAGAGACAGAACACATCACTAACGCATGCAAAACTTCAGTTAATGTCAACATTTCAGTCCCTAAAGCTAAAAAATACCTGATGACGGAAGTGAGTAACAATGTGAGTGGTTAACCTTGTTGTGAGTTAAAGAAAGTCAACTTGCTTAGTGAATTCCTGCTCAGTCAGGCCTTACAAGCCAAAACAGCACACAGGTGCACACACAGTAGACCCAGGTAACCCTGGTAATTAAAGAAATGAAGATCCAGGTATTTTATTTTGGTGGAATGGCCATTAGGATATCAATGAAATATTCTTTAAGGAAGAGGCCTATATTTGTTTGGCGAAACCAGACACTTTAGTGTTGTTCAAAGCCAGATGGTGAGAATCAGGATCTCTTAGGAAAATTGCAGAGCTTCCTACTTTATTTGTTTGGGGCAGGGCCTCATGTGGCCTTTTAATGCTTCTGATGTTTAGCCACATGGTCCATCGCACCACTTCCTGGGGACGGAGTTCTAAGATGGTCTTTAGCCAGGAGGGGAGTAATAGAGACAGAATAAAAAAATTACAGTATTTCAAAATGGAGTAAAGGCTCTTTGCAGGGCCTTTGAAATGACATATTTTAAGATCATTTGTTACAGACAAATTAGTACTTTTACACTACGAGTCTGCCCTTGAAATCCTAGAAAACAAAGCTGAGGAAAAACCCTCCTCCCCTCTGGGCTACACCAAGGAAAGGGTGGGTGAGAGGAACCAGGGCGCTGCTGGCAGGTGGGACAGGGCAGGGAATGGTCCCCGAGGGTGCGAGGGCTCACAGTCCCTGGAATCTAGAGAACCGGCATTGGAGTTACTGTAATTCTATGTTCACGGGCGTTCTAGGGTCCGAGGCTTCGTTCCAAAAGGGAGGCTGGTGTGCAGGAGCTTCTCCCAGAAGTTGGCAGGAGCACCTGGTATCTATGGGGGAGTGTGAAGAACTATTTCTTTTCTGTATCTTTGACTACGAAAATTAGTGTGTGGGTCCCATGAAACTGATGGATGCTTTGAAATGAATATTTAATTACTTACCAAAAATAAAAACAAAAAACATAAAAACCCAAGAGGGAGCAAAGCAACACACAGCAGTCAATTCAACATCTAAACCAGCGTCACCTGCTTGTTTCAAAAACAAGTCTTGACATATGTTTAAAAATATCTCCTAACGATAAAGATGATCTTGGAATGGCTGAGCAGCTCTGTGACAGATGGGGGCATTTAAGATAAGGTGCCAGAAGATGCAGGTGAGGAATCCTTGAGCCTGTAGTAATTCAGGCAAGAATCCAGAAGTAAGGCTGTTTCTACGGTCTAGGAAATGAATGAATGAACTATATCTGGAATTTGGAAGGCAGTTTTAAAAGAAGCAATTACTGAGTTTGGCAGAAGATTAAGTATAAATGTAACACTCTGTGTTTGGTATGGCCATGGAGTGATTTTTGTAATCAAATTTAATCCTCCTTGTATTAAGGCATATTTGTACTGACTTTACAAGAAAGAAGACAGTTGTTCAGAAAGTGGACCTATCTGTGGCCAAACAAATATCGGATAAATGGCATCATCAACACTCAAAGCTAGGGCTGATGAGCCACAAGTTATTTTTGATGTTGTTCCTGTGATACTGTGACCCACTGGTGACAAGGATGCACAGGGAAAGGCTGGGGAAGGAAGATGAACAAGTTGTCTTTTCTAATTAAGTTGGTGAAAGAAAGATTCAGTATATGATGCACAAGTATCAGGTTGGGGGACAGGTAGAAATAATTTGATTTTTAAAAAATCTGTGTAGTTTAGCACTGCCCAACAGAAATGAAAGTGAGACACTTACATAATTTTATGTTTTCCAGTAGCCACATTAAAAATATAAAAAGAAGCCCAGAATGGTGTAGCTCAGTGGATTGAGTGTTGGCCTGCAAACCAAAAGTTTGCCAGTTCAATTCTCAGTCAGGGCACATGCCTGGGTTGTAGGCCAAGTCACCAGTAGGGGGTGTGCAAGAGGGAACTACACATTGATGTTTCTCTCCCTCTCTCCCCCCTTCCCCTCTCTCTAAAAATAAATAAATAAAATCTTTTTAAAAAAGTAAAAAGAAACAAGTGAAATTAATTTTAATGACATTTTATTTAACTTAATATGTTATTATTCCAACAGGAGATCAATATAAAAATTACTGGGATAATTTACATTTTGGGGTACTCTCTAAAATTCGGTGCACATTTTTCACTTAGAGGACATTTTGGTTTGGACCAGTCACATTTCCAATGATCATCATGGGCATGTGGCTAGTGGCTGTCATGAGGCAACCCAGATACCAAGTACTGAGATTCAAGATATCTTGGGGTGTAGCTGATGAAGGATAAAAAGTAGACTCTTAGAAATACCCATGAAAAAAATACCGATGTGGGGAAAATAACCATGGAGAGGAGGCCAGAGAAAGACTCTCCCAGTGAGACATTATTCGAGGTCTTTAATAATATGAAGCACCGAAGTGATTAATGTGGCAAATTATTTCAGAAAAAGGAACTGAATAAATGGAGTCTCTAATAACCACTGCCAATGGGCCAAGTGATACCTGGGAACTTCCCAAAGGCTTAAACCTCTTAGTCCGTGGGAAGACACCCACTCTGATACAGTGAGCACAGGAAAACCTACTGCTTACCTCACAGGCAAATGGCATCATTATTAACTTCCCTCCTGGATCGGAGTTTAAAAATCAGACTGAACCCAAAGGCCATCGGGCCAGACCAGTGAATTTTTCTGAGATGAGGGTTTGCTTGTTGACCCTTATGTATGTTTTGTGGCTTGCCCCCAAGAATTAAGTGTTTGTCTGAAGAGACATGGTGATTGTCTATCATTGATGCTGGTATTGGCAGAAAGTTAGAAGAAATGCAAATAGATATTTTTTTAAAAGGTCACTACTTATACAATAATACTCTTGAGAAATACAACTATCATGTAACATGATTTTGTAGACCTACCATAGTGACCTCATGTTAAGGTGGGGACTCAATAGCACTAAGTGACTAACATGATCATTTCATTTGCAAATATTAGTTATTTTGGATGATAGTGAGATTAACTAAACAAAAAAAAAACAGTCTTGTGCAGTTATCAAGATGACAGTGATTTTTAAGTCACTGCTATCTACACAGGCTGTAAACTATCTGTCATTTTGTAAGAGACTTAAAAATGCAACTGGTGCCTTCTGGAACCTCAAGTGGTGTGTTTCCATTTCATAGGAGCAGACACAGAGAAGCCCCCTTTTTCCTGACATCAGCTCACAAGAGTTCATGCCCACTCCCCTATGCACCAGCAGAGCTGGTGAGAATAAATTCCCTTACAGGACCTGGGCATAGCCCCCAATCTAGGCAGAGTCAGGCAGGCTGTCCTAGGAGGGGACCAAAGTCCATTGTTTCCGTGGAACTCCTTCACCAGTGGCAGGGTTGGGTGGTGGGAGGGCCTGGCTCAGAAGCATAGCATATACTGCCTATTTGCAAATCACCCCTCCTTCTATATTTTCTATATTTACTTATCGGCCTTGAACTCTCATAAGTTCCATTGTTCTTCATTTTTTTAAAACAAGACTATCTTGGCTTCCTGGACTTTTGCATACTATTCTAAATATACTGCCTCACTGATAACAGTCTCTTTTATTTTTTTCTCCAAGTTCACAAGTTGGTAGATCAAATGAACACCTATAAAACTCTAAAAACTGATAAGCAGGTACATTTTAGAAGAAGAGGACAAAAGAAGTGTCCAGGGTAGAAACCACTGTCCTTTTGGTACTGCACTAAAAAATGTGAAGATCTTTGTAGATTGAAATAGCACAGACCTCCATCCTCATGTGACATTTTTACGTGTCCTTGACTAAGCTGTGCGTCAAGCCCTGATACGTAGAAGATTTACAGCATGTCTGAGGGCAGCCTCAGGAGCAGGGTGGCCCGCACGGTGCTTTCATGTCCTTGCCCCGGCCTGGGCCAGGCCAAGCTGCTATGCTGGTCAAAGGAGAAACAGTTAGATCATCAAATACATGCACTTCTGAGTGTGATTTTTCCATTTCTGAGTTACCTTGATTCAGGGTATTTGGTGAGGGTGGCCAGGCTGCTGGTGTACATGTGACCGCCCACGTCGATGTGGACGGGCGCATTGGATTTCGTGAGCTGTGCTGGAGTAGGAATGCCTTGGTTGTTCAGTGGAGATGCAGGAGATCTAGTGATCAGAGGTCTGGACATATTGGGCCGACTGTCCTACAGAGAGAAAAGCAAGTTAGACACGTTTCCCTTTTTCAGTGGAGAGAAAGGAAACACATACATCATAAATAAGCCAGTGACTAGAGCTGATGGTACTCATTACACAATAAAACCGGCAAGCTCTCACTTTTGCTATAATGAATGTCAAAAAAACAAATTTGGTAACAAAGGAACAACTTCCTATGCTTAGAGTCAAGGAGCTGAACTAATGTTCATTTCAAATCGTTCTGAGCACTACGACAAATTTTACTCATGAATTCTTGCATTTAGCAACTGGTAAATGGCATGTGGAGAGGCACGACTCATTCCAAATGAAAAGCTGATCAACATTTAGAACAAAAACAAATCTAAATAAAATATGGATGCTTTATCTTTCTCTTTGAAAACTTTTTAAATGTGATGCAGTTGAGGTTAATACAGACTTTTCAACACCTGTGTTCTACAAATGTTTTCTTCAATTGCTATTTTTCAAATCAGGACAAAGAGGGCATGACTGGTTTACCCATCAGCTCACATACTCAAAGCAACCTTGTAAACAGGTACCATAAGTTTATCTGTCAACAGATGAAATGAAGCTATCCACACTCCAACATTTGTTCCCTGTTTCTCCCCCTGTAAGGCTGTGGATGTGGGGGTGCTTTGAAAAAGTATACAACAGCCCCTCCTATTCATGGTCTTACTTTCTGCAGTTTCAATGACCCACAGCCAACTGCAGTCCAAAAATACAAAATGGAAAATTCTAGAAAGAAACCGTTGGTAAGTTTTAAATTGTGCGCCATTGGGAGTAGCATGATGAAATATCTCTCCAACCCACTATGTGGCACACAGGATGAATCAACCCTTTGTCCAGTGTATCTACCCTGTAGACACTCCCTACCCATGAGTTGCTTTCCCAGGTGGTCTTGGTTATCAGACCGATTGTCACAGTATGGCAGCGCTTGTGTTCAACGAACCCTATTTTATTTAATGGCCCCGAAGCACAAGAATAGCTTAAACTTTATTAACAGGTACATAAGAAAAAAACATGGTATATATAGGGATCTATATATAGTACTATATATAGTTTCAGGCATCACCTATAGGTAAGGGAACTACTGTATGCTCCAGTGATAAGGATGTGCTTATAAGCCCGAAGCAAGCTGTTCTTCTGTACCGGCTTCTTAAAGGAACCAAATTCCCCAGGTGCAGCAGAGACAGGTGTCAATGCGGCAGGTTTAGTCCTATGGGCAAAGGTGCAATGTGGACAGAGGAGGAGATCCACGGTGGCAGCAAGAACATGGAGAGGAAACTGCACTCTCTGGGAAAATGAAATATTCCATCCTTTCCATGGAGACAATATAAATATTTCAAACACTGTCCAAACAGAGTTGATTGCCTCTAGAGCCCACACCACAGACAAGTCGAGTCAGATCTCGGGCACTCAATGAAGGCGTCAAATACGTAAAGTCTACAATTGAGGAATAAGCTAAAATAGCATTTATGTTTGAATTCTGAACACCACAAGTATACCCTGAGACTCATAATGTAGCCAGGGACTGTCTTCAAACATGCAAACAATGTGTGCCAAAGCCAGTGATGAGGCATAATAAAAGGATTTTAAAACATGCCTTTGAAGGAGATTACAAAGGGGAAGTCATCTAATTTTTGTACTTACAACCCAGCATGATAAAGTATAAATTTGCAAAACATCATAGATTTTATGATCTGAAACAGCTTTAGGAGTTACCTGGGGCCCGACTGTGAGACTACTTAGCGTTAAGCACATGTCCGGGCAGGACGGCGGATGCCCGTGCTTTCTGAAACCGAACTAGCTGCGAGCCGGCTGGTGACGGGGCCTTTCCCTACATGCCGACCACCTGTGTGGTGCTGGTCGCCACGCCGAATTAAACACAGCCCAGGAGCAGTCACACAGGAGTGGATGTTTTGTTTCTTAAACTGAGTGGTGGGTTTGTGGGTGTTCACTAATTATTCTTTATCTGTTCCTGGATATTTTCAATAATGCAAAATAGATATTAAAAAACCCAAAAGGATGTGTGTAACGCAGAGAAGAGAAGTTAAAGAGGTATTGGGGAGGGGGAAGAAACTAAAATAACAAAGACGTAGTTGGTAGGAAAGAGAAAAGTTAAAGCACAGAAATATTAAAAGCAGCATTTTAAAATCGGGATGACAGAAAACACATTTTTCCTTTGAAAGTGCAATCACGTGACCTCTACTTTTAAGAGATGCATACTACCTAACTTCCTTTTAGAAAATGATTTCCTGGCTCGAGATCCCCCCAACCCCTCCCTGTTATAATTCAGCCCATCACAGCACACTGCAGTGTCTGTAATAGTTTTTCAATCGGACACATTCTCTATCCTGCCGGAGGGTGCTTGGGCGAAAATGAACAGATTTGCAGGGTTAATACTGCAGTTTGCTTGTGACCTCATTCGGCACAGCTCTAACACTGCGAGGTCTATCCAGAAGCAGGAAAAGAAGCATAACTGATTGGTTGAAGGATTCCAGATTTCTCAGACTATATGCCATTTACACTGTAAACCATAAATGTATGGATATTGCTAAATTTAAAATTAAGCCAGCGAGTCTTTAGCTGGGGTCGGGGAGGGGAGTTAACCCCCGAGGGCAAGGAGGGCATTTCCTGAATGGCTGGGCTCAGGCTGTCCAGGTCTCTGGTGGGCCCAGCCAGCTCCTCCCAATCCTCTTTCCATCCTGAAAGCTTTTCCTGTTTTGTATTGTCCCCTTAGTTAAGATCACTTCTAAGGCATTAACTGGTATTAGCTAAAGGAGTCGGTTTTCATTCAGTATGTTCTGTACTGGGCAGGCTGAAAGCACTTTTAAAACCCACAGGCTGGGGTTGGGGGAGGATACCTGGGGCTGGGAGGTCTTGGCGCAGCAAGGGGCTACTCAGTGTCTACTGCGTCTACTGCAGTTGATTTAGGTAACACTTTTGGCAATGCCCGTCCCTCACCTGTGACTGGAGCTGACGCTTTCTCTTCTTCATCTAGACATGAGATGGGACGCCTGTCCCAGTGGCAGCCATTTCCCTACCAGCCTGGGGATGAGGCCAATGCTCAGAAGGGCCGGCTGAGAGCAGGAGAGAACCTGGGTTCTCACTGACATTGTGGGGACACCAGATCAACCAACTCTGAGCCTCCTACCTCAAGGTTTCTGTTACTTGGGAAAATAAATTTACTTTTAAAGTGAGTTTGAATTGGGATTTCTGTTACCTAATCTGACAGAATACCCACCTCCACTCCACTTTCCACGGCTGCCTCCCCATGAGGTTGTTGATTTTGTGACACTTGGCCCACAATGCCAAGGGCAGCTGCCGGCTGATAGATGTAGCAGAATTTTCTATCATATTATCACCATTCTTCAACTCTACTTTCCCATCGGTCCTTCCCTTGAATCACTCACCCATCATCATCTCAGTTTGCATGTGTTTTCACATATTACTTCTCACAAAATGAAAACCACACACTTTAACCAGGAAGGGGTGCTGATGATTTAGATGTGCATCATCACTACTGAAGAAACAGCCCAGAGCACTGATGTGTATTCTGAAAGGTGGCCAGACAGAAGGCTGTCTCTGATGAACCCCCTTCTGAAATGGGCGCCTCACCCAGAGGAGCCCCGCCCTAACACTAAGCTATTCAGTTACTGCCCCCTCCTTGTGCAGGTCCATGTTACTTCTTTCCACATTATTTATGAACAGCTCCTATGTGCCAGGCACTGTATCAAGGGCGGGACATACAACAGCAAAGATGACAGACTGGTCCTTGGCCTTACTAGGCTTGCTGTTCAGTGGGAGAGAGAAGCAGAGAACAAGCACCTACTGCCAGGCAGGGAGGCCAGGTTCTCATAACCCAGGCTTGAGGGCAGGGAGGTGGGACCAGGAAGGTTCCCTGGAGACAGTCTATGCTGCGATCTGACCAATGAGAAGTCCATGAACAATGGGACGCTGGAAGGAGGGTTCCAAGCAATAATGCCAAGGCCTCAAAGTGGGAGAGTAAGCTTTTTTCCCAAGGTGGAGGGATAATGCAGGGAACAGAGCTTGTAACATCATGGTCTGAGAACTGCAGAACTGCAGTAGACCCCTGAACAGCAAGGATTTGACTATTCAGTTCAATACACACAGATTTTTTTTTCAATAAATATCCCTACTGTTTTTGATCCGTGGCTGGGAGTCCATGGATGTGGGGCACCAACAATATGCACTGATCTCCACTGTTTTATATAAGGGACTTGAGCATCCTCGGATTTGGGGATCTGTGGGGAGTCTGTAACCAATCGCCCACAGATACCAAGAGACAACTTAAGTTCTGGGAAAGTGAAAAGTTATAATAAAATTTTTGACTGCACGGGGGTCAGTGGTCCTAATTCCTATGTTGAAGGTTCAGCTATAAATGATAATTTACAATAATAAAAAACAAAACAACACAACATCCTATGTCTGGAAAAGAGTAAGAGGACGAGGAAGGGAGCTAACAGCCAGCTTTCTAATCAGCACCGTCCAGCAGAACTTTCTGCAATAATGGTTAAACCTGTATTTGCTGTACAGTAACCACTAGCCACCTGTGGCTCTCTGAGCACTTGAAGTGTGGCTAGTGCAATTGAAGAACTGAATTTTTAATTTCAATTTAATTAATTTAAGTTTTAATTAAGGTTGCCATAGGTAGCTAGTGGCTATTATGTTGGACAGCCTGGTAAACTCCACTTTGATTTTTGTTAATACACAAAGCCCAAACCATGACAAACATGAACTTATCACTCATGTGGAAACAGAGAGACAGTGGTGTTTTAGAACTGAGTACAAATGCAACGCATGCATTCCCTCTCCCCTTCTAACACTGTCTCCCTTCTCTACTGATTTTATGAAAGTAAAGAAATTAATAGTCACACAGTGAGGAAAAAGAATGACAATGCACACACAACATTTGTGGATCTCACAGAGAAAGTGCTGGGAAAAGGTGCCAGACACAAAAGCACATTCTGTGTGATTCCATTCACATGAAGTAGCAGACAGTAAGGTGAACGTGTAATGACAAAGCTCAGAACACTGGCCACCAGTGGCAAGTACTGACCAGGACAGAGCAAGAAGGAGCCCGCTGGAGAGCTAGGAAAGTTTCAAATCTTAATCTGGGTGGTTACACAGTTGTCTCCATAGGGATACCTAAGATTTATTAACTTTTCTCCCCTAAGTTCTACTTTAAAAGAAAATCATTCTTGGAGCTCCCAGCCAATATGGAGGCATACTAGATATGCTTCGCTTCCTCGTATAACCAAAAGAAGGATAACAACCAATTTAAAAACAAAAAAATAACCAGAATTGCCAGAAAATAAAACTGTATGGAAGTTCAGCAATCAAGGAGTTAAAGAAGAAACATTCATCCAGATGGGTAGGAGGGGTGGAGACGGGATGCCTGGAGGTGAGGATGTATGACAAGGCCATGGCTGGTGGACCAGATGGTCCCACATTCGCATGCAGAGAAGCTGGGAGGAACAACTGGGGAATGAGACAGACCACACAACCCAGGGCTCCAGTGACTATTGGGTATGGTCACAAAACAGAGAAAGAAATGAAGGCTATGCAAAGTGAAATAAAGAGAAAATATACAGGAAAGCACCAGTGAAGGGAAGAAAACCAGACTCTAATCAATGATTTGGAACAGAAGGAAGAAATAAACATTCTACCAGAATAGAATGAATAAACAGGAATTCAAAAAAATGAGGAGAGGCTTAGGAACCTATGGGACAACTTTAAATATTCCAACATCTGAATCATCGGGGTGCCAGAAGAAGAGGAAGACCAAGAAATTGAAAACTTATTTGAAAAAATAATAAAGGAAATCTGGTGAAGGAACTAGACATGCAAATCTAGGAAGCTCAGAGAGGCCCAAAGAATTTCTATCCAAGGAGGAACTCACCAAGATACATCATAATTAAATTATTCATGATTAAAGATAAGGAGAGAATAGTAAAATCAGCAAGAGAAAAGGGGACAGTTACCTATAAAGGAGTTCCCATAAGACTACCAGCAGATTTCTCAGTATCAGCTGATTTCTTAAAAGAAATCTTGCAGGCAAGAAGGGGCTGGACAGAAGTATTTGAAGTCATGAGAAGCAACCACCTACATCCAAGATTACTCCATACAGCAAAGCTATCATTTAGAATGGAAGGGCAGATAAAGTGCTTCCCAGAGAAGGTCAAGTTAAAGGAGTGCATCATCACCAAGCCTTTATTCTATGAAATGTTAAAGGTACTTATCTAAGAAAAAGAAGATCAAAACTATGAAAAGTGAAATGACAACAAACTCACAACTATCAACAGCTGATCCTAAAAAACAACAACAAAAACAAACTAAGCAAACAACTAGAACAGGAACAGGACCACAGAAATGGAGATTACATGGAGGGTTATCAGCGGGGAAGGGGTGCGGGAAGCATGGGGGGAAAAGGTAAGGGAATAAGAAGCATAAATGGTAGGCACAAAATAGAGAGGGGGAGGTTAAGAATAGTATAGGAAATGGAGAAGCCAAAGAACTTATATGCAAGACACATAGGCATGAACTAAGTGGGGGCAGGGGGGAGGGGATGCTAGAGGGAGAGGGGGTGCAGGGCAGAGGGGGATAAAGGAGGGAAAATGGTACAACTGTAATAGCATAATCAATAAAATGTACTTGAACAAAATAAAATAAAATCAATCAAAAATAATCTTGGAAAAAACTCCCCCAATCAAAACACTTTTCTGTTCAGATATTCATATAAATTTGTGTGAAATATTGCTTTTTCTAAAAATTCAAAACAACGTTTATTATGTCCTCTCATAGAATTCACCAAATTTGACTAAAAACTGACATGAGACAGCCATCTGAGATTTTATTTCTAATTTTCCTTTCCCTATGTCTATCCGGGATGGATTTTCCTGGCATGCTGATTGGTTTATCCTTAACATTCCCATTTCCCAGTTGCTTCTACTCTGCGGCTTCCTTGTAGCTTAGTCATCCATCTCACCTACCCAACACAGCGGCAATGAGTTTTTGGTAGGAAAATCCTTCAACGGATTTGACTTCAGGCATCTTTCGGAAAAAGCTAATGAAAAATTTGCCTCCTAAATCTCACCTAGCTGTGCTGTTCAAACAGGAGCCCCAGGCGCACTGCCTTGAACACCGGAGCCAAAGTTTAAACGGAAAGTGTTAATGACTTTATTTGTTATGAATGTATGCCCCTGTCTTACGTCCGGTTTCACTACCAAGTCAGACTATATTACCTCCTTCACTGGGGAAAGAAACGTGTTTCTTAGGGATATTTCCAGAAAACCATGTCAATAGTAAAAGCTTACCTATATCTTTTGATATTGTAATTCTTATCATTCAGTAGAACAGCAGAGGAATTTAATACAAATCATAACTTTTCCACGAATTTCAAGCTGGTTTAAAACACATGTGTTCACACACACATATCACACATACATGCTCAAGCAAGCATGTATATTATACAGGGAGCATAGCGTGTTTTGATGAATTCTATTTCTGGAGAGTTGGCCAAGCATTTAGGGCATACAAACTGTAATCAAAGTACCTTAGCCAAGGACCCCGCTTCCTAGGATGGTAATTTGTGGTTGCCTCGGGAGTGTTATTTCAGGACTGACACAATCCTACTGGACTCATCATAATGGTTCTGTAGAGAAACATCACTTTACTGACCACAGTTACTTAATCATATAATGAGACTCTCAACCATAATGTTAGTGTATTTTGTTAAGAGGCCTCATTTGTTTCTTCATTCATTCAAGTATTATTTATTGAGCTCCAACCAGGTGTCAAGCTCTATGGTTTGTTTCTATTGACAAACTAAATAGATGAATGATCCTGACTTCCAGGCGAGATGGAGGTGTAGGTAGACACACTGTGCTTCCTTGCACAACCAAAAGAAGGACAACAGCAATTTAAAAACAAAAACCAACCAGAAATGACAGAAAATCGAACTGTATGGAAGTCCGACAACCAAGGAGTTAAAGAAGACACATTCATCTAGACCGGTAGGAGGGGCAGAGCCAGGTAGATAAGACTCTCACCAAGGCCCTACTGGAGGACCCAGCGAGGCAGTGGATTATGGAATGGAGCGGGCAAGGCTGCAGCTGGTGGACCCGGTGGTCCCACATTCTTGCACAGATAAACCGGGAGGAACAACTGGGGAAGGAAACAGACCTCGCAACCCAGGGCTCTATTGCGGGTAAATAAAGCCTCAAAACACTGATTGAAAACACCTGTGGGGGTTGAGGTGGCAATGGGAGAAACTCCCAGCCTCACAGGAGAGTTTACTGGAGAGACCCACAGGGTCCTAGAATGTACACAAGCCCACCCATCCGGGAATCAGCACCAGAAGGGCCTAGTTTGCTTGTGGGAAGTAGAGGAAGTGACTGAAATCTGATCGAGAGAGGAGCAAGCACCATAGTTCCCTCTCAGATCCCTGCCCCACATAAAGCATCACAACCCAGCAACTGGGATGCCCCGCCCTGGTGAACACCTAAGGCTCCGCCCCTCATTACATAACAGGTGCATCAAGACAAAAAAAAGTGGCCCAAATGAAAGAACAGATCAAAGATCCAGAAAAAATACAACTAAGCAGTGAAGAAGTAGCCAACCTATCAGATGGGCAGTTCAAAGCACTGGTGATCAGGAATCTCACAGAATTGGTTGAATTTGGTCACAAAGTAGATGAAAAAATGAAGGCTATGCTAAGTGAAATAAAGGAAAATGTATAGGGAACGAACAGTGATGGGAAGGAAACTGGGACTCAGATCAATGGAGTGGACCAGAAGGAAGAAAGAAACATTTAACCAGAAAACAATGAAGAAACAAGAATTAAAAAAAAAATGAGGAGAGGCTTAGGAACCTCCAGGACATCTTTAAACATTCCAACATCCGAATTATAGGGGTACCAGAAGGAGAAGGGGAAGAGC
>CM052547.1:32157678-32295813 GCA_028533065.1 Trachops cirrhosus | reverse complement strand
AGTAGCATAGATGGTAGGTAGAAAATAGGAAGGGGGAGGGTAAGAATAGTATAGGAAATATAGAAGCCAAAGAACTTACATGTATGACCCATGGACATGAACTAAAGGGGGGGAATGTGGGTGGGAGAAGGTGTGCAGGGTGGAGGGGAATAAACGGGGGGAAATGGGACAACTGTAATAGCATAATCAATAAAATATGTTAAAAAATAAATAGAAGAGTGATCCTGAAGAGAGAAAAAAATCTTTTCTTATAATTCCACGAGTTAAAAAAAAGCCCCAGAAGTGCTTTTGGAAGGATGAGTACTGTACAGATGATTTATTTAGAGGACACGTTCTGTCAACCTCTGAAGTCAGCAGAGAATCAGAATGAAAAGTCTTCTGAGCATTCAAATTTGATACCAAATCTTCCATTCACTTTATTCACAGGAGCCCCCTTCAAACTCATGGAGCCTACTGACTCTAAATTCATCCATTTGTAACAAGTGTGGTCATTGGTTTTTCAGCCCACACAAAAATCCTCCAAAATTAAGTCATCCCAAAACTGAACCCTGAACTATCTTAGATTGGCAAGTATATAACATACTATTGAAGAGAGATTTCTGCCTCCAAAAGTAAAGGAAACATTTTTTAAAGGAAAAACAATGCATATGGCTGGAAAAGTCACCTATACAGAATACCTGGAGGGGACCAGAGAAAGCACTGCGGTTTCTGGAATCTGAAGATGCGGTTTGAGCTCAGGCTCAGCCTTTGTGTCATCTTGAAGAAGCTACCAAACCTATTGGACTCCAGTTTCCTCCTCACTGAGACAGGGATGAATCTCCCCACCCTACACAGAGGTAAAGCCAGCCGTGAAAGGAACACGTGTGTGAAGGCGTACAACACAGCGCGTGGCACAGAGGAGGATAAAGAAAGTTGCTTTCTTTTTGCACGTGAAAAATGAAATTTGACAAACTAGGAAACTGGATGTACAGGGGAGACTTCTATGGATCTAGTGAGATGTTCAGAGAACTTTCAAAGTATTTGAGAAGGTAAAGATCCATGGGTGAGAAAGACAGCATTTTACACTGATAAAATATTACACTGTGGGATATACAGATAAATCCTAAAAATAGGACAGATCATAGCAAGATGCTGGTTATGCACTTTGGACAAAGGGTATGAAAGGGACTGGAGACTGGAATCATTGCAGCAAATTCATAAAATGAAATGGCACTTGAGCTGCATTGATTTTTCTTTTCAGATCAAAATCTTAATTTCATAGCTTAAAAAAAAAATCAAAAATAGGAGGCTTCAAAGTTGTTTCAAAATGACTGCAACTGTGTTAAATTAATCTGCAATCACATCCTAATGTGAAATAGCAAAATGTTACTCTTCTTACTACTGTTTGTTTATTTCTGTGCACAGCCTCTACCAGACATGCAGCGAGTGCCCTCAACACGCCTTTTTGTTCTTTTCTTTTTCCTGGTGAAATAGGTACCTGAGAAGCTCCCTTATAAGATTACCAAGCTGGCACCATGAAAAGAATGACTGTTTGGCAAAATTTCTGTTTTTTTCCCCCAAAAGGAAAGTGAACTTGAAAAGAGAACATTTTGACAGATTTCGCTGTTTTTTATAGTTGGATTAATTTTTAAATGTACTTGAAACATCACAGTATTTTTATTTTCTAAAGATTTTATTTAGAGAGAGGGGAAGGGAGGGAGAGAGAGAGGAAGAGAACCATTCATATGAGAGAGAAACAATGACCAGTTGCCTCTCATTCACTCTCTGACAAGGAGAGACCCAGGCATGTGCCCTGACTGAGAATTGAACCAGCGACCTTTCACTTTGCAGGATGACGCCAAACCAACTGAACCACACTGGTCAGGGCTCACAGAGTATTTTTAAATACACACTCTAGCTCAACTATAAATGTTACTAATTTCTTAACAATTAAAACAGCACTGAAGTGAGAGCAGTCTCTAATGACTCTAAATAGAAAGGCCATTTTTGCAAAAGTATGAGTACATAACAATAAATATCACTAGGGATTAGGACCAGGTGATGAAGTTGCAAGCAGATTTTGATGGTGTTTTTATTCTTTTGTGCTTTACGGTGTTGAACATTTATTACTTTTGAAATTTTTTAAAATGCTACTTTTAAAAAGGGAGAAACTCATTGCCCAATTAAATCAACTAATACTCAGCATACTGCTATATTTTACCTTCATAATCAGGATTTTTGGGGGGGATATTTTTAAATGAAGGAATGAATAAAGAAATACAGAAATGAAACTGAATGTAGGGACAGTTCTTCCTTTCCTTTTACTTTCTTGCCAGAGAGGAAAAATGCAGAACTTTAAATGGGCCTCAGGTCACGGTAAGTCATCTTAACTGACACAGAAGTCTATTTAGTTTGATACTGAAAGAAAAGGGCTGGAGCCTATGGTTTCCACACTATCTGGTCATCTGGCCACTCCCCCAGCTCCCCTCCATTCCCAGATCTAAAACACAGCAAGACCGTAAAAGCTATACATGCACACCTGCATTTAGAGAAGCCAGTGTTCTGTACATGCACTCTTGGGTGGAGGATGCAAGCAGCAAAGGCTGGCAATGAAGCACTAGCCAGAGCTCACAGAGGGCTTTGTAGTCTGAAATCAGAAACCTCTGCACAGTGTTAAGTATTATCACCATTTCACAGAGAAGGAAGTTGACTCTGAGGTGAAGTAGCTCAGCCTGTAATTATCCAGTAATGAACTGACTGGGAGAGTTACACGCTAGCCATTGTGTACCAGGATGAGGTTGCCACTCTCCATTACTAGGCTATCTGTGCTCTGCCTTCACAAGATGAGGGAGAGGTTTGTCTTAGTCCATCCACATTCTTCCAGTCGGTCTGTTCCAGGATGAACACATGGCTAGAGGGTTAGAAGGATGACCAGTGGTCACACAGAAGGCAAGAGCCAGCAGGCCCAGGAAGTGAACTCCTGCCCCCACCATGGACTCTATTTCCCCACCACAGAGACCTGGCATTTTATTTGCTCCTCTAACTGCTAGTCTTAGATGTTAACTACAGGGCACATCTGCCTCTAAACAGACAATAAACTTGGCTTATTGACTTTTTGGATGTGGTCATAAAAATTCCTTGTCCAGCAGTGCCAACAGCTAAATTCCTTCTAATCTTAATTGAGACCCTGGGAACCTCTTCTTAAGATTCTTAGATGCTATTGGACTGTTTGCATAAAAAAAAAAGGTTAAGATACACAGGTTTGTAAATATACTGGCTCATGCTAACTTGCATAGTAGGTGTGTTCAAAAAGTTTATTTGCTCTTTTATTCATTCAGAAAATGTTGGCTAGCTACTCTTTCTGGTGGTGGGCAGGGCACTGAGGAAGTCACCTTTTTAGGGACTTGAGAGTGTAATGTGGGAGTTAGCCATATGCACAAGGAGCTCCAGATGACAGGAGATCCCCATGCAAATAAAATTTTTAAAAATCAAATTCTGCTTCAAATTATTTATTGACACCCCTAAGGGAATCATTTTGGGAGCAAGTGAGAGTTTGGTATAGCAAGGAACACACCATTCTCAGTTTTATGAATCCGGGGCACATTATTTTAAATTAAGACATACCTATATTTGGTAATTCCACATTACAAGGATCGCACTCCCAATTCTGACCCAATTGCCTTTTAAAGAGGAAAGCAGTCGCAGTGCTTCTCGTGGTGTTGCCATCGATCAAGGTTTCTAAATTCAGAGAGTTTCCCGAGGATTCCAGGGAACACAGCCCACGTTCTAGCCTGGACCGGCTCACCGATGAGCTGTGCGGCCTGGGCAAACACTGTCGTCTCACTCCATGCTTTCCCATTTATAACACGTGCAGTTGAATCAGTCGGTCTATCACACTTGTTTTCAGTCCTGATTTTTCTACAATTTTATAATTTTAAAAAGTGTAAGCCATAGAGATTCGAATGTCTTAAGAAACTTAGCATTTTAGGAGGTAGAACTGGAATTTAAAATCCTGTTGAAAGAAGGGTAATGAAATGAAAGGCATTCAAATGTATCGGTGAAAAAATTAAAACCCCAAGAAGCCAACACAGAGGGATCTCTCAACAATCACAGCATTTTCTCTAGCTGATTAGGAAGATTAATTTTAGTCACCACTGCTTTTTATTTGCCTTCACTGACAGGAGGGAACGGCCAATAAAAGATGCTGCTTGAGAGCAGAAGGCCTCCTTCAGACTCTTTACTCCATCCCATTTCACTGGAGTCTTATTCCTTTATTTATGTCTTGCACTGTTCTAAAATACTAGAGCTGTCTGAAAGCAGGTGTCTCTTTCCAGATTCCCCTACAAAATAGAAGAACTGTTTTGGTGTTGTAATATAAAACAGACACTTTTTAGTAAAGTTAGAATCCCTTATATGCAGAACCAGTGCCACCTTTTCAAAAAGACGTACTGAGTAATAAAAGACTGGGGCGACTGAGGGAAGTGGTCTCAATGCTTATAACACACCAGAAGCAGGGGCTGGTGTGCTGCTGTGTCGAGAGGCATGCCACAGGTCCAGTGGTTTGCCAGCAAGGCCTCTCCTAGGTGACACCTGGCACTGGGTATCTTTATCCGCACAGATGATTCTCTTCTGGCTGTTTGGGTCACTCTGGTTCTTGGTTATATTATTCCCATGTGAATTACATTATTCTCATCCGAACTGGTATCAAATAAGAGTGGAAGTGAATCAATGGGCTGCTTTTGCTCTGTTCTTTAAGAGGTGGCCAAATCCAGGTCTGCTGTCAGTCAACTGTGGCCAGAGACCCTGGGAGGCCAACAGTGCCTGCAGCTGAACCGCCAGCTCTGTTATGAACGCTTATTTCTCAGGATGTTTTTGATGGGACATTGATTGATGAAACTTCCTGCTTAGGACCAGAGAGGAGAAGAGGTAGGATAGAAAGCACAGATTAAGGAGACTGTGAATGCACAGTAAAGACAGCAGCGATGTAATCATCCTCCTTGGTATTTTATTTCAATAAGCCATTCTTTACAATATTCGCACTACAAAGGAGACATCTATGTTCTGAGAGAAATATCTTAAAATAAATACCAACAAGAGTGAAAAAACAAACCAACTTTTTAAAGATCAACCTGAGTAGCAAGAAAAGTATGGTACAAAAATGGAAATGCATTAGGAAAAAAATCATACATGGAATTTATACAGCACCTTTTGCATATGAAGTAGTTACCCACGAGATCCCAGAATGCCAAAGACCTTATAAACAATCATAACCTGTAAGTCTTTTAAAAGGGCCAGAGAGGGAGGAGGGCAAGGCCAATACCCTCTTTTGCAAAGAAGAAAAACAGGCAGGACTATGTAGACTAATTGCCCAAGGTCAAAAAAGTTAGCTGATTTAAAGTGAGAAGGGAAATATCTGGGATCCAAGCCTGCGTTCTCCTGTCTCAAATGTGCTGTCTCAGACTGCAGCAATCTGGTGGTGTCTGATCCACCAGGACTTGGATCGCTCTGAAAACAGGCCTTTCATTCGCCTGTGGCAACAGACGGCATCACACCAGAGCCTTTCCGCTCCAGGAAGCAAAACGTGTGGCAGAATGTCTTTGGTATTCTTAAAAAACCCAGCTTGACTTTATTAGACGGTTATTTAACCACAAGACATGGTACATAATGCCACGGCAGGGGTGGTGGGGTGAGGTGGGTCATGAAATTTTGCCTAAGGAGGAAAGTGGTCAATGCTAGAGAAGAAAGGGACAGAAAATAACTCAAGTACAGAGGCTAAGAAAACAAACAAGAGGACAAAAAGGAATGGAAGAGGGGCAGAAAGTGAGAACAAAAGGCCAGTGATGTGGAGGGAGACGGGAAGAGAAATGGATGGGAAGGAAAAATACAGGAGAGACACGAAGAAACAGTGTGTGCTGGGGGAAGTGGGGTGGATGGGACTAGTTTTATCTCCTCATTTTCCAAGCAACTGTCTACTTAACTACTCAGAGGTCAGTTTCAAATCCCTGTGAACTTGCCCACAGCAACCTTTGTTTATTCCATAGCAGGATCTCACTTGATCCCTCCAAGTGGGTAGCTATGAGAGAGGTTTAGGAGGAGGGTTTAAAAGGTTTTCCAGGCCTTGCAATTTGCTATGATCTTCTCGATAATGAATCTGAATGATCCCTCTCTGTACTGCTTCCTTCTAACGATCGTGGGGCTGAAGCCTAATTTTTAGGGAACCATGTAGATCCTTGACCCAGCTAGAAAGTTCACTGACAAATGAGCTCACAGATAAATGGTTCTAGCCTGTTGAATGGAGGATTACAGGCATCCATTGAAAGCCTACAGATAAAATCAGAATGAAGTCAGTGGGTAAGCGCTACTTATTTTTCCTATCAACCCCCCACAGTACTTAATGAAATACTTTTTTATTTTTGCACACAGCAGAAAATGAATAAACAGTACTGATGATGACAAAGCAAGTCTATAAGGCTCTATAATTGAGTGCTCTGATCTCCTTCCAGTAAATGATCTCAGTGATTTTTTTCCCCTGTAGGGCAATGGCCCTCAACCGCCATTTGATTTGTTACCTACCCATCCTCTCCGTCAAATAAAAAGAAAAACAATCTCATGGCATTAATAGGCACAAATGTCAACTAAGGAAAAATTAAACTCTAGTACAGTGAAAGGGATTTTTTAAAAATAAACACCTCATACTTCCCAAAAGGAGAAGCCTGGTGCTGTCATACTGCCTAGTAAAAACATCCGTGCTGCGAGGAAGCTCCAGGGTCAGCAGTCCACACTCAGAGAAGTAGGGTGTTAGGGGTGTTGGTATTGCTGAGGTTTAGAAAAACGACAGGGTGGCAGCCAACCAGCCCCCTGGGGCTGGCTCTGGATCCTTGCAGATCTGAGGGACAGACCAGGCGAGCGGGGCAGGGCTGGTCAGCACCAGAGAGTCAAACCCCACGAAGTCCCAATCCAGATTGAAGGGTTTTCACAAATGGAATTTACTCAGAATCACCCTGGAAATCAACCGGACTGCAGGCTCCGTGGGGATGGGAACTGTGTTTTGCTCTCTGTTTCCCAGTCTTCAGCACGGAGCCTGGCATTTAGTGGGCACTACCGCTGAATAACTAAATACTGAATTCCAGGAGAGAATGGAAAAGGTGGGTACTCCTGAGCGCCCCCTCTCTCACCGCCCTCCACAGAGACTTCTTCCCCTTCTCTCCAATCACCATATAAGGTATCAGACCCACTCTGGTGTAGGGAACAGGAGAAGGGGAAACAGCAAACCACCGGGGTTCAGACAGGCAGAACGCTCCGCGTACTCGGCACCACAGCAACACTTCAGCCAAACCCAGGGACTCCGAGATATGTTACGGATAACTTGGGTGGGCACTTATCCTGTGATCAAAGTAACATTTTTAAATGAAGGAAAATATTTTATGGTATAATCTCATGAATTGATAGCAACTCTTTATAAAATCAGAACACATTGGCACAGGTTTACAGAGGCAGAATGGAATCATGAGCTCCTAGGCCAGAGGGCGGGGCTTCCATCCTAGCGCCACCATGTGCCTGCCATGCAGTTTAACTGCTCTGTGCCTCAGTCTCCCAGCAGTTATGATGAGGGTAATGCATTTTATGGTAGTCGTGAGAAAATCAGTAATACATGTAAAAAAGTAGAAAGTTATGAAAAGCATTTACCTAATGCCTGAAATAAAATTTTTAAAAAGTAAGCTATTATTTTTAATGATAGTTTAAGAGTTTACAAATAATAATTATTTTTAAAGAATATAATGCTTATTTGTAAGGGATATTTACAAAATACCAGTCTATACATATATCGCTCGTGCAACCATTCTTATTTTGTTTTTAATCCTCACCTAAGGATATATTTATTGATTTGAAAGAGAGAGAGAGAGTGAGAGACATTGATCAGATGCCCCCAGTACATGTCCTGACCAGGGATTGAACCTGAAACCTAAGTATGTGCCCTGACTGGGGATTGAACGGTGATTTTTCGGTATACGGGATGACATTCCCTTCAGCTGAGCCACCCAGCCAGGGAGAGTTCTTGTTTCGCTATTCCCTCTGTTTTCTAGTGGTTCTGAACTTGCTGTGAGATCCCAGCTTATTTTATACTGCATCATGCGCAGCACTACACCGATACAGTTGGCCCTCCTATCTGTGGGTTTCACATCCATAAATTCAACCAACAGCGGATGGAAAATAATATTGAAAAAATACTCCTTTCAATCCACAGTCGGAAATTCGCAGATGTGGAGGGCCGACAGTATGCACCGATATACGCCATTTTGCAATGAGCTGTTCTTTGGCACTTGAGCATCCACAGATTTTGAAGCCCACAGCAGGGGGGTTCCTGGACCCAATTCCCCCATGGATACCAAGGGATGACTGTATCCAGAAACTTAAATTCTGCAATTATTCCTTTTCTGCTGAGAAAGATAATACACATTATCTGTTATACACACATATCAATAAATGTTTGATATTATTAACTGCCGAATATAGTAAGTTGCTTTTACTTTATTCTCAAATTGTGTAAGTACAACTTCTATTTCAATGAAGACAGTGAATAATTTGCCAAACTTTCACAATTATGTTAAACTTCACACATAGTGTTTTTAACAGATCTTCAGAAACTCCTAACTCTGGCGATGGCCTTGGCCACTGCTTAAAGAACTCCCGTGTGAATGCGAGTGCCCTCAGAGCTACAGAACACCCCTCCTTTCTGTAGTTCTTCTGTATGGCAAATATACAAAAGATGAGACTCTACCATTAGTGATGCTGAAATATTAACTACTCATTTCTCAGTCAGTCCAATATTTTGTGGAAAAGGGTTCTGTTGAAACACACACACACCATTCTAAATCTTTACATCTGAAAATGCACTGGCCTTCTAATGGAGACTCTGCCCTAAGAAGTAATCAAACAAAGTTCATAATAATGGCACTTAACTTGCTGGCCTATTTACACCATTTAGAGAAGGTGATCTGAGTGTTAATATTCACTCAACCATTTATATAAACTAGGACTCAAATAAATCCCATCACTGGAATTATTTTACCTGCTAATAATGTTCTTGATATCCTATTCATGTAATTGGTATATAAAAATTAAAATGTTAAACAAATTAAACAGTGATTACCACTTCCCTCTTGAAAGCTATCTTTGGTTGCACTAATATAATTTAGTTAGATGGTAACAAAGAAGATAGGATGAAGTAAGAAATTAGCATACTTTAAATGTAAAAATACCAATTGTGGAGAGAGACGGCGGCTGTTCGAGGTAAAAGTCTATATACTTGGAACCATTTGCCGTTTGTTACTCTTAATGTAAAAATTTGTAAGAAAGCATTAAAATCAATTCAGTTCAGTCTTAATGAGACAGCTCTCTAGCAGGAGTCTATCCACTGTACCTGTCCTAATTACAGCATGGGTACGTCCTCAATGTCAAGTCTGACAATATGCTTAACAAAACTAATGTCCATCAATTACAGGATCATATTTGAATTAGCAGCTCTGTAACAAAATCTGCATATTGATATTTTAATGAAGTCAGGACTGGGAAAGTGCTGATGCGTGATGTTTCCCCGCAGAAAAGAAACTGAGGCTCAGGGAGACAGCTCAGAGCCCCTAGCTGAGAAGGGCCGGGCGGTCTCTGCCTCCAGGCACACGTGTGCCCCGCGGTTTCCTCGTGGCCGCCTCCCCAGAGAGAACTGCGGTCCTGCGCAACCTTGTGAAACGAAATGGAAGTCAGGTAACAGCCCATCTACACTACTGATGGCAAACAGTATTTCGAAACCCTGTTCTACAGGTACCCCTGTAGAGGTTATTAAGTATTATTCTTGCTTTTTAATTGCCACTTACGCTGAGATTGCTACTTCTTCAAGATTTATATGAAGACAATTCAAAGACTTAGTTTGAGGCGGATGTCAACACAGCTGCTAATAGACCTTCATCACACATTTGAAAAGTGGTATGAAGGGTAAGGAATAAAAAAAATACAACAAATTGGAACTTAAAAGGAGCCCCAAAACTAAAATAACTGCTAAAAAGATGGCGCTAACCAATTCCATGTTTTACCTCTAAAATGCTTTATGTGTCCCAAATAAGACAGTGTGAAACCATGACCTGATGTATGCCTGCAAACGTTTACTCCAGCCTGGCTGGCACTGGAAATACTGAGATGGGTAAGAACAGTCCCGGGACTGCTGAACATCACCGTAGCTCCACGGTGGGCTGGCACTTCCTGCCTCGATTCCTGCAGGCTGCACGTCTGCAGGGCTGGGTGCCGTGCTCCTGCGGCGGCCTGCCGCGGCCCGAGGTCACTAACCCTTCTCCCACCCCAAACTGAGGACAGTGCTCACAGTTGTTCGTGGGGAACCTTTTCTTTTCAGGGAAAGCTTATGATTTAGTCACAAATGAAAAGCATAAAAGGCAGCCCTGCTAGGGGCATAGAATGAAAGAGGGGGTAGGACCACCCTCTCTCTGCTGGGCCCACCCCGCTCCAGAGGAGGGTGGACTGTCCCAGGCTCTGAGGGGTGAAGGCTGGGCCTGGGTTATAACAGAGGGGCTCCAGCCGTGACAGCCTCCGGGTCCACTGATAACAGTAATGACTAGTGGCACTTGGGGGCCTCAGTGTCAGGCACCATACTCGACACCCGACAACACACGCTCATTTCATCTGCACAATGACCTTGTAACACTTCACTAAAAACATCATTACAGGCATATTCCAATATTATGAAGCTCTAATCTTGGCAAATGTTCAACTTTTCCTCAATTAAACCCATTTTCCAGGTAGCAGCAATCAAAGAAAATGACTCTTTTTATAAATAGAGAAAAGAATACTTACCTCACAAAGCTGATGCAAGGACTTAATGAGGGTATGAGGTGTCTAATATAGGACCACGGGCATAGTAAGGAAATAATAAAGTTTTTAAAAGGCCTATCAAAATTATGTTCCATCTAGTTACAGAATTCTAAGGACTGGGTATATGGTTACTAAAAACTTCTACATTAGATTCCTGCAGACTAATGGCTTGCTTTAAAAGCAGACACAAGCAAAAAACAAAAAAACAAGCAAAAAAAAAAACACTCAGAAAGCACAGAATATATATATATATACTGTATAATTTCATTTATATGAAATGCTAGAAAAGGTACCATGACAACTAATCTACAGTGACTCCCTCGAGGCTGAGGCGTGGGGGTGGGGGACGGACAGGAGAAAACTTGGAAAGACAGGAGTGGTCTATACCTTGATCGGGGTGGGGTGATGGTTACATGGGTATATGCATTTGTCAAAACTCACTGAACTGCACACTTAAAACAGACGCATTATGTTGCATAAAGAAGATTGAAAGAATAGTTCTAAGGAAGAAAAAAGTAAGCACAAAATTTCCCAACTGTGTACGACCAAATCTTTTCTCTTGCATACTCTTACAGGGACTGACCTGCCACACTGCAGTTGTGGATGGAACTGTGTCCCCAAATATTCAAACGTTAAAGTCCTAACCTCCAGCACCTCAGAATGTGACCTTATTTGGAAGCAGGGTCCTTGCAGATGTGATTAACTAAGATGAGGTCACACTGGAGTAGGGTGGGACCTAATCCAATACGTGGGTGTCCTTATAAGAAGGGGAAACTTGGACTCAGGCAAGCAATCCGGGAGAATGCCATGTGAGTGTGAAGGCAGGGTCAGGGTGATGTGACTACAAACCAAGCAACGCCAAAGACACCCAGAAAATCCTCAGAAACTAGAAGAGAGGCCTGGAACAGAACTGAGCTCACAGCCCTCAGAAGGAACCAGCCCTGGAGACAGCGTGACTTCTGGCCTTCGGAGCAGTGAGACAACACATTTCCGTTGTTTGAGCTGTTTAAGCCACTTAGTCTGTGGTATGTTGTTATGGCAGCCCTAGGAAATGAATACAATAGGGCACAGTTTTTCTCCAGTTACGTTAAGATTGGACACCATAGCCAACTGCAGTTTTCTCAAGTGTAATCAAATCTTGATGGCATCTATCCCTGAGACAAGAATCTTATCTACCAGCCTGTGCTGAACAGCAAATTTGCATGGAGAGCTCATGAATAATAAAGGTTAGTATTTTCTGAGCATTTATTACATGCCAGCACTGTGCCAAGCGCTCTTTGTGAATTAATTCATTGAATTTTTGCACTGACCCTAAAGTAATAACTAGCATCATTTTCAGGTAGAGAAACTGAGGTTTGCGGAGGTTAAGTAATTTGGTCCAGTCGCAAAGCCAGTAGGTGGCTGAGACCTACAGCAGATTCCAAGCACCTCCCTCGGTGTCTGCTGCTCCATGAATCAGAAAGTCGTGTTGGTGGTTGACAGCCGTGTGAGTGCCTTCGGCAGTTCCTAAACTGTTACGGGTAAAATAATTAGAGCTAAATTATTTTAAATAGTACAAATAGACTTTTACAGAGAGATATTTTTTAAGTTACTAAAAAATTATGTTTTTTCCTGGTGATGTGGTATACTCATGTTTCCCAAAATGTTATGAGGAATGGTGCTGTTAGATATTACCAGGTGGAGAAGGTGGTGAGTCAATGATCAAAAACTTGGAAAACACTGAGTTAAGTGGGTTTTTCATCCAGGGCTTCCAAAACGATGGCACTGTCCCCAGACTTGCCGGCCCCGGAAGCCCTCCATGTAGACCGACACCGACTATTGCCGGACCAGCACTGCCCCACTCGAACTTGCTCTGAGGAAAGTTAACTGTGTACACTGACTTCCTTTCTATTTGAACTTGACAACAGATTTGCCTATTATGAGACTCAATTTCTGTATCTATACTATGTGGGTAAGAATCAATGTTTTAGTATCTCAAGAGGCTGTGGTAAGAAAATCTGGACATTATTTGGAGTCCAGGACAGGATCTGAGGGCTTCAGGAGTGGCCCCAGTCACAAGGGTAGGGGCAGGGAGGTGCTAACTCAGGAGCTTCTTGACTGTTATCTGAGTGGCTTCTAATGCCAATGTGAATGCCCGGGTGGCCCTGCTTCCCTCTCCGGGGGTGAGTCGCTCACCCTGACAGCTGGGTCAGGATGCTGAACCTCATCAGCGTAACCTGCCCATGTTCTAGCAGGGGGTCCTGCTTGTCACTGGGGACTGCACGTGCCCCTCACTCTCAGACCACACTTGCCTGCCAGGGGTGCCAAGGGGAAGGTGTCACAGGCTTCTCCCACCAAAGGCTTTGGTGAGAGAAACAATAAAAGACACCAAAAGATTCCCCTACAGTATACATAACGAGAATATGCTAGGTCCCATTGTATTTCCAAACATTCTGTCTCTGCAGACAGAATTAGCTCATTTAACTGTGTGTGTGATTTTTATTTTTTCCCTTGGCCACGATTTCTATTATTTATGTGAGCCCCCAAATTCAGGGTCAGGAATCAATATCCCCATGACACGATTCCATCTTCTTTCTATCTTGTCTTACTCCTTCCAAACCTTTGAGCAACCGCCACCTACTCAAACAGTTAAGAAAGCTCTGCCTTTCAAAAAGCATATGGGAGGCATGCAATATGTTTGAAGATGCATGTTAAACGTCTGCATTTCTAAGAAAATGTAACAGTGGTTGTCTCCAGGGAGAAAAATGGGGGACTAAGTCAGGAGTAGGAGGCAAGGTTATTTTTTATGGCATATTTTAAAATTTTAACATGTACCTGTGTTAAATTATAAAACTTTTTTTAATTTAAAAACATCCAAAGGCATACCACATATGCCCTTCCAGAGTTATTTGTTACAGCCACAACTTTCATTCCTCCTCGAACAAAAGGCCTTGATCTCACTGTCTAAAAGTACTGCCTGGGTGGACTCCACCCAAAAGGTCCTCTGGAAAGAAAGAAAATATCAAGAGTTCATTCCCCTAAAACATCTCTCTCCCAGGAAATCCAGCCACCAGTGTCCAGAGCCTTCCTCTGAGGAGTCAATGGGAAAAACAGAATTATCCCAACACCAACTTTTACAATCTTGGCTTAGTTTCCCAATGCAACTTTCTGTCCACCAGTAATGACTTTCCAGAAGGCCTTAGGGGTTAAGGAAGACACTGGTAGACCTATAGGCACCTCCCTCAGGAGGCAGGGCTGCTAATATCCTCACAGAGCACATGCAATGAGAAGATTGCATCACCTGCTTGGGGCTTCATGGTCAACTGCAAGGGCGCACACGTTCTGGTCCGCTTTGCAGTCCACTGTGTTTCTGGGCTGACCTCCACGATCAGACTACCCGGGGAAGCCAGCGTTCCCGACTCCCCACTGTCTCCAGGGAGGCCCAAGCGGCCACTCCATCTCATTCCCTTCTTTGCATCCTAGAGTCAGATTGCACTAACTTGGTATTTCCCAAGGAGTTCCCAAAACTCTTGCACAAGCTATTTCCTCTGCCTGGAAGGTTCTTCGTGGCTCTGAGATTTCTTCCCTGAAGGCCCCATCTAAAGCAGCCCCGCTCACCCACAACCACCTGTCACGTACCTTTGTTTTCTTTTTTGGAGGACATTTACCACTATATCATATTTTCTTGCTGTTACCTATTTCCCCTTTTAGTCTGGCTCACACGGCCCAGAATGTCAGTCCGTCTGGTGGATCACTGCCATTTCCAGAGCCTCCACAGCTCCTGTGCTAGGTGTTTAGTGAAGGGTAGTTGAGATACATGGATACTATTTGAATATCTCTACCTCCTCCCCACCCGCCCTGGGCAGGGGCCCTCAGTTCATAGCCCTGGGGGCAGGAGGACAACCATTAACAGCATTTTCTTCTGGATGGAAAACAAAAATCCAAGGATGCACAAAACTGTGAGTGAGTTGAATGGGAGAGAGACCAGCAAGGGTGCAGCCCTTCCTAGACATTTCCAGCACCCGAGGAGGGGCACACCCTCTCACATGCATCATGAGCCTCCTGGGCCGCCCATCACAACCTTCAGGACACCTGGGGGTTCCCGCCGGCTCTATGAGGCTGTGGTGGATGCTGTTCTCAACCACTGAGACACAGGGTTATTTTAGGGTGTGTGTAGATGGCTATTTTCCTGTTTCTAAATACTTATAATAAGTATGTGTTACTAAGAATTAGAAAACTTAACCAGCCCATCAAATCTGATGAGTCTAAAATAGTCAATAGGAAAGTACCAGGTAAACATGAATACTGGTAAACGAAAAGGAGCAAAGGTCAGGCAGTGGTGCACAGTGACACCGGAGAAGCGATTCCTGCTTCACTGTGCTTCCTCCAAGGCCTCCAGAGGGATGCTGGGAACCCAGGAGAGCTGGATAAAGACTGGTAATGAGAACGCTATGCACACAGATAAAGAAGCTGAAGGCAGAGGGGGCCCTTCCCTGAAGAACTGGTATTTTGGTCCAATTCACCCTGTGCATTTCCCAGCAACTTTTGAAAGTCAGAATTTACAGTTAACCAGTTTCCCTAAGGTTTAAAGCAACGTATTTTCTGTACAAAGTAGCGATGAGTAAACAGCATAGCCCTGAACTTCAGTGGCTTTAACCCCTTAATCACCAAACCACCTTTCTCTGTCTTTCTTTCTCAAGGTGTCCCTGCCATGAACATTGTTGTCAGTACCTTCAAGAAGTCACGGCTTCCCCTCCTCATCCCTCTGGGAACAGAAAGGTGCACTGCAATCCACAGGAGAGGCTGAGAATCATCCTCAGCTGGAGGCCATGGTCAAGGGTGGGTTGCTCTACCCTCTTCTCCACCCCCCAAAGAGGTAAGAAAAAAAGCTTGTGGTGTAATGTTCACTACTGAAAGCTTAGGAAGGCAGGCAAGGAATACTTACAGAGAGAAGAGTAAAGCTGGAATTTAGAGGACGTTGCTTTAAAGCAGAGATTTTCAATCAGTGTGCTGCAAGAATTTTTAAAGCAGGCAATACCTGACAGTTTTCAGGGGCACTGACTTCTTTTCCCTTAGGTTGTCAAACAAGAAATGACAACAGCCAACACAACAATAGCGGTTGGGTGTGAATGAATCAAAATTATACCTATTTTTTGTCAGATTGGCCAAAAAATATTTTTGTGTGCCACAGAATTTTAGTAATTAGTTTATATGTGCCACGAGCTGAAAAAGGTAGAAAATCGCTGCTTTAAAGTCATAACTCCAGGTCTGTGACTGAATTTTCCTTTGTGTACGAAGGTACTCAACCCAAAACAAAGCTATTATTAAGGCTTTATCAAGATCTTCATTTTTGCTTACACCGAAGAGGACTGCCGCGAACATGTGCGGGGAAGGGAGAGATGAACAGGCAGAGCACAGGAATTTCAGGCAGTGAAACTGCTCCGTACCACACTACAATGGTGCGTACATGCTATTGTACCCTTGTCAAAACCCACTGCACGCACAGCACGGGGAGGGAACCCTAATGTGAACTACGGAGTTGGGTGCTAAGTTCATCCACTCTAACAATGTACCACCCCTCTGTCGTGAGGATGCCGACAGGAGGGGAAGAAGTACTTTTGTGGGCCAGGGTATATAAAGGCATTCTCTGAATTTTCTGCTCAATTTTGCTGTGAACTTAAAACTGCCCTAAAAAATAAAGTTCATTAATTAAGAAAAAATTACACGTGGTAAATCACAGTAATTTTTTCCCCCAGAAAAAAACAGTTAAGTAGAAGGCTGTCTTTTTCCCTTATGAACATCTACTTTACTCAAGCCCGACTCAGAACAAAGTCTAGAAATTGTCTCTCTGGGCATACAGGCGTGACACTTCAAATCAGTTAAATGATACTAACAAGAGCCTGTTGGAATTCCAAGAAACTCAAGACCCAGCATGTTCATTGCACAGAATGCAACTCATCCGTTCTTCCTCTGGTCTGAGAAACATTTCCAGACATTGTTCCTACTTTATCTAGCCTGTCTTTCAATTAAATGGGCCTCTGCCTTGAACTTGATCCTCTGCTTTGTCACTGACTCAGTTCAAATACAAAGGATGTTCAGGTTCCCCCTTCTAAATGGGGAGGAGGCGGTGCAGAGAAGGAGTTCCTGGCATAGAACCACCATTGGGTGGGTGTGGGGGTGGGGAAGAGAGAGGGGAAGGGGGGAAGAAGGAGGGGAAGGGGGGAACAGCGGAGGAGGAGAGCAGAAGCCCAGGGGCCTAGGAACCCAGGAGCCCAGGGCATGGTCGGTGTTGTTAATGCAGCTGAGCCTTCCAGTGGGATGAGGCCTCGGTGTGTGTCTGTACAGGGTTGAAAGACCACCATCCTTTAAACGGGAGGTGAGATTCCTTAGAACCGGGCATCTGGACTCCCCAGGGAGCTCTGAATGCAGGAGTGGGCTGTGAGGAGAATCTGGGTAGCTGAGGCTGCACAGCTGTCTGAGTCTAGCCTGGGCCAGTCTTTTCTTCTGTGGTTTTAGAAAAGGAAATAAAACATTAATAAAACAACTCAAGCCAGTCACTCTACCTGTCCTGCAGATCTTGCCACCACCTGTCCTTGTCCTCTACTGACTCCCTCCCATCAGCTTGTAAATATGTTCAGGTAAATCTTAATTTCAGATGTCTCCCATCTTAAAAATACACAAAATCTACAGAAACCCAACAAACTCACCTCCAACCCCCACCTCCCCCTGGCTGCTCCCTCTTTCTCTCCCTCCCTCCCTCTATTTCTCTCTCTCCGACAGTCAAACCTGGGAGAGAAGCCCCCTCCCTCCCTTTCCGCTGGCTGCTACCATTCCTCACCTCTCACTGCTCCCTCAGCTCACTCTAGTATGACTTTTGCCCCCTGCCCATCACCTCTCCAAAGTGCCCCTCAGAGGCCACGCATGCAAGGCTTCCTGGTAAAGCCAGAGGACACACACCCAGGTCTCATCTCACCGGAAGGTTCAGCTGCAGTAACCACACCGATCACCCCCTGGGCTCGGCTGTGCCCCAGGAGCGCCCTCCTTCCCCTCCGCCCGCGCCCCCTCCCTTGTGGCTCTGTGGCAGCAACTCCTTCTCTGCCCTGCCTCTGAACATTCACGTTTCTTGGGGGTCTTCTTGTATTTTCCTACTACAATTTCTTTCTAAGCAAAACAATCCACTTTAAGTAGCTGCAGTTATCATCTACAAACTGGTGAACTTCCAAATTCAACATCTCCAAAGCAGAGCTCGCCATGCCCCTCCCACCGCTGGGCCCCCTGCAGTGGCCATTTCAATAGCCAGCAGCTCCAATCGCCCCGCCCATCCGTGCCTAACGCTCCGTCCCCCAACACCCAGGTCGTGTCCTGCGGCCTCCACCTTCTCCGACCTCGCTACTGCCACCTTACTCCTTAGACAGCGTAGTCTCCACCCTCGCTCTAGTTCCTTTGCAACCGTGGGCCGCACCTCCACTGAGGAGAACGTATTTTAAAAAACCCAGGTGCATCCTGTCCTCCTCTGCTGAAAGCCTTCCATCACTGCCCACACCACAACGGGAGGTTTGAAACCGTAACGTGGACTAGACTCCGTCGGGTCCTTGCTGAGCCCTTCAGCTTTCTCCCTCACCACCTCCCTAGCCCTCTCTATGCACGAAGCCCACACACCTCCTTTCTGTTCTGTAGTGTTCTGGAATATCTATGCTCTTTTCTGTCTCTGGGCTTTTGCCTTTGCACTGCGCTCTACCGTGTTTCTCAGATCAAAACCCTTCTTCCTTTCTCTGTTCTCTCCACACCCCACTCAAGTGAAAACAGAGAGTAAAGCCCAAGGGAAGACAACATAAGAACCAAGAGAAATATACTGGTTGAAAAAAATTACCAAGAAGGAAGAAGAGGCTGGTACATTTATATCCTTTCTTTAACTATACTTTGCCCTCTCAGAGCGTATTTTTTTAGTTTAAATGAAAATGAACCCACGAGATTGTGCTTGAACCAGAACAGACATGAGCTCCCAAACAGCATTAACAACTGTGAGCGAACTGACTTTATTTTCCATAGCTGTGGACAATCAAAACGGCGGCTAGAGTCCACGATCAAATCTCGTAAAAGTAATAGATATTTCTTAAAACAGTATATGATGTGTCCTGATATTAATAAAATTAACCTAGGAGAGTGAGAAGAGGCCAAATAACAACCATAAAAACCCAAGGTAGACAACTGGACAGGCCGAAAGGCAAAGTCAAAGGAACTCCCTTCCCCAAACCCAAACTACCACACTGACCCCCTGAAGTTGGAGTTCCCACCCTAAGAAATTCTCAGTCTTGCTCTGTTAATTCTATAATTTGAGCAAATACTAAATACTGGATGCTCTGTGAAATTGAATGTGTACCTTCATAAAAGGTTTTCTCTGAGTTGCTATGGGGTTGGAGGTGAGCTGGGGGAAAAGGGGAGGAGAGACGAGGGTTAGAGGGGAAGGGAAAGGAGAGAAAATCTGAGTCGGCCTGAGGCAGAGACGGGCAGAAGACTGGTCCAGACCGAAAGCACAGAAGAGGCTGCAGTACAGGTTTGGTCACTTCAGGCAAGTGGATCTTAGACCTGCCCCTCCCCTTCCCAGAGGGCACAGCCTGCCCGCCAGACCCACACCTGAGCTAGCACTGCACGGTGGTGACCATCGCTGCGTCTACCGTGGCTGGTGATGGGTTCGGGTGCGTGTGCTCCCCACTGTGTGCTCAGAAATCAAGAGGAGAGGAAAAATGAAATTTGGACCACATGCAGAAGGAAACATGACCTAACCTTCAGGGCACAGCACAGTGCCGGGCACACAGTAGGTGTGCAACACATTTAAGGAAAGGTGGTTTTTCCCGCTTAAGTGCTATTGGGGAAGCTTTTTGTTTCTAACCTTGACAACTAAAGAATTGGTTTTAATTTTTTCAAGTGAGGTAAAATACTTAAGAGTCTTTCTGCTCAGGGCTAGGAGGGCAAAGATTACAAATTTACCTTAGAATGTTATTATAAAATATTTGTATGTTTCCACAAATACTTTTGAGCACCGTAAGTGTGCCAATCACTGTGCCAGGCATCGGCAGCAGGGCAGTGAGCCAAAGGGGCAACGTCCCGAGAATGGACTTTTGTCAGATTCATTACTTTATACATATTAAGTTGAATATTGTAAAAAGATAGAGTGCATGTGTGTGTGAGTTCCAACATAAAACATAAGTTCCAACTAGAAAGGGCAACAGACACTGTTAGTATTCCGAGGTATGTGTAACTTGAACAGCCTGACCCGATATCATATCAAGGACAAACAAGGGCTCTAAAAACACAATTTCCCTCAATGTAAACACTGCCATCTAATCTACAAATATTTGGTTTGTCAAAAACTGATTTGCAGACACTCTTGCCAGGAGAGAATCAAAGGTTCTTAGGGGAGAAGGGATTGTCAAGGTCACTGGACCAGGTATTCCTGTAACAGCTGCCTTACGGAGCCGGGCTTCCCATAAATTGGTTTAGGGGCCTGCGCCTCATGAAGCCCAGGGAGATTAGGATACGGCTCAGCCCCTGTAGGCTGCAGGAGGCTGGCCGATGATCCCTCCTTCTCAAATGCTAATCCCACAGTTCTTCAGCATCACAAATGCGGACTAGCGATTCACAAGGAAGTGCCTCCCTATGCTAATGTTTCCTTTTGATCCCATCAGTAGCTTACCTGCATTCTTTCCCAACAGGGGGTGGGGAGAAACGCACAGATTTTCTGACCCCCAAAAGACCTCGTCCCCTCAGGCACTCAGACGGTGTTTCCTGGCAGGGAGAACCTTGCCAAGCTGAGAACCAACGGAATCAAGTCTGAAGCAACCTCATCGTAACATTGACACAAAACGTGGCAAGTGAGGAGACTGGGCTATGTCGACCAGGAAAGACACGCTGAGCCTGTGGACGACCGCCAGTTCCCGACCTCGGACCAGGTTCGGCTACTCAGTCTCTCTGGGCCTCCACTACCTCACCCCACCTGCCAGGGTGAGGTGGTCAGGTGTGTCACCCACTCTGAGTTCTTAAAGGAACTGTGCTAACCTCCATTCTATATAGTTCGCCCACCCTTCCCTTAATATTTTAATCAGGGAAACACTAAGTCTGATGTGGCTCATCCAAAACGACCACTTGACGTAGAAGAGTGGAAGCCAGTCACGGCTGCATCTGAGTCACTTCAGTCTGTTTTAATTATAGTTTGGTTAGTTTTAATGTCTGTCACTCCCCCTTAAATGTGAAGTCCTTGAGAAACGACACCCGTTGTGTTCTACGCTGGGTCATCAGTGACTAGCACATAGTAGGGGCTCAATAAATACTGGTTGAATGAGTGGACAAGTGAGAGACCTGGGTTGCAGTCCTGGGTTTTCCATTTACTCACATTCACAGAGGATGTATAGTAACATGTTACATATTGTTGGGGCCCATGACAAGCCACCCCAAAATATCCCATTCTGGCACGGTGATTACTTTGAATTCAAGTTAGAAGAGCGGAGGTGGCCAGAAGGGCGCCTTGACCCGCCCTTGTCTCCTAGAATGCAGGACACAGATCTCACTCCTGGAGGACACTCCTGCTCCAGTGAAACGACTCAGAACTGAAAAGTCTCTGTAATCCAATCTTCCTGCCTCTTTTCTAATTCACTACTTCCTTTAAATTCCTCACTGAGGGATGCCTGTAAACCTGGCCTAGATTCCTTTCTAACGAGCACTAACTTTCTTTGTCCTGTCAATTTCTCACAAATTTATTGCATACTTGTCTAAAAAGTTTTAAAAGGTGCCTGGTTTGACCATTTCTTTGAGCTTCATTTTATGATCTGAGCATCATATTGTTCTTCTCCCCTCTGCGCATACTAAATTGGTTTTTCTCCTGTTAAGCTAGTCTTGTGTTAATTTAACTATTTTATTTTTCTTTTCACTAGTTTTACTTTTTTGGGAAAAGTTATTTTTAAATAAAATATGCTAGCATAGCTATTATTATTTTTTTAATAATTAATGAAAACTTTAAAAATTATTAGTTGCTATTTGTAATACGCTATCTGAGAAGAGAGAGATATAAACACGAAAGGCGTAAGATGAGGACAGTATGAAGAAATCTTACAGAGTGTCACTACCATGCATGAGGGGCACCCAACCTAGTCTGGCGAGGCAAGAGAAGACTTCCCAAAGGAAAGGACCCTGAGCTGAGCTTAAACAATGGAAACCACCTGGTAAGTCTCTTCAATAAAGTTCCCTGAGCCCTGGCTGGCGTAGCTTAGTGGATTAAGCACGGGCCTGTGAAACAAGAGATCGCGCTTCGATTCCCAGTCAGGGCACATGCCTGGGTTGCAGGCCAGTTCCCAGCAGGGAATGCACAGGAAGCAACCATACATTGATATTTCTCTCCCTCTCTCCTTCCCTTCCCCTCTAAAGATAAATAAGTAAAATCTTTAAAAAAATAAAGTTCCCTGACCTAGCTCAGACTGTGATAAGAGACATGTTATCTTCATATTCAAATCTGACTTCCACATAGCTTACAAATTGGCTGTGACTACGGGCATAAGCATTAAACAAATAGTCTTGATTTTGCTTACTATTTCTATCACATCTGCATCGAACCTGATCTGCAGGATCTGCAGCTCAGCTCTCTTCATGACTAATCCACTGGAAGCTGGGCACACCCACCTTTCCTTCTGATGTGAACAAACTGTTGAAGCCACCATTTTTTCCCCATCGTGGTTCCCCATCGTGCTTCTCTGTGTCAAAGGAACTCAATTTTTTAATTCGTGAAACTTTTCAAACACCTTACTGGCAAGTGATTAGGCCTTATTAATTTCTGTTATATCATGTATTTGATTTTTGCTTAAAACCTAGGGCAGGTAGCATTCTGCTGTCAAGACCCAATAAGTACAATACTGCGGCTAAGAAGTTGAAAGAATGAAAGAATGCCTGGCAAAGTTCTGTCTGTGGACTTTGAATTTCTCTATGTTGTTCTCTTAAAACACAGTAGGCCAAAAAGACAAATAAGGTTACTGTGTAGTCTTGCTCCTATTTGGAAGAAATTCGACTTTTTTCTTCTCTGAATGAGAAAATAATGCCCCTCAGTTCTCTTGGAAATAAGGATCTGCTCGACAGTGGGACCGGTCACCCTACGCTGTTGTCTTCTTGTGCCCTGACCCCGAGCAGTGCACTGAAGGCGAATACACTCATTACAACTCCCGCTTCACAATGCAGATATTTGCTGACCTCATTTCTAAACAAGTTGGTATAAACTAAGATAAAATGTGAATTATTTGATGATTTCTGCCAACTGAGCAAGTATTTTATTTGTCGAGTAGGAAAAGAGGGTTAAGAGAATGACACAATCTCTAAAATTAGCCCTTCCACAGAGTGCCACTGTTTGATCCGACATGGTGCCAGGGAGTTTCATATTCTTCATTGTGTCTGGATGAGGTCCTTTCTGGTTGTCAAGTGGCCATGAGAATGTTTAAAAAACTACTATTAAAAAAAAAAGAACTCTATAACTTATCATCTGGTCATATGTATTACTTTTAATGATAGATGTTTAAAAGATCTTATTTGTGTATTCTATATGATTATTTGTTTATTTGAATAAATTTAGAGCCCTGGCTAGTGTGGCTCAGTGGATTGAGTGCCAATCTGTGAACCAAAAGGTCGCTGGTTCAATTCCCAGTCAGGGCACATTCCTGGGTAGCAGGCCAGTTCTCCCATTGGGGGTGTGCAAGAGGCAAACAGTCGATGTTTCTCTAGGGCACGGCTGTTTCTCTTCTTCTCTTTCTCCCTCCCTCCCTCTCCACTCTCTAAAAGTAAATAAATAAAATCTTAAAAAAATAAATTTAGGATATGATTTGCTGGTATCACAACATTCTAATGAAAAATATAAATAAATATATCAATTTCCACAAATTCATTGCTGATAATCAGGAAAAATCAAATTCTATATATTTTAATGACATGGATAGTTTTATCTAACACTGAACATATTAATACCTGCCTGTCAATAATTTCTAACCAACAAAAACTTTAAAAAAATGCCCTGGCTGGTGTGGCTCAGTGGATTGAGTGTTGGCCTGTGAAACAAAGGGTCACCAGTTCAATTCCCTGTCAGGGCACATGCATGGGTTGTGGGCCAGGTCCCCAGTATGGGGTGTGTGAGAGGCAACCGCACATTATTGTGTCTCTCCCTCTCTTTTGCCTTCACTTCCCCTCTCTAAAAATAAATAAATAAAACCTTAAAAAAACCTTACTAGTTATTGAGCACTTAATACGGGACTTTACTAATCCCAACAGCAATATTCCCACTATCCCCATTTAACAGATGAGAAACTAAGTAACTTGCCTAAGGACATTCTGGTTAATTATTCACATAACTTGAACTTGGTCTACCCTTTGGTAAGTCTAGTCAGAACTTAGAAAGCATGTTGGTTTTGCTCTAAACGTCTCATAAGACTGGAGGTACCTTAGCTACTTACCTCCCCTCTCCTTTATTTTCCTACTATATTTTCCTTTTTGCTCCTGTGTCACCAAAGTGTTATCTTCATCATAACTTTGTATTATCTGTAGGTCTGTCATTGTCACTTCTAGACAACAGGCTTGCAGTAAGAAGTCAGGTGACTCCAGGACGACAGGATCTATTTCGCTCACCTGTTCTGGTTGGGCAAGAACTGTCTGCCTGCCAAGAGCAGCATCCCGAGAAAACCTCCACAGAAAGGCCTGTTATCCTGTGCCAAGGGATAAACCCTTGCCCCACAAAGCACCTCAGTATTATTAAACATTTTCTATTTGTCAAGCACTTAACAGTCATTTTTATTGGTGTTTTTTACTAGTCATAACTCTGCATCAGTACTGTATTCTGGTTTCTTTTAATTAAGGGCTCCGAGTAAAGTGGGAAAGACCGAAGGCCCTGGGGAGCAAGTCTTCAGTTGCCCACAGCAGGGAGCAGACGGAGCACCACGGAGACGGGCCACCTGCTCCCAGCGACTGTGGGACCTAGAAGCAGCCGGTCAGCACTTGACCACTGTGGGAAGGGCTTCCCTGGGAGCTCGACTTTATATGAGGAAGAGACCCCCAAATTATGATAGCTTTTAGCGACTTCTACCTTGAACACGTGTTGACATTTGGAAGACTGGGCTCTCTATGTCCCCTTCATCGAGAATGTTCCCTTTTATTTTCCTGAGACATGAAAACACAAAACCCAATGTCCTTCTTTCTCCTTTAATGTCTAATAACAATGCTTTTAAAACTTTAGCTATAAGTTATAGCTAAAAAATTGCTACTGTATAAGAGGCCTGGATCTGGGATTGGAGCTTTAACTTTGCTCCTTGGTAGTAAGGTAAACTTGAGAACTTGCTTAACCTCTCTGAGGATCAGTTTTTCTCATCTGTAGAATGGGTATCTCTGTTCCTATCCTCTGCCTTCGATTTGCTCATGGTATCACAGGACTTACCCCACTGACAGGGTTTATTCTTCAGGTTGCTTGTCTTTCTCCCCCACAAGACTGTGAGTGAGTCTCCCAGGATAGGGTTGTATTTGTGTCCCCATCTTCTATCTGCCCCAGTACCTGACATTAGGAAGTGCCCTCCAAAGCTTCCTTAGCATGAAATCACATACAAGAAAGCCCTCTTGCAAACTGCAAAGCACTATTCACAAGTGCCTTAGTAATCGATTATTCACAGTATGGTCTTACAGACCTGAGACGTGACAGAAATAATGTCGGCTACCAAAGGAACGAGGCTTTCAGTAATCATTGAGACCTATAATTAAAATGTAAACTGTGGCACAGCACCAGTTCTGAACTTCTTTGGACTATTGCACAACACTTCATCTCTCGTGCTGGGGCACCTGCAAGAGTGGCACACTAAGGCCTTCCCAAGAGGTCTCAATGTGAGAGCAAAGAGAAGGCTTAAGTGTTTGACTAGGCAAGACTGTATTTTTTCCAAATTTTCACATCCTCCTTATACGACTTTTAGGTTTAAATGTTTAGTCTGGGTTAGGCCAACTTTGGTCCCATTTCTTCAGCAGTGATGCACACTGTGAATCTCCAGGGTTTGCCTGTGAGCAGTCATTAAATAGACGGGACCCTCTTCTTCCTCGCCAACAGTTCTCCTTCTGACTCGCCCTATGTTTTCCCATGCAGTTTCTCCACTGTTGTCTCTGAACTATTTCTAAGTTATTCCTTACCTCCAAATTCCCGCCCTGGTACATAGCAAATGCTTAGAACCCTATATTCAGAGGTTTTCTGTAGAGCAGTCTCCTTCCCCTTGACTTTCCTCTTCTTAGATCATCACTTACATCCCAAGTGGTGGTTCTAAAAGACATCACTTAAATGCTGGGAATAGAACCACGATTCCATGATCCTTTTCATAAATTAAAAAAAAAATCTTGAGAAATATATCTGGAACTATACTACTCCCCCTCCACTTATAAAATAATCCTGAAAACAGTGAAATCACCAGCACTATGAATATCCTACTGTTAATTTTAAAAAGATTAACATACACTCTGACCAGCATGGCTCAGTTGGTTGGGCATTGTCCCATAAAGCGAAAGGTTGTTGGTTCGATTCTGGGTCAGGGCATATGCTTGGGTTGTGGGCTGGTCCCTGGTTGGGGCGCATGCAAGAGGCAACTGATCACATTTTGTTTCTCTCACACATTGATGTTTTTCTTTCTCTATTTCTCCCTCCCTTCATCTCTCTCTTAAAGATAAATAGCCCTGGCCGGTATGGCTCAATTGGCTGGAGTGTTGTCCCATAGACTGAAAGGTTGTGGGATTGATTTCTGGTCAGGTTCAGGATTTGATCCTGGGTCAGGTGCATTTGAGAAGGCAACCAATCCATGTTTCTCTCTCACATAAAAGTTTTTCTCTCACTTTCTCCTCCTCCCTCCCTCCCTCTTCCCCTCTCTCTCTAAAAAGCAATGAAAAAAAAAATGTCCCCAGGTGAGGATAATAAAATTTTAAAAACCGTAAAATATAAAATATTAACATGTGAATGAACACCAAGTTGAGCTACAAAGAAAATTAAGCTAGCATAACCAGTTTTCTAATAATCTTGTTATACTTTTATTTATGTTTGTATGTTTCTGCAGCAGCGTGTTTTTAAACTGCTACCTCAATACACTAAAAAAATAAATATTCTGTAAATCTTTTTCTGGAGTAAAAAACAATGAGATACTTATTCAAGATGGAATATTGAAAATCTATTCACATACATAGTTTTGTCAGAAAGAATGTCACAAAGTAGAAAATGACATTCCAGATAAGCAGCCTTAATAAAACTAATAGAATTATTAAAGTTGTTCATTATTAATTAAAATTATAAAAGCCCACAAAGTTATCCCATTAGGGCTGTGTTAGCTGAATACTGTGAATATTTAAAGGGCAAACGAAATTAGAGGTAACAAATCCTGCATTATATCAGTCGTTTCTATTTTCTATGAGCACCCTGTCAAACTAAAAACAAGTCACAAAAGGGTTAACTGGTCAGCAATGTTGCATCAAAACACCAACCAATTACCCTGATTTTGAAGTCTACTCAAAATATATATTAGTACACATCGACTTTAGGTGGAGCTTCTATTGATTTATATAGTCTCCAAGAAAACAGTCAAGTATTAGAAAATTGTAGCCCAATTATATACCAGACAGGACCTAGCCAAACACAGGCCCTACTCCTGGAATACAGAAATTAGAACTTACCAAAGCTATTGCTGTAACGGTCAAACATGTTTTAAGAAGCCCAGTATGTTATGGATTGTTCCCCTAATCCCAAACTACTCCAGATAAAATTTCATCTTTTGTGAAAAGCTGTTGATTTCATTCTAATCTGACTTTTGTGAATCTGCTGGAGTTTGGGCAGCAATTACACCCACCAGAGCTCCCCGGCCCCATCCCCTTTAGTACCTGAAATTTAGTACTTGAAAACGAGAACTGGGAAGGGTTTGCAAAACAAACCTAGAAGCAGGTATGGAGGCAAATCCCTCCTGGGCCTCGGCACTTGTAAACCTTAAAGAAAAGTAGAGCAGAGGCAAACAGGCCTTGGGGGAACTAAAGCATCCACGCGATGGACTTGGGCCTGGGTGAGCCAGGGTGCCAGAGGCTCCTGAGATTTCCTGTCTATCAGAACAGAGGAAGGGCGACAGAGCTGAGTCACTAGACACCCAGAAGAAGGCTCAGCAGAGAGGTCCTGCCCAGCATCTGGACAAGGTATTTACAGGAGAACTGCAGACTGAGACTGGGACTTTACCACCAGATCAGCTGTTTTTCAAATGTAAGACATCCTGTGCTAAGATAATAAAGTGATGGAAAACTTTTAAAACACTTCTCAAAACACAACTCATTTAGCACTGTGGACCACAAACCCTAAGTATCACCACGGACCCAATCTGACTGAGGAGGAAACTCAGAGCAAGGGGAGGTTCTGGGCTGAGCTGCGATTTTGCCCCGGGCAATCTGACCTGCTCTTAACCACTGAGACATGGGTTCTCAAAAGAAGCTGTTATAGTCCCAGACCCAGCAAAGAAGGCTGGGGACCACACACAGCAACACAGAAAGAACACGTTATACACTGGGGACACAGCTGACCCTTGAACAACACGGGTTTCAACTGCAGGGGTCCACTTATATGCAGATTTTTTAAAATAAATACTGTAAATGTATTTTCTCTGATGATTTTCTTGATAACATTTCCTTTTCTCTAGCTTACTTTATTGTATATAATGCATATAACATACAAAAACATGTGTTCATCGACTGTGTGTCATTAGTAAGGCTTCCTCCAGTCAACAGTAGGCCATTAGTACTTATGTTTGGGGGGAGTCAAACGCTATTTGTGGATTTTCGATTCTGTGTGTGGCAGGGTGCAGAGATGGACGCCCCTAACCTCTGCATTGTTCAGGGACCAATTATACCTACTCTGTTTTCCGGTTTTGAATTTCCCTGTGTTTTAACAAGTTCCCTCTTCTTACATTGCTCTAGAAAAGCATGCAAGATAGTGATATGAATCCAGTGTTATATCACCTCCTGACTGGATTTTCATTTGAACAGGTGCTAAGACTTTAGGAATCAAAAAACCATGGATTTAAAAGCAGGGACTCTGGGATTAGACAGACCTGGATTCAAATCCCAACATGGTTACTTATCAGTTCCTAGACCTTCCTAGGCAAGTTAGTCAACACCTGTTCACCTTAATTTCCTGCTTTGTAAAATGGAAATAATAACTGTAACTCCTTGAAGGGCTGTGTGAAGATATTAATGAGAGACCACAGAGACCACTGCTCATCAAGATGTTCTGTGTGTATAAATTGCCCATGAATCTTCTTAAAATGCAAGTGTTGATCCAGGGGAACAGATTCACGAAATTCTACGTTATCGGTAAGCTCCCAAACGAGGCAGACGCTGCCATTAGGTGGACCACTCTAAAGCCCAGAGTCCATCTGGGTAGTTATTAATGATTATACTCAGCTTCTGTGTGAAGACTCCGCTCTGAATCTGTGAGCAGACAGTGGACATCACAATTCTGTAAGAAGAGAGTCACGTGTATCTCTAGAGACTGCAGCCTGCTGAAATGACAGCCTCACGGACCCAGCACTCCCTTCAACCACTCCTGCGCGGATCTGGTCCAACTGTCCTCGCACTGACACAGGATAGCTAGGAAGCTACGAAAGGTGAAATAATTCACATTTCTTTCTTTTTTTAAAAAAGATTTTATTTATTTTAGAGAGGGGAAGGGAGGGAGAAAGTGGGAGAGAAACATCGATGTGTGGTTGCCTCTCGCGCGCCCCCTACCGGGGACCTGGCCCGCATCCTAGGCAGGTGCTGTAGACTGAGAACGGCACTGGCAAACCGTTATTTCGCAGGCCCACGCTCAACCCACTGAGCCACACCAGCTAGGGCAAATAACTCACATCTCTAAGTTATGTTCCTTAAAATCTATATGGCAAAAACTATAGCAAGTTTAGGTATCAGAACTAACCCACGAGGTCAAGAAACTCATTCTAAACATTGATATCTCAGGCTATCATAATAAAATGGAGGACTTTCCCATGGATCAAATGTGTGTGTGTGCATCTAAATGTATCTGAACATATTATTCTTGAACATTTTGTCTAAACAGATGGGGCAGCAGAGAAATCTAGTTATTAAATGAGAATATATACAGTGTATCTACTAGGTAGGTCTCTGGCATGTGGTAGAAAGTAGTCCCCCCCAAAAAAAAAGAAAAAAAAGGTAAAAAAGAGAAAAGAAAGTGCCCAAATGGGAATAGGTGCCATAAATAATAGTTCCCTTTTTCTTATATTCAGAGAGGAAAAATGGGGATTAAATGGTGGGACACCTGACTAAACTGTGTTAACCTGGACAGGAGACATGGTGTAAAACTAGAAATTGATGATTACAATCTGCCAAAGAGTTTTGACATTCTAATTTGGTAATCAAATTACTCACAAAGGAAGCGACATTTATCTTTGTCATCCTTCAGCATTCCTTTCCAAATTCCTTTCTTTTTTTCTCAGAAGCCTCCAACCAAATGGTCTCTTAAATCTGTCAGCCTTTTCAGGTAGCACATTTTTACCTCCTTCCTCACAGATCATATCAAAGGGTCTATCTTCCACTGCTCACTACCAGGGGGCTGGGGAGAGCAGAAATTCAAGGCCCAACAGAGTCTAGATACTCCCAGGGAAGGTTTGCATTATACAGATTTTCAATGTCTATATGCGGTGGAGATGGGGCTGAGGAGCTGAGGGGAAGAATGGGCTGGGGATGTGGGATTAACTGAGCTGCTCTAGCACCTCCCCATCCTCTCCTAAGATCTCCTCAAGGTCCCCAGTTTTCCAAGGTTATACAGGGTCTGGCAAAAGGCAGGTCTGCTTGAGTGTGGTTGGTAGGGTAGTAATACAGGTGTAATAATTTATAGTTTTAATTTGAACATTTCACCTAAAAACCATACGGTGTGGTCCAGAGTGATATTGTTATGTTACAGAATTACATGCTTATGATTTGTAATGAAAGATTTTTGCAATAAAAAAGGGGTGCTATTTGTGCCAGACCCTGTACTCAACATGGGAGACCTTTACCATCCCCATACTGCTCCTTTAGTGTGAGGAGCACATGTAGGAATTCCCTGTACCCCACATATTAAAAACAACCCAACTTACTGCCTGGAGAGTCAGAATGTGGAGTGGCAAATCTCAGAATGTAGAGGGTTACCAGGAAAAGAAAGTTCCCGCTGGGATTCCCAAAGCAGCCCAAAAGCACATTGCTGTGGTGAAAACTCCAATTAAAGCTGAGACACTTCACTAACAGTATTTTAAGATGCTCCTACTTCCATTATTTTTGAAAGCCAAGATTTGGGCAAAGTTTAGGATATGACATGAATAAAAATATATCGGTCACTAATGAAAGTTTACTGTCATCTATAAATGTATCATTTTAGGGAGCAAGAAGAATCTATGTCAGGTTGCTGAAGTATAAGCTGAAAGGAAGGAAGTCTGACTGTAAAGGGAGTATTGAACAGAAGGACATGAGAATTAGCTGAAAACCTAAAACACATCACATTGGGTTGGGCTTCCTGTAGTTCTAAGCGTTATAAAACTGTGGTCTGCTGTTTAGTTTACAACCATGGGTATGAGGTAATACAACTTCATTGGCAGGTTTAATCTTAGCCCAGAGCCCTTTTTATAGTGAGGTGCAGCGTGGTCACATGGCTTACACACTCACTGATTTCTGGATCATACAGAATAGGAGCTCATTCTCTGTTAGGAAGACTCAACACCATTCAGAGCCCATCCTCTCTCAAACGACAATAGCAGACAAAGAGAAACTTCCATCAATCTGAAAAACCACAGAGACTGAAACTTTGTAGAGCTTAAAAATTTTAAAGTTCATCTGTTTCCTTTGTGATGTTCATGTAGCAAGCAGAGAATCACTCGGGCTTGCAGTCCACCAACTTGCCTGCCCTCCAAAAACCTCGAGGGAGGATGAGCACCACTGATCCCTGCTCTCAGCAACGCTCAGCAGGTAGAAAGAGGCTCAGGTAACAGTGCTGAGTTGAATTCAGCATGTTTAGAACACTAAAGAGCTTATCAGTACAATGTGTTAAATCCCAAGGTTATATTTTCTTTCATTTTAGTTTTATCAAGGTCAATCAGTATACCCTTTGGGACTAATTAATACAGCCCCCCCATCCCCAACTAAATACTCCAATAAAGCCCTTAGAAAGGCATCCTGACTACCTGGCATACTGCAGTGAATCAATCAAGAGAAGGAGATCATGTCCTAGAAATTAAAGTTTGAGCATCCGACAGACCGACAGATTACTAGTATGTTTGGCTCTAAGATTTTCAACACAGGTGATCACATAGTAACTCCTGAATAGATTTTGCTTTTAAAATAGCAGTTATGATACCAGAAGACAACTTGAAACTGAACTTTTTATTAAATGACTGGAGTGGAGTTTGGACTAAGCCAAGGGGAGGACCTGCCGAAGTGATCTCATCTACAGCTAGCAGTGCTAGCAGAAGAAGGGGCTCTTCTTGCTTTGAAACCATAAGCAGTGACAAGAGAATGGTCTTTTGGGTGTCACTGGTTAGGGGAGCCAGACTTTTAAATCAGGACGACACAAGGACATAAATGGGATCCACTCTCTCCTTTGGCAGCAAATGCTTCTTTCTCTATTTCCTGGATCAGGTTCAACATACATGTGGGCTGATATACATGGGGGTCTGTATCAATTTAAAATAATACACCTGAGTATTGATTGCAACATGCAAAAGTACAGATTTTTTCCCAAAATATCTGCTGCAAAACACTGAGTGCATTACCTTTTAACTTTCTTTATTTTGCTCTAGTTTTAATATTTAATGAGGCCAAAATCTTGCCAATGAGACTACTTGCCAAGTGGAAAATAGATTAATTTATAGAGATCCCTAGCATAAGAGCCAGATTAGTAGGTGCTCAGTAATTGTTTCCTGAATGAATGAAAAAAGTTACATAATGTTGATGACATTTAGTTTCTCCACCAATTTGAACTTTCCATAAAGCAGAGCAAACATACTTGCAGCAGAAAAAGAAATATAGCCACAAAGTAACATTAAAAATCAGGAAAATATCCATTGTAAACAGAGCAGTTAATCCTAATAGCTCCAGATAACCATTGCAAAAAAAGTTCTTACAACTGCTATAGCTGTGAAACACACTACTCCCTTCAAATTTATAGAACTCTGTATCCATCTTTAAAGTAGACAGGAATAAAAATATATCGGTCACTAATGAAAGTTTACTGTCATCTCCTCCTGCCTAGTCCAAATGCAAAAATAAAACCATTAAGTAAATAGAATGAATATTCCTGTTCCCTTCCCCCCACTGCACCACCTGAATCTGAATGAAAATGGGTTTCCCAGTGCTATCAGCATCTGCCTTCTCAAAGGCAAGGTCAAGAGTGATTGACTTCATGTGCCCCACAGGGAGGCTGTTCCAGTTTTCAGCTTGGAACCTGTAAGGACCAACTCTGGCCCCCAGTGAAGACAATGGAACAGAAACCGTGGGCATGCACCACTGACTCTAGAATCTTTCCACTAACGGACTTTCTACTTTCAGAATTCCTTAAAAGTATTTCTGGAAATAATCTGGGTTAGGGTCAAGTGAGTGCAACTTGCAGCTTTGAAGCTAAAGTTCACATTTTTGTTTGGTACTTCAGAGAGGCACAGTCTATAAAAACTTAAGCAACAAAGCTATATTTAAAATCTAAGCTCCTATTAGTATTCTATTTTTGTGTAAATTATAAAGACTAACATTAGAAATCTCTACCATTTAAGCCAAAGTACTGTTTTCTGAGGCAGGAAAAATGTTGTATTTTTATGCAAAGAGAACAGCTACAAAGTTGTAGGAGGGGCCTTATAAACCTTTTTAAATGATCACCTGGGAGCTAGTAAGTTACACCAGTAACTGGACCATCTTAAATTACAACAGCTCATTGGGGAAAAAGGAACTGAAACTACCCTCTACTTTGAACACAGCCATTCATGGGAATTAAAGTGTGAATCAGTTTAGAATGTGATCTTGACATGCCAAGGTTGCAGGTTTGATCCCGGGTCTGGGCACATACAAGAATCAACCAATAAATGCATAAGTATGTGGAAGAACAAACTGATGTTTCTCTCTCTTTCTTCCTCTCTAAAAAAATCAAAACATAAAAGTAAAAATGAAAAGAAAAACAAAGCCATATATTCTTTTAAAAGAGTGAATCAGTTAAAGCAACCATCACAACCCCCTCCTCCAATAAAAGATAAAACCCAGGCACACTTCACATGAGTAAAAATCACGAATTCTATAACCTTTGTTACTCAAGTATACTCATTTTTCAACCAGTCCCATAAATGACACACTTGTTAATGTCCTCAAGAAGTAAAGAGTCAATGCATTTAAAGTAATAGGCTCTTCATTTTTTGAGAAACTTGCAATATTGGAAGAGAATTAAAGCATCATCAGGGTGTCACTGTATTATCAAGAAGTCTAGAATAGCATGGTCAAACCTGGAATTCAGTGACACACCACTTGATGAGGTCCAGTCAGGATTAAGGTTAGACAGCCTATGTTTATAATGAAGAAATAATGACTAAACTTAAAGTGCACATGGCATTTCTTGGGGAGGAATGGCCGGCTAGAGGAGTTGACAACCTAGAGCAATGCCTTGGGCCAGTTATTAACCCCCAGGAAATGCCCGGACATTAATCGTTACAGTGATTTTAATAAGTGGAAGTTTCATACCAGCTTTTTACTTAAAACATTTGTTTTATACTCAGAATTCTCAGACTTCATAAAATGAGTTCTACAGGAGTTACTAAAGAGTTCCTGTAAATTTCCTAATGCTGCTTTTAAAAAAACCACTTGAACATAAATGAAAAGCTGACTATTAAATATGTGCAAGGAGCACAACTTTTTGTAGCATTTTAACTACAGGGGACTTAGGTCAAGAGCCAGAGTAATAATATGTTGGTTAACATACGGATACACAAATCTACACGTAACTCAGGGGTTAACTGACAATTTAGGAAAAATAAAAGAATCGGGACCCAGCTTTATAGAACTGATTTACCTCACCTGGTTAAAATAAAAGACTGTGACAGCCGCTGCATTCCTTAGAACAAAACACAGCCAGTGAAGCAAACCTGGCCTAACTTTTGTAGATGTTACGTCCTGATTCTATAATGACACTGGTGTCAGACAAACTGTTTCGCTATGATTCCTAGCAGATGTATACTTTAAAAACTCTCTTAGGCTTTTAATTCTTAATCGGATGCTGTTCTGAACCAGGACATTTTAAGGGTTTTTACTTTAGCAGAGGAACGTGAACATTTATTTTTGCTTTCCAAAGACAAAGCAAACCCAAATTCTCCAAAGAAGAGAAAATTCTCCCCTCCATCCTTAAAACCCTAAAATAACCTCCTGGTCTGTCAGAAATGTATGACACACACTGGAAGTACAGGAAGAAAGACACACAGCCTACAGGTCTCGTGTATTTTAGAGAACTTTTGTGTTTATATTACTGTTCGCAGTCCCTTTCACTGCTGGCCTTGAGGCTTGCTGATTGTCTGGTAAATGTTTGCAAGGGTCAGTCTGTCCAGAACTGGCATTATCTACTTTGGAAAAAGCACTGGGGTACCTGACATCTGTTCCTTGAAAGGCCTGCACTACACCTCCAGACTCACAGACCAAATTCCTCCTTCTCCTTGATGGCAGAGAGGTCACAGTTGTAAAACCTCCAGGGGCTACGCCTGCCTGCAGATCAGAGAGTAGTCCCCAAAGACCTCTGGTTTCTCGCTCCCAGAGAAGAGTACCCAGAAGATGAGCATCATTTTAATAATGCAAATATATTCCTCCAGGAAAAAATGTTAAGATGAAGACATATTCACTTACACCCCCAGTGAATCTGGTGCTGCTTCAACTGACATAATCTTAAAGTCAAAACAGTCCCCTTATCTTTGATGAGGACACTACAGCCCAGAGAGGTGAACTGATTTGCCCAACGTGGCTCAGCTTCTGGGCTACGACTCTTACTTTGGTGTTCTTGCCACAGTCCTGTGCTGTTTGTCTCAATCATCTATATTTGTAAGTCTTATCTACCCCCTAGATGGTGGGCTCCATGGGACTAGGGAAACTCAGCAATGTTTTAGTGCCTACAATGCTGGGCACCACCCAGCACATGCTCCAAGTCAGAGCCTGGCTGGTAGGGCAGATGTCCTTTCCATCTAATAACTTCAACAACTGACTTTAGTTCATGGAAACTACACCCAGAAGTCACTTTACATTCAGTTACATGTTACTGGCACTCAACTGCCAGTCTCTCCACTCCCCACCCCCTACAGGAAGTGGGATTGCCATGTTTTCTCTTTAATAATGTATAACTGCTTTTCTAACTTCGTAAGTTATGGTGAATATGTAATAGACTATTTTAATGGTTACTTTATTCAAATATATTCTAAGTAACTGCTTCCTTGATATGCACAGTAGTCCTGCACTCTTCACCTTATAAAACTCATGCACTTGATGGAGAGGCTGTAAGGGCTGCTTTTGTTCTGGGAACTTTGAAGATTTTAGCGTTACTGCGAAGCAGTGATTGTTAGGACGATTTCCCTCTCACATCTTTTAAGGCGAGGTGTAAACTTTCCTGAAAAGAACCAAGAGTTAAGTTTCTAAGGCTGAAATCGAATCTGATTCAGTATCTTTACTTTTTCAAACTTCCCCCAACCCCGACCTGCATTAGCATAAATTAGTCTCCAAGTGGTACCAAAGAAACATTTCATGCATAGAGTTTAGTTTGGTTACCTGGGTGGGGGGAACAATAGCAGGTGAAACTATGGTAGGAGAATTGGTGCTTCTGTGCCCATTGGCTTCTGGAAGAAGAGGCAGGGGGTCGTGTTTCACGGAAACCACCACCACCGTATCCACAGGCTCCGAGGGGCGAATACAAAGTCGTTTGGGGGAAGAGGGGCCGCAGATTTCCCCCGACCCAAACACCGACTCGTATAGGGCGCGCTTGGGCGCAGCCTCGGATTTCACGTCCGGCCCGATCTGACTGTCTTTGGGGAGGATATAGGTGTTCCCCAGCGAGGGCGCCTGGGGGCGGTGGTGATGGGAGGGATGTGTAGAGGGGTGGTGGGAGTGGTGGCGAGCTGCCCCGTTCAGAGCTTCGGCATAGCAGCCCTGCAGGGCGGGCGAGCCCAGTTTGGTACCGATGCCCGCGATGCTGTTGAGCGTGGCGATGGAGACGGCGCCGATGCAATGGTTGGTGTAGGTCTTGGAGAGCTTGGCCGCCTTGGAGAGCATCTGCATCCTGGTCCCCAGCAAGTTCTTGCCAATGGCTTTGTTCTCATACCAGGTCACATCGCCCTCGCTGCAGTGGTCCCGTGGCCGCTGGAAGAACGCCTTGCAGAGGGGGTTGCGCTTCGACAGGTACTTGACAAAGCTGGCATAGGGGCAGAACTCAGTGCCCGTCTCGTACATGCGGGGCAAGTTTTCCTCATCGCTGCTCTCCGCGCGCTTCTTGCTCCACGACGATGAGCGCGACTTGTGATAGGGCCCGAGGGACTTAAAGTAGACGAACTTGCGGCCGTCCTCGTCCATGGCCAGCCCAAAAGAGTCCTCCTCCAGCTCGCGCTGGTTCTCGCGGCCGCGCGTGCAGAAATACATGCACGTCTCGAACCAGACCTTGTTGAGCAGCCCGAAGGGCGTGTTGGTGCTGAAGACGCTGGAGGTGTAGAGCTTGCGCAGGTCGGCGCGCGTGATGGCTTGCTTCTGCACCACCGGTCCGGCGCCCTGCTCCTCGAGCTTTCGGATGACCGCGGCCAGCGTCAGGTTGGCGCTGCGCAGCTCGGGGTCCTTGGTGAGGTCGAGCGTGCGGCAGTACGGGGGCTCGTTGAGGTAGCGGTTGAGGGAACTGCGAATGCTGATGAGCGACGACTTGCTGTAGAGCTGGCCGCTCTTGGAGCGGGCCTCGGCGTAGAAGGAACGCAGCACGCGGCACAGCGCCCCCTTGTCCATGGTCTCGAAGTCCGGGCTCTGCGCCTTCTCGCTCAGGTACTCCCGGAAGATGCGCACGGCGTAGCGGGTGGCCAGCCGGGTGTTCTCGCTCAGCCGGGCCCGCTCGGGGCGCTGCAGCACGTCGGGGTCCAGCTCGGGGCCGTCCCCGGGAGGCCCGCTGCGGGCCCGGGGCGCCAGCAGTCGCGGCGGTGCCTCCGGCTCCAGCGCGGCGCTCTGGTCCATATTGATCATATGGACCGGCTCCGGCTCCAGCTCTTCCCCGGCCGAGTCCTCGGGCTCTAGGGGCTCGTCCCAGTCCAGCCCCATCTCCTCCTCCTCCTCGTCCTCCAGCCCCCCACCTCCGTCCTCCTCGTCCCCCGTTATCCGCACCTCCTGGATTTCGTCCTCCTCCTCTTCTTCCTCCTCCTCCTCCTCGCCCGCGCTGCAGTAGTGCGGGCGGCCGTGGCGGCGGCCGCGGCCCCCTGCACCGCGCTCGCCCTCGCCCCGCTCCCCATTGTTCTCGGCGGCGGCGGCGGCGCTGGCGCTGCCGCCCGCGCTGGTGTTACAGTCCCCGCTGCCAGGCATTCTCGCCATATTGCCGTCTCTCTGCCAGTCCTCGGGCAGGGCGCATGCGCTATATTGGACCGCAGCGCTGAGAGCTTTTGTGTTTAATGACCTTCAGCTACCGGGAGGCAAAGCTGGGCTCTTAAAGGAGCCGCGCTCCAATTGTCAGTTTGGAGCGCTGCTCCGGAGGGGCAGCGGCGCTCAAGGGATGGAGGGGTGGTGGGGAAAGTTAGACAGGGAGAGAGTGAGAACGGAGGATGGCTGGACCCTCTTCCTCCCCCACCCTTCTCCCCAGTCCTAGGAAAACTTTGAAGGGTAAAAATATGAAAGGGGAGGGAGAGCTGTCGATGGGGCTGAGAAACTCCCAACTTACCCTCTGGCAGAGTGGCGCGCGGGCCCCGGCGGGAGAGAGGGAGGGCCGGCGGGAGGGCGGGGCGGTCTCGCTTCTCTAAGTAATGCCCGAGGAGCAGTGCCCCTTCCACCGCCCCCTCATTGCCCCCCGGAGCCGGGGGTTCGCGGAGGCGGCAGAGCCGAGCGGGCCGCGGGTGCTGCTTCGAGAAGCCCGTGTCTGGGGCCTCACGGAGCGCAGTGGAGTAGGCAGGTTAATGAGCAGGGTGGAGAAGGCACGGCGATGCCCCGCACCCTCTCTGCGCCCGCGGCCAGGGCGCAGCGGGCGAGGCTTGGGAGCGGGATGGGGCTGGCGGCGGCTCCCCCACCTACTTGCTGGCGGCGAGGCGCGGGGGCCTGAGGCCAGCCGCACAGCTCCCAGCTCCCTTTTCGAGTCTTGCAAAGGAGCGAAACACGCCCTGCGTCAGCCTCATCCCTTTCGACTTTTCCAACAGCACTTTTAAGCTGTCATTAAAGACCTGAGGCGCTCCCCGTAGGTCTGGGGCAAGTCCGCGCCGGTCCAGCCAGCCTCGGGAAGGAGCGAGAAAGAAAGAGACTGGGAGGGGCGGTTGGGAGTGGAGACGCGGAGAGAGGCGCTCGGTACCTCAGGGACCCCTCCTCACCCGCCCAGGCCACCGCCCTCCCTGTCTAGGAGCAGTCAGACTCAACTGCTACTGGTGAGGCGCTCCACCTGATTGGAGCTACAGCAAGGTCCGTCCCTAAGCCCGTCGGGCGGGAGGAAAAACTGAACTTGGGTCCCGGGCGCCCCCGCCACTGCCACAATTCTGGCAGTTCGGATCTTGAGCGCGCTCGCCTCCCAAGTTTGCCAACAGCCACTCCTTTGCCCTCAGGGCTGCGCTGCCTCCGGCGCACGGGGGCGGACACCTGCGAAACTGGAAAGGCAGCCAAAGAGCTCGCCCGGTCCCACTTTCCCATAGAAGACTGTGCCCCGTTTCCAGCCAAACGCCCGCCCCCGGCATGCTCAGGCTTTGCGCCCTTCCGTCGCCGCCTCCCGCTGTCCCGGCCCAGGGGCAGCTCCCCCAGAGCTGCCAGAGATTTCGGCTGTTTACTTTGGCGGCACAGGCAGGCCAGCTCCGGAGTTCGTACTGCATCCTAACTTTCTCTTCCTTCGGTCGCCCGAGTGTCCCCTGGCGCGCTGGCCAGCTTCGAGCCCCAGGGGCCAGGGGAACCGACGGAATGAGGTCCGAGAAGCACGACTCCGGCCCTCCTGTGAGGCAGCCTCTCCAGCTCCTCGAATGCGCCCTCGCATTTGCGTCCCAGCCCGAATTCTGTGCAGTTCGACTGTGGGAGTCTTGTCAATTGCCCATTGCCCTCTCCTGGGCAGTTTATAATTTTACGCAACAGAAACGTATCCTTCATTTTGTAATTAAAAAGGAAAAAGAAAAAGTAAAGAAGGAAGACTAGCTCCCTGTGCCGCGAGAGCGTCTAAGTGGGAGTTGATGATGTTTTTTCCACGGATCAGCCCCTCGTCCTCCGCGTGCCTTCTCGGCCTTGGATGGCACGGAGCGTAAGGGAAACAACGCCAGGTGTGAACAAGTTGGAGCAAGTTCCTGCCTCGTGGGCCCCCTCCCGCTCCTCGGGGGAACGCGCGCGCACACACACACACACACACATACATCCGCCCTTCTCTCTACAGAGAACCGTCACGGGAGGCTAGGAATTCGGAGGTTATACTCCTAGGGAATCGTCCCCGAGGTGCAGCAGGCTTTGTTCAAACTGCATTCATTGTCCCCGCCTCCCCCAGTATGTAAAAAGGAGTGTTTGTTCCCGGGAGTCCAGAGCAGTACGCAGCTAAGTTAGCCGCACACGCGGACCCGCGCACAGGAGCTGGTACACACCAGTCGCATAAGGCTACTTCTGGAAGGCTGGCCCTTTGTCCTGGGAGGCTCCCAGGTTTCCTGGCCTCCGGAACGCTCCGGCGGGAAATTTCAGCCTTCCTGAGAACTCAGGTGGGGAGCCAGGCAAGTTACCTACCAGGGGCTGCTCCCAGGAGGCCCTCGCCGCGAGAGCTGTGAGCGGAGGGGCTGTGCTCCCGGCTCCACCGGGGACTCAGGCCCACGCTCCAGCCCAGAAGCGAAGGGGCTCCCCGGGTCTCCCCACTTCTCCGGGCGGCGGGGGTCACTCCAGCCCCCGGCTGTCCTCGCAGCCAGACAAGCTGCTTTGAATTGTGAGCAGTTTACCGGAGGCAAAGTTCTGGGTTGGACGCTCCGGGAAACAAAGCAACCAAAAACAGCTCCCAGTTGACGTCAACTTACTTTCAGAAAAGAAAATAGTTTTGTGCTCCCAGGACAAAATATCCCCCAGGGCAGGTCTCCACTGGAAAAAGCCAGGGGGTAGGGGAGGAGAATAGCAGAATCAAACAAATCCAAGCGTAAATAACGTTTTAACGGACTTGGAAAAACAGTTTCAGATGCTGCCTGGACAGTTTGCAAACCACCCGCAGGACTCCCGGTTATGTTAGATACGAAAAACGCACCTGGGAAAGTATGCCTTGGGCTCACTATAGGGAGACCGAATCTGCTTCGTGGTACCGGCTGTTGAAACACTACCAAATTTTTTGCCCGTAATGATACATCATCAAATATTGGAAAAGACCTCTTAAGGTTAGTACCTACCTCTTTAGGTTAGTATTTACCAGGGAGAACACCCAGAAAAACCAAGCAGTTATAAACCTCCCCCTCTCCCAAAGCACCCCCCTCCCGCCAGGCCAAGTTGCTTAATTTTTAAACCCCAACAATACACAATTACAGTTGAGTTCATAGGGGAGGTTTAAGAAATGATCCCTTAAAAACATCCTGTGCTTCCATATACACCATTCCGAACTAAGAGAATTTTAAAAAGCTTTCTCTTTATTCTTTCGGTAGAGAGGTAATATTGGTTGACTTCTGCCCGTCAGCCCAGCCCTCCCCTTTGATGTTGCCCTATCATGAAGTGCGTTCAGCCCACCACTTACAACTGACAGCTGCCCTCTTTGTCAGAAAGCTTTCTTTATTGTGCAGAATGCATAGCTTCTTTATATAAAATGATTCCAGTGCTGTATGGAACATTTGTTGCAATTATTTAACTGTCAGAATTCTTTACTGTAAGCTACACTAAGATGTTCACAACTTCAGCGAGATGCACCATATCTTTCTATCATCATAATTATAAAATACATCTATGTATGTGTGCTTCTCTGCTTCTTAGATTACTTGAAGGTAGTGACATGACTGTTTCAAAAGGAAAAATGTTTTCCCCTCCACTGTTTCCCCCTCATTGTATAACCACCTACTCCCTTTTCAGGTCACACTTTATGAAAGGTTACGTACGTTATCCAGAAACATTCAGCTCTCTCTCCTCTTGGCTTCCAGTCTTCTGAGCATCATCTGCTATGTAATTGATATAGTTGCATTTTAGCTGCCTGGTTCCTCTACTAAACCAATATACCTTTGTGGTTGAGGCTGGTTCCTGGAACCTGGTGAGCACTCCAGTCATTGACGTTGAAGGAGTGAATGAACAGGCTCCGTGTGTAGGGAAATCCTGTGTTTAGCATGTAATATTCTTTTGTGGAAAACCTGAAATAACATGGATCTGAATTTCCATATTGAAAATCAGGGCAAAAGGTAACTATAAGGCAACATTATTGTTTACAAGTTAAAAAGGATGTAATGACTGTTTTGGCTTAATATTTCCTTACCAGGAGTTCCCTCTGTAGTAGAACACACTGTAGGAAATTATTGCAGAAGTGAGTGAGAAGTCAGGGAATGGAGGTATCTATGTGTTAAAAGAGGTAGGTTGGGGAGGATTTAAACTGATTAATTCATGGAATTGTATGGGCTCACAGGGGCAGAGGCCAAGACCACTTTTAGTTCATCACTTAAAGTCACTTTTTAGTTCACCACTTGTTTTTAGTTTATCACTTGTAAATCAGGTTTTCTTCATTTGATTATGAAAAAATTCCTAAAGTATTTTGGAGGTCACATATGAATTCAGATTGAAGCTATTTTGAGATATCTTTGTTTCTGACTTTCACTACTCAATTCTATTGAATTCAATCAAAGATAATCTTTTTTTCTGAGCTCAGATGAAAACAGAACCCATGCAATCTAACTCTACAAAGGGAAAGAAAAGAGATCTCCAGAAGAGCAAAAACTATGCCTTACTGATGACTGCAGGTCTGGTTCCTTTCCAGTCCAGTTTTGTAGTGTATTTTAGCAGAGTGGCTGGCACACAGTAGACAATGAGTATGCAAACATGTATGTGTGGAAAGAGAACCAACATCCATGAAAGGTTATGTACCAGAGAAGTTAAAAACTTCGTCTTTGATGAAACCAGACTGCCTGAGTTTGACTGCTAGCTTGGCTTTACCAGCTGCACCCCCCCCCCCCCCCCGCTTCATGTCTCAGTGCTCTCATGTTATTATCTGGATGATAACAATAATAGCTCCTACATTGTGGGACTGGTGTGAGACCTAAATGGATCAGCATTAGTGAAGGATGTAACATAGTGTCTGGAACATTCCTAAACATTCAGCTGCCAGCTGTTACTTTTTAAGGCTTGGTTATACACAAGAAAACCAAGGCCAGGAGCCTCGCAGAGGTCAGGCCACTCGCCCATGTCTCCAAGACCTCACAGGGCAGGAAAGCGCAGCTCCGTAGCCCATGTCTGAGCCTCTTGACCACATTCAGCTCTAGGAACCAAAGAATGAAAAAAAAACCTTCAAGGGAACAATTTCCTTAAAATATATCAGTGTGTCATTGGATTTGGGAATCTTCGAAAGCCAGAATAGTTCTAAGCTGAGGCCTTGGAATGTGAGCACTGTGGGTACCACCGAAGACAGTGTCACCTTTGTCACTTGGCACCTAAAACACTGGTACTATTTTCTTGGAATATTGGAAGTAAGAACCAATTTGTGTCTTAGAAGAATGACAGTAAAAGAGTTAGAGGCAAAGGAATGCCCACAAACTGAACCGGACTAGAATGGAGTGTTTTCTATTGGCATCCTGGGCTGTTTTGCCCAAGTCTCCTGGGAGCAGTGAGGGTGTTACCTATTCTTACCTTTGATGCTTTGTCCAAAAACAGGTCAGCTTGAACTTAACACAAGGATTGACAGGAGTGGAATTTTCAGTTTCTGATTGCTACTTCATAACTGTAATTCTTAATCTTTTCACTTACCAGTCTCCTAGATGTTTTTAAAGCAAGTAATAAATTAGGGGAATGTAGTTTTCCATAAGTCAGTTGTGTTTTTGTGGAGCCTGAAAGAGTGTTATCTGTTATAATATTCTGATAATGAAACCTCAGTTGTTTAGTAAAGAAGTCAAATGCAAAAGTTGTCAAGGTTAAATCAAACAAAATTAATAATGATAGCAGTTTATCTTCTAGTCACATATCTTTAAAAGGTATGTGGGATTGAAGTGGATTTTAGTCTTATTAAATGATGTTTATTTCAATGTCACTGCAATACTAATTAAGGTAGAAAAGGAGATAAAGATATTTGTTAATGCCATGTAGCAAATACATATATTTTAAATAGTGAAGAAACTATTTACATGTGTCTCAGAACATAGAATGTTCCTGAAACTATCTGCTGTATATTTTTCTTAAAAATAGCCTATTCACTTAGTAAAAGCAAAATAAAACAAAAATGTCAAAAAAACCAGTTTATACTCTAATATTAGTATGAAAATGTTATTCTCATATTTTTTATTGTCAATACCAATTAAGATAGTCTTTTAAGAAAGCCATGAAAATGTTCATATTCTATGACCCAGTAACTGCTTCTGGCAATTCATCTTCTTGAGAATGTCTAATTTGATTTGTATTTTGGCAAACTCTGGCTTATTGCATCTACATAAATTGGACAGATGAGTTTTGAAGTGCATGTCACAAAGTGTGCTCCAGAACTGCATTTCACAATGTCTTGGAGACCTATCCTTGTTTACAGAAGTTTAGAGAGTAAGTGCTTGTTGAATGAAGGAAGAAATTCAATTAGGGAGAACCTTGTTTGTGACAACATCAAGCACCCTCTGATGACTATCAGTAATGATGGTGAAGATAAAGCATATAAATTCAAAGGGCAAAGCAAGAAAACTGGGAAGTTCCTATTTAATGTCTTCATAACTTTGAGAAAGTTTGAGGGCCAGATTTTGAAGCTCTAGATATCAGAATTTAGTATCTAGGTGTATGGTAGCAATTCACAGGATGTGCTGAGGAGTGGGTATATACCTGCCCTGTGGCTATGTTTCTAAATGAACTAAAAAGGAAAAAAAATCCCCTTTTAAATACCCAGAAGCACTAACCCACATTTTGAACTAATTGACTTACTTTTTCTTAGGAAAGCTTAATTTAACTGTTAGAGACACATGGGTTTATCTGAATATTTAAAGAAGCCCTGGGATGTGTTTGTTCTATTTCTTTAATTTGATGCTAGAGATCCAGGCTTTGCACCTGATGGAAGAGGACCTAACCCCTCTGTTTTGGGGTCTAAGTGTGCAGAGTCAGGGCACAGCCGTTACCGGTACAGTACTCATAATTCTTCATGCTTACTCTCCCTACAGTCTGTCTTTTGATTAGGGTGCCCCTGGGGTCACAGGTTGTCATTACTCCAAATAAAAACAGCCTCCCGGGATGATGACTGCATCTGTTTTCCTGTCTTTTCTCTCATTGTGGCTCATTCTCTTATATATAAAAAGCAAAGAAAAACTGTGATTTTCATTCTTTCCTGTTTACAAAAGTAGTCAGTGGACTTCACTGGAGAAGGTTCAGAAAGCACAGAAATCTGGAAAAATATATATGTCCCATATTTCTTCCTTGTTCACATTGAGTGAATGTTTGCTGCGGGTCTGGTCTTTTACATTAACACTCTCAAGTTGTTCTCATGGGTGTATGTGAGGATTGCTCCTATCTTCCAGATGAGTAGAAACCCTGAGCGCTTAAATAACTTGCCCGACATCACACAGCCACTGGGGGTGGGACTCCAGAGCACACAGGTTTTCTTAACACTTCACCAGACCAGGTGCTTCAGTTCCATTTCCACTGCCCAGAAGAAAACTCTTTACATTGGAGTGGATTTTCATGAATACAGTCCCACATGCTTTACTGTTTAAGCACTACATACTACAGAGTTCATAAGTCAAAATATGTAATCAGTGGATATTTGGGCAAACCCTGCCAAGCACATGCAAAGAGGCAGGAAGCCCAGAAGATTCTCTCCAGGAACATGCCTGGCCTGACTCGGGGGTGGGGGCCGGCGCGCGAACCTCTAGCAGGTTCACGTGGTCATGAGTTTTCCTTCTGCTTTTCTCGTAGTCATTTCTGTCTGCCACAGAAAAGCACATTAACCTATTCTCCATCCAGCTCTAGGAAGCAGAATGGAACCGTCAGAGTCTGAGGGCGAACCTCACTTCAGATCTCTTTTGCTGTCCGTATAGAAAGGCACAGAGAATACAGCTTTCAGTGGATGATCACTGAAATGCCAGAGAAGTGTTTACTCTGGCTCCTGTCCCCAGTTCTGTGGTGTTTTGGTCATTGAAAGGCTTTTTGTGCCTCAGCCCCATACTTTGGTGGCTCACATGCTTTCTAAATTCACTGTTAACTTAGCTTTCCTGGAACTACTGGCTTTTGAGACTTAAAGCCTGAGGCAGTTCGTGGACCTTACAGTGCATTGGATAACCAGAACCACCTAGGGAACTTCTTTTAACAAGCAGATTCTTGGGTGCCGGCTCCAGAGATTCTGATTCAGTAGGTCTAGGAGACAGCCCAAAATTGTACATTTTTAACACACAGCTCAGACAATTTAATACTAATTTAACCACACTTTGAGAAACACTGCCTCAAAAGCTAATATAATTTAGCAATAAAATAATTTCCTCTTTAGCAGTGATTACTAAATCATTTGAAAATGGAAAGTTATGAAACCTCTTCCTCAAAAGATGCATATGCTTAGTTTTGCCTATAATTTCAGGGGGATTGGGATCAACCTGCATTCTTAAAATACTGTTACCTGGTCTCCAACACCATTTTAATACTCTTTCTCCCTGGTCAAGAAGTCGTCATGGCTCCTTTCTTTAGTTTCAAGTCCAAACTCCTCGTATCTTGGCTATAGTCTAATTTCCCAGCATTCTTCATTGCTATCCCTAACGTGAGTCCAGCCTTCTGTGGGAGCGGACTCCAGAGAGAACCGTGCTGAAAAGGGAGGATGCATGGCTGGGGGTCTTCCACGGCACTGACCCTCAAATTTGAGTTTGCATCTGAATTCCCTGGAGGGTTTGTCAAACAGAGAGTGCTGGGCCAAGCCAGCAGGCTGATGTAGCAGGTTCAGGTTGGGCCCAAGAATGTGCAAATTCTCAGGTGATGTTGATGCTGCTGGTTCCCAGACCCTGACTCTGAGTACCGCTGGCCTAGGAGAAAGAGAAGCATACCCAAAAGGCAGAACCAGCACAGGAAAGAAGGAAAGATGGGGCTAGGGGTTGAGGGCATGGAGCCCAGCAAGCCTCGCTGAGTTAATTCAGCAGGACCAGGGAAGGGAACCTTTCCTGTGATTCCGTGGCTGAGCCTAAGATAGGAGGAGCTGTGAGGAGGCTTGAGCCAGCCCTAACTACAGGCTTCCCTTCTGACTGGGAAAGTCTTCCTTTCCGCCCCTCCACTGATCAAATTTGTCTTGATTCTTTAAGGCCCAGCTCCAGGTCCTACTTCTCCATGAAGACTCCTCCCACCATTGCAGCTTGAAGCTAACTAAATGGCACTGCTTTCTGGCTATGGTTGTTAAGTGGCAAGTTCTCGAGTTGCGTTTGACTTTTCTTCCTTCTACTTTCACCCCTTGGGGTTCCTTCTCTTCGGGAGGTATCACACTGCACAGTGACTCCCAAGGTTGGCCATACCTCGCAATCACCGGGAACGTTTTCCTAATGAAAAAAAATGTATTAATACCAGATCCCTGTCCCCACCCCCTCCACTCACTCATTAACATAAAAGCACCTGCAGCCAGGTCTGAAGCCCCTGAGAGCCACTTGTACACTCTCTGGTTTTCTACCTTCAAATTACTTTTTAACAAGTCCTTCTATATAGGCCTCTCCTAGATGGCAATGGTTCTTGCCATTGAATGAATGTTAGAATCACCTAGAAAACTTGCAAAAATGACTGATGCCTAGATCCTTTCCCTAGAGAATCTGCTCAAATTGGTCTGGGAAGTGGCCTGGGTATGGGGATTTCCCAAAGCTCTCCAGGTGATTTCAATGTGCAGCTCAGAGTAAGACCCACTGGCCTAGACTGGGAGACCCATTCCAACATCTCATTTCAGGGGTCCTTAATATAAAGCTTTGGGATTCTTGCGGGGGGGTCTGCAGGTGGTCTGTAAACCCGCAGAAATTGTAGGCAAAATGTTCTGACTATGTACATTTGTGTATTTTCCTAGAAGGAGGATTTCTAGCTTTCTGAAGAATCTAAAGGGGTCTATGACTCAAAATAGTTTAAGAAACATACATATGGATTTGAAGAAACAAGTATATGCATCCTCTATTGCTAGAAGGATAAATTGGTACAGTCTTTTTAGAGCACAATTTGGCAGTAGCTATCAGTGAGCAAAATGCACATCCATTTCAACCTGGCAATTCATTTCTACTGGAATCTAGTCTGTGAACACAGAAAAGTATACAAGAATGTTCTTGAAGCATTGTTTGTAATAAAGCATTATTGGATACAATCTAACTCTATAGGTGGATGGTGAATAAATAAATTATGTCTCATCTATTCAGCAGAATAGTAGCTGTAGATACAAAGAATAATGTAGGTTTGTGCATGCTGAGTGAAATGATCTCTAAGGCATTGTATTAACTGAGTAAAGAATTTGAATGTAAAGCATGAGTTCATTTGTTGAAAAAAACCTGACCTTGGTTTTCAATGAGGTTCCACTTCCATTATAGTCCCCCTGCATCCCTGTAGTTAAATTGTCCTTGCTTACAACCAAGAAATCCTAACCACACCTTCACCGTCTGCACAGGTCCAGCTCCCAAATCTCAGACTCAGTGAGAGTCACCACAACTTACCCTCTATGCAAGACTGAAACCTGGACAACATCCCTTCCTGCTCCTGCTCCTCCTCCATACTTCTTACCTTAGATTTCCACCAAAGCACCAGAGCCCTACCAATTCTAATTCACGACTTGCTTTAAATCCGTCTACTGTGTCTTTATCCAAGTGTGAATTGTCTTTCCCTCTGTAATAGTCAGCTCAGGCTGCCATGCCAAAATACCATAGACTGAGTGAATTAAACAACAGAAATTTATTTTCTCACTATGTTGGAAGCTTTAAGTCAAAGATCAAGGTGCCATCAGGCTTGGTTTCTGGTGAGACTTCTCTTTCTGGGTTGTAGAGAGCTGCCTTCTCTCTGTGTCCCCATATGGCTTCTCCCCTGTGTGTGTGGAGAGAGAGATAGAACTCTGGTCTCTTTCTCTTCTTATAAGGATACCAGTCCTCTTTGATTGGGGCCCCACCCTTATGACCTCACTTAACCTAATCATCTCCTTAAAGACCTTCTCTCCAAATAAAGCCACATTGGGAGTTAGGGCTTCAGTATATGAATTTAGTGGGAGTGAGGGGGGGGACACAATTGAGTTCATAACACCCTCCCCACCTGCTCCTTATTCCTTATTTCCTGTCTCTGCAGTGCACCCAAGTCAGGAACCCAGTAGTCACCTTGGCTGTTCCTCATGTCTAAGTCAAACCTGTCCCATTTGGCTCCTGCTCTGCAGACCCAGTGGCATCACCCTAATTCAGACCACCTCCCTGTCCTGTGACTCAGGGAACATGGTGTTGGAAGCTGAGACTGAGGCAGTACAGCCCACAAAAGAGGGAGCAGCTCTGTATGTGCCCAGGTTGTGATTAGTTTATCCTTGAATGTCCATGGGTTTCCTTTGTGTCCTTGAACTTGTGTGTCTATTCCTTGAAAAACCAACAAGCCCTACTAAAAGATGCTCTCTGCCTGTTCCTTTAGTGGCACTCATCATCCCCAACACCCACCCTACCCTCCAGCTAACAGAAGTAATTGCTTTTCCTTGAAACAATTCATCTCTCCTCTTGCATACCTTGGCTCATACTACCTTGGCCTGACAACCTCTTAATCCCCTCACTCAATGGCTGAACTCCCAGAGATATTTTTGGAATGACTGCACATGTTATCTCCTCTTAGAAGCCTTCCCTGACTTCAGCAGGTGTGGAGTTCTTTTCCTCTACAGGAAGAGTATAGCATAGTGGTTGGGCTCCATACCAAACAACTCGGATTCAAAATCTGGCTCTCTTGGTCACATGTTGTGGGATCGATCAAAATTCTTCGCCTCTCTCTGTCTATGACTTTGCTCATAGCATGGGGGGTTGTTGCGAAGATTAAATGAGTTAATATGAAAAAAAGTGCTTAGGACAGTGCCTGATACACTGTAAGTGCTTAATAAATGCTAGCAATTATCATGATCCTGTGCAGTACCCACGGCACCGTCCACAGAACTGTGAGCCTTCTGAGGCACCTTGTCTGACTCCCTCCGGCCAATCTCCCTTGTGCTTCCTGGCATTCTGTACAGGCCCATGTTGCAGCCCTTGCATGTTGTTATGATGGCTAGTCTCTCCTTAATCAGACTCCTTGGACTTCATTAAAAAAGAGAAACTTAATTTTTTTCTCTTCTCCTCCTCCTTCCTCTTCTTTTGTATTTACTTTGCCTAGCACAGTTGCTGGAACTTAGAAGATATTCAACAGATGTCAGTTGCATGTACTGTAATTGTGAATTTACTAGCCTCTGACATCCATTAAGTGGTGACTTCCTTGTATCCATCTTATGCTTTGTATAGGGAGGGGCAGTGAGGTGATAAGTTAGGCTGAGAATGAACTCAGAGCCAGAGAGCCTAGTTTAAACATGGCTGTCTCACTTCCTAGCCATGTAACCTTGACCAAGTCACTCTTCCAGTCTCATTCCAATGACCTTGACCCACACCTCCATCCTGGGCTTTAGCTTACTCACTGTGCCTTTTTCTGGACCATCAATGCCCATTCACGTCTTGGGCCTTTATCCATGCAGCTCCCTTCTGCTTAGGATGCCTTTCCCTCTTATGTACTCAACACCTTCCTACTTACCTGTTAGGACCCAGCTCACATATCTCAGAGGCTTTCATGAAGCATCCCTGCTCTTTGTCCTCTGCTAATACTTCTATATTATTTTACTATAATATTTCCTCAGAGAGGCTCTGGTGTGCCTGTGGTTTTTCTTTTTTTTTTTGGAATAGTTTTATAGGGTCATAGAATATGCACTCTCTGTTCAAAACAAGGCAAAGGGAAACATCCCAAAACATCAAAAAGAAAAAGATAGTTGTGATTGTATCCTAAAATGATATGATAATGTAAGTCAGGTCTTCTCAGAGTTAGAACAACTTTTCTTTAAAGAGGAGCTATTTTGGGAGTAGATGAGAGGAAAGGAGGTGAAGAATTCATTAACACTGGGAAGGTCCTTTGAAGATGAAGACTGCCAGGTGATGCAAGTGGTAAGTATCGGATTACCATGTAATTAGGGATCAGGTCTGTTCCAGATCTTCTCCATCTCTGGCAGAGTGTCACTTTATTTTTGCAAACAATTGAATTCTTTAATTCATAACCTTTCCCTTCATATGAATGTGGTTCTGAGGGGAACCATCCAAGGACTAAGAAATCATTGGCTGAATCATGTAGCCTTTATATATTATGTTAGGGAAATGAAATATTTGTCTTCCTTTCTGTTTTGAAAATGGGAAGAGGTGGTTCTCTCTTTGAAAATGAAGCAAGCGTTCCCAGAATGTACTCTGGACCTTACAGAGACAGAGAAAGCTCAATAAGACTGCCCAAAGGTGCATTAAAGAGTTTTTCATGCCCACCTGCAAGAAATAAACTTGCACTTTTTTTTTCTCAGTGACTTTCATTTTGTGAGCATTGGTTTGATTCTTCTGGGCCCCAACTTACTTTTTTGAATAAAATTAGACTGTCTTTTATTTGCTGCTTGGTGCTTGTGAGGGGGTGAGTGTTCTTTGCTTCCAGAACTTTTTCCCTGTGGGATGCTGAAGTGTTAGTGCCAACTTTTTTTTTAATGGAGATGTTAGAGTCAGGGTTAGTACTAAGGATTAACTCAGCAACGGCTGCTAAACTCTCTGAAATCATTAGATGAAAGGCAAAAAAATAGACCTTTACTAAGTGTACATATCATTGCTCTTTTGTTATTATTATGGGAATTTGACGTTCAGAGAGTATTTCATTCCTGAATAATTTTCTGTCTGGATTTATGACATCTTAAGTTTTATTGAGGGAAGATATGTTTCACAAGTATTCTTTAGATTTCTCACCCAAGACACCTTTTTTATCTTAGTAGAGTCTGGACCCTATGGGACATAGTTTGTCTGTTTGCTCAGTCTATACCCCAGGCAGATAGTAGGGACCAACTATCATTGGTAGAAATGAATTGATTCTAATGGGTTGACACTCTAAGATGTGATCGAATAGCTGTAAATACTGCTTCCCCTTCCATTAAGTCAACAGAGGATTTGGGTATATTTAACCATTTTTCTTCCTGACACTCCAATGTTCAGTTTCATGGTTTGCCCAAGGATCTCAGTGCTGTATCTGTAGCCTGAGCAGGGAAGCGGGAAACTATAAGGACACTCACATCCGCCCAGGCCCCCGCCTGTGTTTCCCCTGGCTGCCCTTCCTACCCCAGCAGCTCCACACCTGCACTGCAGAGGCACCAGACCAGTTCCACTGAGCTCCTTCTGCCTGTCCTGAAACAAACCAACACATGCTTCCCACTCTGGGTGCACTGCCAGGCTCTGAGTTGGTTAACAATTCACCGAGAAAACAGCTCTGAAATTGCTGCTGCCTACAGAGGGTGAGGGTGGGTATATATAGAGATTTCAAACTCCACAAAATTGTTTGGGAAGTCTGAATTTGCAGTTTGGGGAGGGAGCTGGTTCGTGGAGCGCCTGCACGAACATTCTGCTGAAGCAGCCTGTGTGCAGGAATGCTCGGGGGCTGGGACTTGGAGGTTCAACTTGACTCTGCAGGTTCAGTGGTCTCATCCCAAAGTCACAGCCTGTGACTTTGGCATTTCACAATTGGCATTTCCCCTTGATGACTTGAGAACCTTAGACAATAATCCCCAAGCTCTGTTTTGAAGGCAAGATCTTGAGGGGAAGAGATGGGAGTTGTGAAGAAGCCATCTATTCCTTTCCACCCAGGAATCTGGGCCTCCATGTCCTGGGGCTGGTTCAGGCATCACTTTGCCACAAAGCTGTGCTTCCTGAGAGAAAAAAAACAAGGCTTCTCTGCCATAGGAGGCTCTGTGGGAGCAAGGGAAGAAGGGAAGTGACTGGTGAGGGTCTCCTGCAAACCTCCTTTCTCCCACTGTAGTCCAAATGCCAATCAGACTTCCCCCAATACTAATTACCTAGTATTCCACAAATTATTTTTTTAAAGAGATACATCCAAATGATATCCATGTCTCTGTCTCTTAGTACATTCTGCAGGACAAGAATTGGATAGCTTCTGCTAAGATATCTCCAGGCATTTCTCACTGTTTTAAGAAATGTGTTACTAATTCCAAAATGTTGAAATCAGGAAATTATTTACATATAGCTTGGAATTGATTTGCAATTGCAACAGGCCTCCTTCAGAGTAGTGGGTAGAATAGTTGCTATAGCTCCAAGGGAAGACCCATCCTATGGGGTGAGGTGGGAATGAGAGGGGACTGCTGTTGTTGCAGAGCACAGGTGGCAAACACAAGGCCCGCGGGCCAGATCCGACCCTCCACCTTGTTTTATCCCACGAGGCACCTTGTTTCTACCCAGCAGCAGCACCGAGCTCTCGCTTAACTGTTAAGGAGCAGTTACATTTATACGGTCCTAAAATTACATTTAGCACTTTGAAGGCAACCGTGAGGCTGATTTGGCCCCCCAGTGAAAATGAGTTTGACACCCCTGTTCTAGAGACACAGGTCACCACAGCAAATAGGAATTAAATATACACCTTGAAGATGACTGATTTCTTCTAATCCATGCTAAGAAAAAAAAAAGTTCTCTGTCTCTCTCTCTGAACCAATCAGCAGATAACCTACAATTTTCAGAAAAATATTGTTTACACAACCCAAAATCAAGATCGTCAAGACCTTACTTTCTTAAACATTTATAGGATTTTAAGTAGGACATTTTAGATTATTTTCTTATCAGAGCACGTGAAAATGTATTCCCTACCTGTTCCCTGTCTACTCATGAGGCATGATGAACTGGTCCCGTAAAGAGATGGTAACTGAAACTCCAAACACAGCAGAAGCAGCGTAAGTGGAATTATCAAGGGGGAAGGAGTGGAGGAGTTAACAAATATAACGGGCCAGCTCATGAATTTTTAAATAATTTTTCCTTCAACATAAAAAAAAACAGAGAAAACGAGGTAAGTAGGATGTAAAGGCAGTTGAATAATCATTGCATTTAAAACCATTACACTGTAGAATAATACAAGTAAAAAATGGAGTAATTAACGTGATCCAATTGAGAGCTTAATCAAGGCCAACACTCTGGCCCCTGTTAATTTTAAGTAAATGCTGCTACTAACACATTTTTTTGAGACTGAACTCTATAGAATGGAAGCAGTCCGTCGCGGCAGCCATTGAGGACCAGCAGCGATGGCTCTGCGCTACCCCGTGGCCGAGGGCTTCGTCGCGGGCTGCCAGGTGACAGAGAACGTGAGCAAGCCAAGGTACAGCCGCCAACGCCGCGGGCGACTCACCAGGCGCACCAAGTTCATGAGGGACATGATCCGCGAGGTGTGTGACTTTGCCCCTGGTGAGCGGCGTGCCGTGGAGCTGCTCAAGGTCTCTCAGGACAAAAGGGCCCTGGAGTTCATCAGGAAAATGGTGGGACACACACCCTGCCTAGGGGAAGAGAGGGGAGCAGAGCAGTGTCCTTGCAGTCCTGGGGAAGACAGCAGCCAATAAGGACTGAGCCCAGATCTTTCGGGTAATAAAACTTGTTCAGGAGCGTGGGGGGCGGGGAAGAAAGAAAGCCAACAAACAACCCTCATATCTTCTTGTACTAGACTGACCTTTGTCGGTACTGCTGAGAAGTCTAAAGTTGCATTCCTAATGAAAATGAAGTGTTATTTTTCTTTTCTTTCTTTTTATTTTTTATTTTACATTATTTTTTTTTGACATGAAATTTGGTTTGGGTTAAGGGTAAGGGAGAGGAGTTACTGTTTAACATTTAAAAGAGGCAATTAACCAGTTAATTGATCATACCTCCCTTGCATAAGCAGCATTTTAGCATAAGGACTGAGCCGAGGCACCTTTAATAGTATGTAATTGACCTTTGTGTGGAGACTTAGGAGTTCACAAAAACACTTCCATATGTATTATCTCACCTAAACTTCACAGCAAGGAATGGGAAAGTGCTGTTACTATTCCCCACTTGACAGATAAGGAAATTGAGGTAGAGAGCCCTTAAACAACTTGCCCCCAAATTATTTCACCCAGGTGTAAGGTCCAGCCCTCACTGGTGTGGCTCAGCTGGCTGGGTGTTGTCCTGCAAAGCAAAATGTTGCAGGTTCGATTCTCAGCCGGGGCACATGCCTGGGTTGTGGGTTTGGTCCCTGCTTGGGGCTTGTTGCAGAGGCAGTTCATCAAAGGCAACTGATTGATGCTTTTCTCTCTGTTGCTTCTTTTTCTCCCTCCCTCCCTCTAAAAAAAGAAAATCAAGAATTGAATGCAGGACATCCATCCCAAATCCTGTATTCCTTCACTACACTAAGGCTACCACCTAAAAAATAAAATAAAATTGTACCACCCCAGGGGCTCTGAGAAATAAGCCTAGAGCTCTGAGCAGAGCTTCACTCAGTAACTGATAAAAACCCACTCAAATCCCTTCCTGACAACTCACAGCTCAAATGTCATGGAAAAAAACACTTCCTACCTCCCTCCTCTTTCTCCCACCCCCGACAGCTCTTCTCTTCAGACTGTCAGATTCCTCCTGCAAAGCATTTGGGACTAAGAGCAAGGAGGGAGGGGGCACTTTGCCTTGATTCTCATGGCAGTGACAACTAAACTGTTAAATTAATTGTTGAGAGGGAAGTAGGGGCACAGATTATTCACAAAGAACAGATAATTCCCAATTCACCTCTAGTTATAAAGTATCTCCTCTAAATTGATCATAATCCTCTCTTGGCTCAGATCTGAAGTCACCGATTGGAATTTAGTTTTAGACAAAAAGATACATCTCTTAGGGGTGTCAAACTGACTCACCAGGGGGGCCACATCAGCCTCACTGTTGCCTTCAAAGGGCTGAATGTAATTTTAGGACTGTATAAATGTAACTACTCCTTAACAGTTAAGCTAGAGCTTGGTGCTGCTGCTGGATAGAAACAAGGTGCCTCGTGGGATAAAACAAGGTGGAGGGCCAGATTTGGCCCTCGGGCCTCGTGTTTGCCACATGTGCCCTATGAATTTTTCACCTCCAGATAATCGGAAGTAGCATATTGTCTGAGAAATTGAATTACCAGCAGTCAATTAAGGAAAAGACCATGTAGATTTGGCGCCAAGTCCAACCAAAGTCATGGGCAAGCCAAAGTTGTGAGGGAAGCCAAGGGCCCATGAGTAAGAACAGATAACAGGTTTGCAGCAAGAACTTATCTTCTTTGCATCCAAAAGGTCCTTGACTTCAATATTGAGAAAAGACTTGTATTAGTAAAGTCATTGCCCAATGACACAAATCAAGCTGTACTCACATGCTAGGCAGTAAAGCAACTGAGTTCCAAACAGGCAGTGTTCTAAATACTCTTTAGAACAATCCAGGAAGGCTTTATGGAGGTGGAGGCCTCTGTGTTATCTTTCAGGAAGTGTTTTCTTAGTTGTATATCTCACACTGAGGAGTGACAGCTGTGTTCCAGGAATATCAGTTTTTAAAAGTGTGCAGAGAAATTCGGAGGAGAAATATGCCTAGGGGAACCAGAGATGAGGAAAGGCGAAATCTGAAGAACATTGGAAGGAGCAGCTTCTATAATGGAGGAATCTAATGAGGACATCGCCACCCGGGGAACTGGGATCTCACCCGAGTGCTTCTCCTTAATTTATTATGAGAACTGACTTCAGGAAAATGATCATGTCTTTCTGGACTTTAGTTCCTTCATTTGAAAATAACTAAGTTGACTTCTTTCTCTAACATCAAAGAATTCTGTGATCCCAGTGATTCATACCTTGGGGGACAGGAAAATGGTGCTTTAGTTGACTGAAATGAGGAAATTCAAGAAATGAAGAAATTCAAAAATGAAAACATTCAGAAATTTTCCTGATCAGGGGGATTATAACTTTATTCTAAGAGTGCTTCAGTCTTACTATAATCATAATTCTCTCATACTTTCTGAGGATGTCCCCGTATACCGAGTACATAGCTCCATTCCTTGGTGAAGGTGCCTACTCCTACTCTGGGTATAACTTTGTTACTCTCTGAGTGTGCTCCAGGCACTTCTGTGGTTCTAAGGGTTTTCTTTTTGCCAGATGAAATTTCCAAATTCTTCACTTCTGTTGCTGCTACCAATAAAATACGTTTACTGGTAAATATACCTTGCATCTAAAATTCCTCAGTTTTCTTTTACAGAATGTAAGGGCCCAACAGTAAATCTCCAAGTAACCACTGAATATGAACACAGATCTTTCACTAGTTGGGGGACAAGCACTGAGTCTCACTTTTGCATTAATAGGAACCAGTGTTGTCCCTCATACATATTCGGCCAGTAAATATAACACACAATGAAGGACTGAATGAATGAAATCAATGAATGAGAAAGTTCCAGTTCTTGAAACTGTGGGAAACTGCCATAACCCTAACAAAAAGAGACATAATCAAGAACACTCCATTCTGCAGTTTTTAAATGTATCCATATTGCCCTGGCTGGTGTGGCTCAGTGGATTGAGCACCGCCCTGCGAGCCGAAAGGCCACTGGTGGATTCCTAGTCCGGGCACATACCTGGGTTTTGGTCCAGGTCCCTAGCTGGAAGCATGGGAGAAGCAACAGATCAATGTATGTGTCCCACATCGATGTTTCTCTCCCTCTCTTCCTCCCTTTGTCTCTCTCTCAAAATAAATAAATAAAAAAAATTGAAGAAATTTTAAAAATATCTATATCTGAGTGACTGTTCAAGAATAAATAGCACTATATGTGGGTAGGTATTCTAGAAATACTTATGGTGATTGTGAATATTAACTGGCCATCACAGTGTAACCTATTTCAAATAGACATTCCTTAAAAAAAAATCACATGGTAGCAAATGTAAGCTTTGCTAAAATGTACCTACATATTGAATGTTCCATATTGCCTCTAAACAAGGGCATGAAGTGTTTGGTATGGTTGCAAAGAAGAACAAATTAACTCACTCAGTGGGTTTACTGTGTTAGAATACAAAGAAGTAGATGGTGCTTAATTCTGTATCCACTTTTTCAATTGAACTTCATACAAGTAGTGAAGTTTTTTATTCCTGCCTGACACCATTACAGAATAACAAATGAGATTTCTCTTCATGTGAGTATCTCAGGTATTCAATAAAAGAGAAGTTACAGGCATGGTATAAGCAAGTAAAGATTGTGCCATGGCCCTACTGGTTTGGGGTGGTATTTTTATTAGGGCCAGAGTTATCAGAATATGTACTATATTTCACTTTCAAGTACCATCATTTCTCAATCAATGAAGACAAATGTGCGTCTGCGGGAAGATCAGAACTCTTTTTTTTATATGGGTTTTTAAAAAAAATTAATTTTATACTTTTTTTAGATTTATTTATTTATTTATTAGAGAGAGGGGAAGGGAGGGAGAAAGAGAGAGAGAAACATGAATGTGTGGTTGCCTCTCACATGGCCCCTACTGGGGGCTATATAATCCAGGCATGTGCCCTGACTGGGAATCGAACCTGCGAACCTTTGTTTCGAACCCCGAGCTCAGTCCACTGAGCTATACCAGTCAGGTAGATAAGGACTCTTTATGGAGGTTATTCTTCCAGTGATTTCATTGCAGATAAAGTGAAGCGATCTAGTGACAGTAAGGTGCTCTTGTGAAAATTGACCGGTGTGTGGGTCAGATGCCAGGTGATGTGCTTGGTTGCTTCCAGAAGCAAGAACCACTAAGTTGGGATTTGGAACTACACTGATGAGCCACTGGGAGTGGAGCTGCCAAACACTCCAGTTTTCTTCTCTTTAAAATGTCCTTCAATCAACCAACCAACAAGTATTTGCCCAGGAATTGTGCAGCATGGTGGTAATCTCTGAGACACTAAATAAAGTGGACCAGTCTAAAAAACAAGATGCCATTTTTGCTGACTACAGTAAATTCAAATTTAAGATGGTGCTTGTGTTTCACAGATGAGGTCAAGCTAGTGTAGGGATTAAAACAGTGCTGGAAAAGCTCACGTAAAGGAAGGCCATCCTCAAACATCTTGGGCTTGGAGGAAATTGTTTTATCTTAAAGATATTGCTAAGCTAAAGGTTGATTTCCTGAAATAGAGACCATGCATATGTACTGTTTGCTGATTCACAGATAACACTGGTATTTCCTATCAGACTCAGTGCCTGCTTTTCATAACTACCGTATTTTTAGGACTATAAGACACACCAGACCATAAGACACACCTAGGTTTTAGAGGAGGAAAATAGGAAAAAAATTTGTGAAGCAAAAACTGTGGTAACATATTTAATAACCTGTGACCCCACTCCACTGCCATCCCCCCACACAGCCAGCCAGGTAAGCTACATTTGGACTATAAGACGCACTCCCCTTTTCCTCCCAAATTTGGTGGGGGGGGAGTGCGTCTTATAGTCTGAAAAATACGGTAATGTCTCATAACCCCTCCTTACTGCCCTTGCAATGAAATTCATAGATGATACAATCTAGCTACACATACAAACAGACTCTCAAAAATCATTAAATTGTGAGAACGAAAGTAGTCAAATTCATGGAAACAAAAAGTAAAATAATGATTGCTCAAGGCTGGGGGGTAGGGAGAGGAGGGACTGGGCAGTGTTTAATGGTAACAGTTCCAGTTGTGCAAAATAAAAAGAGTCCTATGGATGGACACTGGTGATGGTTGCTCAACAATGTGAGTGTACTTAATACCATGGAATTGTACACGTAAAATGGTTAAGATGGTAAATATTCTGTTATGTCTACTTACCACAATTTTAAAAAAGTATTATATTGACCTACGTGTAATATAAAAGAGAAATAAGGTGAAAGTAATATTTTCCAAATAATATGAACAGCAAAACGTTAGTGCCTGGGCACGACTCTGCGAGAAGGCATAAGGAGCTGGGGGCTGCTGGCTCTCTATGGCCATCGCGGATGTGATTCGCATGCAATCTGATATGTATGTTTCCAGAGCAGGGATTCCGAGAATGGCATTTATCAGATGGTGACTGACTCTGGGAAGTTCTGCACAAAACAAAGCACAGTTTTCTCGATATACACGGTAGTTGCATTTTTGGAAAATGCAGCATATTTAGAATTATGTAAAAGGTACATTGCATTTATATGTAAAACAAAGTTGGATTCTTAGATAATTAATTTTAAGCACGGTTTTTTTTTTCATGTACATATTGGGTTGTGAAGGACACAGGATAAGACTTTGTCATTCAAGACTATTCCTCGCACTGCAGGACATCCCGCATCCCTGGCCTCTACCCACCAAATACCAAGAGTCCCCCATAGTCATTGTGACAACCAAAAGTCCCCCCAGATTTCACCGTGCCCCTCCTTGAGAGCCACTGACAAATGCTGACCATACTTTGTCCTCCACAGGCAATCACCCTCTCACTAACGCTATTTCAGGTTCCTCATTCCACTATGATTCCCTCATTCTTGTAACTCATAGTTTGCTTGTCTTTTATCAATCAGAATTACTAAATAATGAAATGACTTTTCACCGTGTTGCCCAATTAGCTGAAAAGCAAATAACAGAGAATCTTAAAGAGACATTCCTTTTTCTACTTTTTTATGAAAGCTGACAAATAAACGGTCGGATGTCAGCTAATGGTTCTAAAAATGAATCCCTGGTGCGAGCTGCCTGAGAGTTCTCACCCCTGCATTTCAGGCAAGAGCAGGGTCCTGAAATGGCTCCAGTCAAAGTTAGCCTGAGTTAACACATACTTTTACCATCATCTTTAAACTAAAAAAGTTCATAATGCTCAAGAATGCAAGTGCTTTGAGGGCGTGCCATCATTTTCACATTTCTCACGGTGCCTCCCACGCAGCCTTGAGCACAGAAGTCACTCAATAAATATCTGTTGAAATGAATTGAATTGGTCCACGTAAAATATTTATAGTAACTACCAATATTGAATTAATCAAATACCCTTGCTTCCATACTCCAGGTTAGATGGAGTTTTAGTGGACTATATTTCACTTTTGAGTACATCACCATCTCACAATCAATGAAGGCAAACATGAGTCAGTCGTAGTGCAGACCAAAACTCTTTACGTAGGTTATTCTTCCAGTGATTTCATTGCAGATAAAAGGAAGTAACCTGAAATCTGCAGAGTAATTATGTCAGATAGCCTCATGTCATCGTTTATTCATTCCCAGGATAAAACTGTTGCTCCTGGGCCTTACAAGAAACAAGTTTGGCTAAGGCAAGCAACCCCCAATTATAGTGATATCTTTGCTGTGGAAAAAAAAATAAACATGTAATTAAATTTTGCAGGTGCAACAATCCTGCCACCACGAACCATGGAGGAAACCTGTGAAATTATCCTGAGTAATTTTCTCTAGTGTAATTTGGAAATTAGCCCACTTGGAGACATAAACCCACAATTTCCTCTGCTATTGTCTTATCACATTTATCTTGTCTTAAATGCTGAGATTCCTGTTGCAAAAAGAAACAAGTTTGAACGCTGAAATCTCAGCAACCGAGTAGAATATTTCAGAAGTTTGAATTCCGGGCACATTGACCTTCATGCTGGTTGTAAAGACCATAAAAACCAACAGAAAGTCGAGGGGGGCAAAACTAACGTGCCAGAAAGGCATTGCTGAACCTCGGCAACTAGGATACTGGTGCGGACTTGACATGCTGGGGGCTGTGCCAAAGCCTGCCTTCCTAGGAAACCACAGGCAGCCCTGGCCAGCAAGCAAGGCTGGTTGACACCCAATTCTGAGACCCCCACAGCCGTTTGTGACTTCCCTCTCCTCTTGTCTCTTCCGGGGGTGAGGGAGGGACCTGATCTCACCAGACAAAAAGACAAGCCAGAAACAGTGTGGTCTGTTTTGTTTCTGCAAGTTCCTATCTGTGTGACTTGGGGAAATGGCTTTTTTTGTTTTTTTTTTGTTTCATGTCTAATTTTTATTCTGAAATGTAAAGCTCTTCTGAATTAAAGTACAGTTGACATATAATATTGTATTCTCACAGATACAGAAAAACTGATAATTGCCAGAGGGTTGGGCAGTGGGGGTATGGGCGGAAATGGCTTTCTTAGCCTTGGGCTTGACATCTGTAAAAGGAGAAGTATTTTCCAGAGTGTTTTGAATCTTCAAAGGGATGACTCTCATCCATTATTCAAATATTTGTACATATTCTAAGCTGCCACTGGTTGACCCTGAGAGTGTTCCCCACTTTCTCTGGGAGTTTGGATCACTCGAAAACTTGAGAATGTTGTCTTCCATTTCCACCCCCCAAAGCCTCATTGAACACACCTATTGTTTGAGTGTTGGAGCTCCTGAGAGAGAGCCAAGGGTTGAGGCTCTCGAGTCAGCCACGGCAACATTTGGTGTCACTTTGTTATTAAAATGACTTGCTCTTAATTCATACAAATACTTACACAAAAATATCCACAGAAGAATACACTCCATATGTGCCTTGACCCTCATATATCTGTCCTCCAATAGGACGTCGTCGCTTCCCGAAGGGGAAGTTGAATTTAACTAACACTGGCCCACCCACCTCAGTAAGGGTAGGTGTCCCTTTTTATAGCCCTCTGCACCTAAGTCCATCAGAGCTCTTATCACCTTGCATTGTAATTGTGTGCTTATTGTCTTTTGAGCCATTTGACTACAAATTCCTTGAAGGCAGAGATTGAATTGTTTATTGTATTTTCATCTGTGATTAGTATTGTACAAGGCACAGCCCTCCCTCCCCATAGGAATTCAGTATGTTTGTTAAATGGATGGACGGATACAAAAGTGTGTAGACCTAAATTAAGATTTTAATGTATTTTTTGCCATTCTCTTGATTTCTTTAATTTATTCATTTCTACAAGTTGTTTTTAAACTTTCAAGAATTATAGCCCTGGCCAAGTTGGCTCCGTTAGTTGGAGCATTGTCCAGGGTACTAGCAGGAAGTTTGCAGGTTCAATTCCCCGTCAGGGCACATACCTGGGTTGCAAGTTTGATCCCCAGTAGGGGTGCATGTGGGAGGCAACTGATCAATGTTTCTCACATCAATGTTTCTCTCTCTCTGTCTCTCTTCCTCTCTCTAAAATCAACAATAAAAAATATCCTTGGATGAGGGTTTTAACAAAAGGGTTACAGAGGCTGCTGTAACCATTTCAAATCATTCAGAAGTACGCACAGAGTAAAAAAAATGAGTCTATTTTCTACTCTTCCCCCCAGGGAAACCCATTGTTAATGCCTTTTTTTTGTATTTCTAAACATTTATTTAATAAATCAAAATTTATTTCAAAAGACATAACAATTATATTTTAGGTATTTTCCTGTGTCTTCTCTTTTTTCTTACGGAGGAAAATCTCTATACGTAGAATATCTCATTCTTATTTTTTATAAGCTCAGAATATATCTTTGTTCAGGTATTCATATTATTTGTTCACTATAAAAATGTTCACTTATTTTAAAAAATCAAAGAGTGCAGAAAGTACACAATGCTCTTGGCCATTCAGAACCTCAGAGGTAAATACGTGTAATTGTGCCTAGTTTTACTACTTTTGGTTGTTATCTCAACAACTCCAAATTACTTCTTGATTTCTCAACACTAGATAATATCAGTCGATAGTATCTATGAACCCTTGATAAGAAAGTTGGAGAATTCGGTGCTTTTACTCAGCCTCTCTCCGCCATCCACCGCCTGGTTTTCTTTCTGTCCTATGTCTAGTTATTTCAATGGTTACACTGTTGGCCTTATATAAAGTCCTTAAAATTCTATTTGCCCCATAACCTGCAGCCAGCAACTACTGGCATCCTGCTGTGTGTTTTTGGGATGTAAGAGCATCTACATTTCCTTCTCCCTCCACTTCTTCAAACTTCTCTAAGCTACTGTCAATGTCTATATTTGTATGTGGGCGTTAGCGGTTTCCATATTTTCTGTGCAATGCTTCTGCTTTTGGCATCCAGAAATGGGTTGAGATGTCTTGTCTACCGATAATACCTATCAGGTTGTTAGAGCTGTGATAAACCAATTCTTTTTCAGGATTTCTTTTTCATTATCTTAATGGGGCTCGGGGAGATACTAGAGACAAATTCTTAGCCTATAATCTGTGTTCTCTTGCTTCTCTTGAATGTGATTATTTCTTTCTGTTAAATTAATTATCATTTCTTAATCTGATTGCTCTTAAATGCAATTGTGTACATGATTTGAATTGTTAGGAAGACTATCCAGATTTGGCTCTAGCCAGTGTGGCTCAGTTGGTTGGAACATGGTCCTTTACACTGAAAAGTCATGGGTACGATTTCTGGTCAGGGCACATATCTAGGTTGTGGATTTGATCCCTGGTGGGGACACGTGGGAGAGTCAACGGATCGATGTTTCTCTCCCTCTCTCCCTCCCTGCCCCGAAAGTCCATAAGCATGTCCTCAGATGAGGATAAAAAAAAGAATATAAAGATTTGAAAAACTGTCACTCATGATTATTATTTCCCTGCCATCATCGCTCACTTCAACCTTCCTATTTACTCATCTCTACTTAGCTTCCTAATAAGCACCAATAGCAAGTTCTTCTATAAATAATGATGTAAAATAAATAAATCACTTTTACAAACTTTGATAGTGTAATATAATTTATAAAAGACCTGAACTGTCGTTAATGAAAATATAGTTATCCTGAAGTTAGAACTCTATCAAGGAATCGAAATGGCTTGTATCACAAACTACATAATTGTCTCCATTTGTTCTTCTATCCTGTATACCCAAGTAGTTAGTAAACTCTTTGAACAATTACAAAGAACTTTTGAGGCTGCATCTTATTCTTTTTAAAAAAAATTTGTACGCAGCAAAGTGCATGTCATGTAGTTGACATTTGGTGAGGTTTGCTGAACTTAACAGAATCGACTTCAGTTGCTTCGTTGCCGCAGACTGCTGGGCTCTACGCCATTGGAACAGCATGGCGTCACCCGTTTCCTACCTAGGTCACTGTATGAAGGAGCCCTCGAAATGCTGACAGGCTCCCTTCTAGTCATAATTATACATGACTCCTCTTCCCCTTCTTGGTATGCCCGTATTAAATGCAACAGGGAAACTGATTTCAATTATAGTGGATGCCTTCCCCTTTCAGTTCATCAAATTACACACACAGCACTTCCGTGGGGTTATCCAGTGTTAATTCTTAGTATTGGGAAGCATGAACAGGGTGCCAATTACTTAGGAAGTGCTCATTAGGAATTAGAAAGCAAATATAATTACCACATGCCAATTGTATAGGAAATAGGAATGCTTTTCAACAAAGCCAAGCTTATTTTATATGTCCCATATATCTCCCACAGGATCTGTTCCCACCAGTTTGTTTGTTTGTTTCACTCCACCAAATACTGACTACACATGGAAGACAAAGACTTAAGGTCTAGGAAACATAAGACTGCAAGTTCCGTGTTTGTCTTACTCCATTGTGTCTGCAGGATGTAGTTGTGCCCTTCATAGGTGCTCTAAGCATACTTACTAGATCCTTTTAATAACTACAGTGGAAAGAAATTTAATGTTTTTTTAAAATGAGGGCTTTTTCTTGCCAATGCACACACACAGCACTCAAAGGCCTGGATGTGCTAGGGTGGTATTTAAATGTATAAAAACGTTTGGATCTAGAAATACTTTATGATTAACAATCTGCCCCACCTCACTCCCAATTGCACAACAGGCATAAATAAGGTTCAATGTGACAATGTGACTACAAGACCAAAATGCCTCTCTCCTAGGTTGACGCCCTATAATCTCTATTTACGCCTCAGAAGTGATTGTAGCCATCCTGCATGCAAAGGCCTCTGCTACCTGCCCCCACTTCTCCCATACTTACTGCTGTCCCACGCACTGGGCAATCCCAACATATTTGATGATTGGCGATTGTTTTATTTTGTGTGTGACTTTAGGAATGAACTAAATTGGACAACTATTTTGCAGATGATTATAGGGAAAACTGTACATTTTTCAAAGACTGTCATCTGGAGTATTTGACCTGATTAGGTAAAGTTTACTTAATGTTTTCTGTACTGCTTGTTCTAGAAAGCTCAATGTCCTTCTTAGTTGTGTTTGACTTAAAATACAAATACTGCATAAAATATTTTTAGGAAAAAAAATCAGTTTTTCATAAATTACATGCAACATTCAGAAGTTATTTCCCACCATCAAGATTTCATGCTTCCATCCCTTGTTAGCATGGAGAAACATTCAGTAAGGATAAAATAGCTCAGAAATGGCCAAATCAGAGCCTGAGAATAATAGGTAGGCACCTAAATGTTTTTGATTCTTAAGCTGGAAAAAGAAAACCAAAGCAATTTCTCAGCTTCAGGGTAAAAAAGTGGCACATAGGTACCTACCTATTGTTCTCAGGCTCTGCTTTGCCATTTCTGAACTGTTTCATCATCGGTGCTTCATTCTCGGGAAATGATAAGGAGCCTTGTTTATCCTGCGTCATGGAGGAAGTCCAGACAAAGAAGAAAATGTGAGTGGCCCCACATTTGCCTCTCGTCTATCTATCCAGTTGGACGGAGATGGTGACCCACGGTGACCTGGCCCTCACTGATTTTCTCGGAGGCAGATATGTTCCGTCTACAGTAAGACATCCCATGCTTATGAGAGTTCAGGCTCCATCTGCCCAAAGCCAAGTGGATGAATTGCAAAGAGAGGTGATTTATTCTATCAACAAATATCTATTGAGCCCGGATCTAGGCTCTGGGAATAAACAGTGAGCATGGCAGGCAAAATTTCTGCCTTCATTCTCATGGGGGAGACAAACAAGAAATGCATAAACATCATGTAATATCAGGCATCCTGAGTATAATGAGGAAAAACAAAGTGGGTTTAGCAGACAGAGCCGACGAGCTGGGGAAAGGCACTATGGGGTGGGAGGGGCTTGTTGCTGGTAAGGACGGAGCCTGCGATGCCCAGAGTCTGTAAGGCTCAGTGAGCCGTGATTCTGGTGTGAACCTGGCACCTTAATCATTGAACCAAATATACATTTTGGTAAGGACAGGACACACTGTGATAATCTACACTCCAGGATGAAGAGTGGCTGGGATCGGGCCTTTGTTTTCTGCAGCTGAGGATGTGATTTGTTAGTAGTGTTACTACTGTAACGGTTATTATTGCTGTTGGTTTTGGCAATGAAGTTCTCAGTAGTTTCCTGATCTGATGCTAGAAGAGACCACTGAAACTCACAGCTCGGAGAACATGAGGAAGGCCGTGCAGCAGAATGGAGCAGAGCAGAGGTCGGCGCACTGTAGCCCACATGCCAGATCCAGCCTGATGTCTGTTTTTATTAAAGCCTGTTTTATATGGCTGTGGGGTAAAAAACTTTTGTATATTTTTAACGACTGGGAAAAAATTAATATTATATTTTGTGACATGTGCAAAGTATGTGAAATCCAAATTTCAGTGTTTATAAATAATATTTTATTGAAATACAGCCACGCTCATTTTTTAGGTATTGTCTATGGCTGCTCTTGTGCTACAGTAATAGAGTTGAATAGTTGTGCAGAGACTGAATGGCCCCTGAGACCTAAAATATTTATGATTTGGCCCTATAAGAATGTCAGCTGACCCCTGAGAAAGACTATGGACTCAGCAAGAACTGGCTATAACATTTAGGGTGTGTACTAAAAAAAGAATACTATAGCTATGGAAAAAAAAAGATAAATCTCTATTTGTTGCCACAGGAAGATGTTTGTGATAATGTTAAGTGAAACAAACAAAAAAAATTGAGTGCAATACATTTGGCTTCACCAAATATTCCACTGTGGTATAAGCTCCATGAGTGCTGTTTCGTTCATTATTGTCTTCAGTACCTAGAATCTTGGGATCCAAGTTATTGATAGGTATACTTTCAATAAATATTTATTGAGTGAATGTAACATCTAGGGAACTATAAAATAAAAGACATATAAGTTTGGCTATATAAAAACTAATATATATCTCTTAGTTTTTACATGGCAAGGCCACCATGAGTGTCAATGTAATAATGATTAACCTCAGAAAAGCACCAAGAGTCTACTCCCGAATGAGCTCCTACAAATCAATAAGACGACCAACAGCAACCCAACAGAAAAGTGGGCGAAGAGTATCAACAGGCAATTCCCAGGGAAGGAACTGCAAATGCCTCTTTAACCGATGAAAAGATGATCAAGCTACTTATAAGGGAAAAACAAATTAAACTGAGTGACACTATCTTTCTCACCTCTCAGCTAATGAGGACACAGGCATTAGTGGAATTGTACACTGGCTAAACTTTCTAGGGAGTGCAATTTGACAGTATCTAACCAAAATTTAAAATGCATATTTCATCTGACCTAGTGATTCTAATTCTAGAAAGTCATCCTCTAGAAATATTTGCATTTGAAATGATACAATTGCAGTTATTTATTGTGGCATTGTTTAAATCTTAAAATATTAGAAATAACTTTAATGTCCACCAGTAGGAGAAATAAATTGTACAGCCTAAAAAGTACCACACAGCCCTAGGAAAGAATGAGGCACTTTTTCACGTATAGTTACAGAAGGATCTCCAAAGTGAAAAAGGCGTAAAACGAATCAATGGAATGACACATTTGCTTTAAAAAAAAGAAGAAAAAAGAACTATATTGGGTTCCTTGCAGAGACTATCTTTAGAAAAATACAGAAGAAAGTGGTAACAGTGGTTGCCTTTGAAAAGGGAACTATTTGGTTGGAGAACAGGGGGGAAGGGAGCTTCACTTTTACTTCATGCTTTTTATTACCCTTAATATATTTAATAAATACCATTAACATGGAAATTTTTAAAAAATTGAAAAGAATGCCAAATATACATAGTAAAATCTGAAAGATATATGCAATTAACATATGGGGAACTTTCCTTTTAAATTACATATTTCTATGTTTAATAATGCTTAGGTATAGCAACGGTAAAGTAAACCATAGAGAAGACAAGGCAACACAAGTGCACACGTGCTTCTGTTTATTCGTCCAGAGCAGACGCCTTACTATGACAGCTACTACTGCCGCCACTCACCTAAAATCTGGAACTTGGCTGCACCGGCTACTTTATTTTATCCAAATGGGCACTCTCTGATGTACTCTGTCTTATAGAATTCAAAAGCATTTGGCCATAAAGTTAAATAAAAATGGGTAAAATGTTCTCTCATCTGATTCTGTCATCACACAAATCTTTAGCACAACGAAGATGCAGTGAAGTCACTTCTCAGTCACTAGCTATTCTTTTGATTGCATGACATTTTCTTAACAGTCGTTTTAGGAACTTCTAAAATATCCTTTTTGTTGAAGAAAAGTCTATTAAAATACAAAATCAGCCCTGCCAGAATGGCTTAGTCGGCTGGGTGTTGAACCGCAAAGGGAAGGGTCACCAGTTTGATTTCGAGGTCTGGGCACACACCTGGGTTGCGGTTCTTTTCCTGGATGGGGTATGAGAGGCAACCGACCGATGTTCATCTCTCACATCAATGTTTCTCTCCCTCTCTTCTTCCCTCCGCCTCGATCCCCCTCCCACTAAAAATAAATATTTTGTAAAAATAGAAAATTAACTCCTAAGGGCCCTGGGGGAAGAGTATGAGAGCATCTCAGTAGTGGCATCTCATCTCTTACTGCAGAGGACAGCTGCTTAGTTTCTCTCTGAATGAATGCCAGGCTTACCTCAACTTTAAGTCTGGCTTGTTGCTTTGTAACCTCAAGTTAACAACATCAGTCCAGAGGTCAAGGGACAAGTCTTACACAGTGGCCTCTGTATTTTCCAGAGGCCAGGTGGGTTTGATGCTGGCCTGGGAGGCTTTGTCCAACTTGAGGTCATTCTTGGTCTTTCAGGCCAGGATTCTGAGGCAACCTTGTGACTGGAGTGAGAGCCATGATGGGCCGTGAGTGTACTGGTAATGTCCTGGACAGAAACTTCTTGGCATCAACCCGCCTAGACTGTCCAGTACCAAAGCACTGGTTTTGAAATGGGGCTAGCACAGTATAAATGGTGCGCCGAAGTATAAAATGCACACTGGAGTTTGGAGACTTAACAAAATAAAATATCTCATTAATCATGTTTTATATTTGAGTCCATGTGGATATATTGGATTAAACAAAATGTGTTATTAAAAATAATTTCATCTGTTTCCTTTGACTTTTTGCAGGTGGACACTAGAAAATTAAAAACTTCATCTGTAGTTTTCACAGGGCCTGGATACTGGCATTACACTAATAAAGAATTATCTAATGAGGAAAAACCCAGGTACAATGGCAGGAAGGCAAAAATGGGATCTCATTCAGTTTAATAATCCAAGTCAGAGCACTAATTACATGTTTTGCAACTATTATTCAGTGTTACATTTTATTGAATTATGCCGTGTGACGCATCTGATTATTTTTTTAAAAGCAAAATGGCCAAAATGAGAGCAATCTGCACCCCTCGGACAGACTGTTCCTGATAATTTTTAAATCTACTAAATTTGATTAACTGTGGCTAACACTTAAAAAGGACTTCATTTCAATAAAAGTACATTATAAAAGCATTAAATAAGCAAACAAAACTAGCACAGCTTTGAGCCAGTCGAGCTTCCAGGAGCTTTGGAGGCTGTTCCGGCCCGAGGCGGCAGTCAGCAGCCGTCGTGGGGCTCCGGCCGTGGGGAACACTCTGGGTGCCACTGGGGCACACAGTGCGCTCTGCTGGGAAACCCTAAACACCAGTGCCGAGTGGCGGTTCCCAAACTTTCTAGTATCAGGATGCATTTTATGTTCTTATATATTATCCCCCCCAAAAGCTCTTGTTTATGTGGGTCATACTTATCACCAGTGACCATTTAAGAAATTTCAACTGAGAAAACTTTTCAATATTTACTTTTAAATGTATTTTAAAATAACAATAATAAACTAGTTATATTAGCATACATGGCATACTTTATTGAAAATAGTTATATTTTTCCAAACAAAAAATTTAGTGAAAAATGTGGCCTTATTTTTCATTTTTATGAATCTTTTTTAATGCCTGGCTTAACAGAAGACAGCTGTATTTTCCTATCTGCTTCTGCATTCACTCTGTACTGATATCCCATGTCATGAGGTCTTTGGAAAAATCCACTGTCACAACTGGAAGAGAATGAAAGAGAAAGAGGTGAATAATGTCTGGTGTTGTTGTGAAAACAGTTTGAATTTGCAGGCTCCCCTGGATGGTTTTTTTGTGGAACCCCAGGGATGCCAGGGGTCCCTGAAACACACTTTGAGAACTCCTGCCAGAGATTAGCTCAAAAGAATTTGTACTCTGCGGAAAACAGAGAGTTTGAACATAGTGAAGCTTATTGATTACTAAACAGTGGCTGAACATTGGCCACAGGAGCCAAGTATGAAGGGGTTGGGTGCGGCATTGAGGGTGACAATGGCCTAGGCGGCAGGTGACATTAGAAAGAGGGTAGCAGATGTGTGCAAAACCAATGTTCTTGACTGATGAGGAAAATGTGGGTGGTGAGGGAAGCACAGAGAAAGAGGAACCTACTGGGGAGGGACTCCAAGCTACAGGGAGTTTGCATGAGAGAGGAAGCAGTGTGCAGAGCTGAGGGAGGTTCGGAAAGGTTCCCGACAGCCCACTGAATGGACCTTCTGGTCCATTGCTTCTCAGACTTTCTAAAGGAGTGGAACTCCTTTCTCAAAAGAATCTAGCACAAACCCCCAATGTACATATCGTATGGAGCAGTGTGGTTGAAGTAGGGAAGGAGTTTATGTGACCTGGCGTCCTTAGTCCTCCTCCTGTCTGCTGCTCAGACCCAGCTTGCTCTGAGGCATGGCTTCCCACCCCTGTTTTTCCAGGAAAAGTGGCAGGAAAACCACTGATCTAACTGCTAACAGTCAGCAGAGCTGGGTAAATATTGTCTGGTCTCGGGTTCCCTCCATGGGCTCCTGTGTGGGGGAGACTGAACACGGAGGTTTGGAAGGGAGGCATGTCTGCAGGAGGCTGTGTCATAAAGGAAGGCTCTGACTGGACCTGTGGCTGTGGGGTTAGAGGGCAGGATGGCAACTGAGAGATGGGACGCAGAGAGGGGCTCGGACTTTGAGTCTTGGACCCTGAGCCGGCCCTTCGGCCATATGAGGGCATTGTAAAGAGTGAAGAATAATAGTTAATATTGAATGTTTACTATATGCCAGGCATTCTGTTAAACACTTTCCAAGAATGGATCTTCTTTAACCTTCACAAAACCTCTGTTATTACCTTCCACGTTTTATAGGAACTGAGGCTTGAAGAAATTAAGTAACTGGTACAAGGGGGCACAGATGCAAGTGGTGGAGCCAGGCTTTGAACTTGGTGAGATGATCCTGGGGTTTTTATTCTTAAGCACTAAGCTGTCCTGGTTTAAGAGGGAAGGTGATGAGGTCATTGTTTCTTCCATTCCTCCAACCATCCATTCAACAAATATTTGTGAACCACCCACTAGTGCCTCACAGGAGATACAGAGTGAGATGGTTCCTTCCCCCAGAGAGATGTGTTTTCAACATTTAATCCATGGTGTTTGTGGAACACCAATTGGAGGTACCCTGAGTCAGGAGGAGAGAGTTGAGAGCAGCAGGGTCTGAGCTGGAGACATGGCTTTGGAGATGTAACCAGGCCACAGCCACGATGACAGAAGTAGACTTTAAGACAAATAATCCATGCTATTACTTAAATGTTGAATCTAAAAAAACAAAACAGCCCTGGTTGGTGTATCTCAGTGGCTTGAGCACAGGCTGCAAACCAAAGGGTTGCCAGTTCAATTCCCAGTCAGGGCATATGCCTGGGTTGCGGGCCAGGTCCCCAGTAAGGGGTTCATGAGAGGCAACCACATGTTGCTATTTCTCTCCTTCTCTTTATCCTTCTCTTCCCCTCTCTCTAAAAGTGAGTAAATAAAATCTTTAAAAAAATAAAAAACAAAATGAAACAAAAACTACAAAAAACCCCCTCAAGCTCATAGAAACAGGGAGTAGAAAAGTGGTTGCCAGTAGCGGGGGCAGGGGGTAGAGAAACGGGAAGAAGCTGGTGAGAGAAGAAACTTTCAGCATTGGAGGGACAAGGCCTGAGGATCCAGTGTAGAACACGGTGAGCACAGTTGACAATACTGCATTTTGGAACTGAAATTTGCTGAAAGAGTAGAACTTGAAAAAAGGAGAAGATAAATATGTGGGGTGATTGGGGTATTAACTAGCTGGGGGACTATTTTCACAATGTATATGGATATCAAATCAACATGATGTGCGCTTTAAATATCTTACAATTTTGTCAGTGATACCTCAATAACGCTGAAGAAGGAGATTTTGATTTTTTTCTTAATCCTCACCTGAGGATATGTTTATTGATTTTCAGAGAGAGAGGAAGGGAGAGAGACAGAGGAGTCGATGTGAGGGAAACACTGATTGGTTGCGCCTGCACACGCCCCCACCTAGGGATGTGCCCTGAGCAGGAGTTGAACCTGCAGCCTTGTGGTGTGCAGAGGCACTCCCACCAACTGGGATACCCGGCCAGGGCAAGATTTTGATTTTTAAAAATTCTGAAGTAATAGGTAATTAAAGAAAGCCTTAGAAAAGTCATTTAAGTATTGTTCTGGTAACTGATATCATATATTTAAAAAAAACAAACATTCAGATAATATTAGCACCAAGTTTCCAAAATTCTCAAGGAAAGCTACTCATATAAAGCCTTTCTGTTTGCTCATTAGACTCCTCATAAGAGTGAAATCATATGGTATTTATCTTTCTCTGACTGGCTATTACACTTAGCATAATGTGAATGGGGACAGACTCTTAGATGGAGAGCAGGATGACAGCTAGCAGAGGCGGGGCATGTTAGGGGGATGAGGGGATTGAGCAGAAAGGAAAAAGGACTCATGAACATGGACAATGGTGCGGTGATTGCCAGGCGACCAAGTGGTAATGGAAAAAAAAATACAAGAAGATTGAATAAAAAAGAAAAGAAGAGTCTTTCTGACTTTAAATAAATACAAAAAATATGCCAACCATGCTTTCAAAATATGGACTGTGGTGTAGTTGTTATTAGTAGCCTACCAATAGGCCACTCCCTTCCTTTCCTGCTATGAGAATCCCAACTTTATTCAGTGTTTGGTGGTCATGTGTATCAAGGGAGGGTGGGCCCGGACCCCTACCTGGCCCTAGAAGGTCAATCTTGACTGGTTTAAGCCAAGCAGGGTGATTTCGTCTCCTTGCCAGTTCAGAAATGGGTGCATGAGGCGATTCTGGCCAGTGAGAGCAGAAGTTTACAGGGGTAATGTCATGTGCTCCTGCTGATAAAGAGATGGATGGAAAGACACAGCTGTTCTCCCCATGTCACGCATCCACTACATGTAACACCAGGGCCTGTGGCAGCCATCCTGTGACCGCGAGGGGAGCCCATCTGAGAAAGCAGAACTGAAAGGAGGCAAAGCTTTTGCTGTTGACCTGCTGAATTAGCAAACCCTTACACAACCCGACCTCTGTACTTAAGTGGCAATATGTTCTTCTTATTTATTATAAATGTATTAGACCATTTTGAGTCTCTTATTATTTGCAACCCAAAGCATCCTAAATGGCATGTCACTTATATTGCCCTATCTACTTAGAAAAGTAGCTGACTGAGCAATACCTTAAAATGTACAGTTGTTTTGTTTTAGTAAAACTTCTCTTAGAAAACATTAACTCAACTGGGCTTTCTTTTTTGCTAGTCTGGCACCATTGTACCTGCTGAAAAAAAAGAATAGCTATTTGTAGAGCAATGTTAAAAGGTTACATGAGGCAGCTGCAAATATTCACTTATTTAGGTTACTATTTATGTTCTACAAAAAAATGCCTATATGCATTTTTGGTATTTCTAAACCCAGAAATATGGATCTATTATAGACATCAAATATAGCATTTGGTCATGGGTTCAATAGATTTTAGCTAGGTCCTGTATTGTCCCTCTAACAGGGACTAATTTAAAAAGAGAACCATTTAAATAATTTTTAAATTATTTTAATTTAATAAGCAATATTAAATTAAATGTGCAATAGTCCCAAAGGTAAACTCATTGTTGGTTTATTTGACAGGCCAGAAGAGCTAATTACTGGTTATACACATGAAGGAGAATATAAAGGTCAATGCTTATGATTATATAATGCATATGAAAATACTTTGCAAAACTAAATTATTTTCAACCTCCTTTAGCCATCTTTTAAGGGCTATTTTGTCCTCTTGTAGAAAAGGTAACTGAAGATAAAAAGTAAAACATATTACCCAAGTTTTCCCAGCTGGTCAAAAAGAGGCCCTGAACTGGGTTTGAACTGGGGATCCACCTGACGGCAGAGCCCAGATGCACCCCAAGATCAGTCTAAGTTGCTGGAATTACTCCTTTAACTTCACCATTGCCTCCTGCCTGCAGAAACTGTGGTAAGTAGCAAACTATTCAAACGGTGGGCAGAGGAGAGGGTAGAAGTAAAAGACTTCTATAATCTCCATATCTAGTAATCAAATGTACAAATTCTCTAGTTACTGTTAAACCCTATCAAAAAAATTAAATTCCCTGGGACAATGAATTATTTTTCACATTCCTAAAGTCACAGACTTTACACAGTAACTATAACTATTGGTTACTTTGTTACTCTAGTAACAAAAGGATTAAGCTCTCAGTTTCCTTCTATTAAGAGTAGAAATGTCTGCATTCTTAAAAACCATCCTTTAAAATAATTCCTTCTACTACAAAAACAGACAAACAGGTTTTTTTTGTTCCCTTTGCTGGAAAAATAACTTAAACTATCCTGCAACACTGTTTAGTTTTTCCACAGTGAAGTATATGAAGATCCCTTGGTCTTGTGAAATGGCAGAGACACAAAAAGTATAAAAACCCAGAATTACAGTTACGTTAGGTTTGTTCATTTATAATATCTCCATGGTAACTGTGTCATCAAACTGTAATGGTTTTGTGCTATCATTTTGCAGGTGATGAAGCACCTGAACGTTATGGGAGATTGGACCTCGGTTCATCAACCTTGGTAATTGAGTCCTGGCTAAGAAAGAATTCAGAGCCAAGACTCAAATACAAGTAAAACTTTATTTAGAAAGTTACAGGGATAGAAGAAATGAGCCAGCTGAGCTGTGTGGGCTCAGGAAACAAGTTATAGAGGCAAAACAGGGGCCCTGGGAGCTTAGGAGAAAGAGAGAGGCAAGGAAAATGCTCCTGGGGGAAGTGGGTGGGAAAAGGCTTGGGTGTGAGAGAGAGCCACATCTTGAGGATATTTGTGTGGAGGTCTCAGGAGGGGATCCCAATAGAATATTCGCCAGCTTTCCAGGTGTGCCCTTTTAGGGTTGTGGTCTCTACTGCTGGGTCAGTACCAGGGCAGGGGTTCGCTAGTCATTGCAGCTGGTCCTGAAATCAGCCATGGCGTCACTTGTCTGGTTTTGCTGCTTCTCTGGGCCTGGAGCTGAAACACAACTGAAGCCTACATGTATTTGATGGGGATCCGAACCTCATTGTTCTGGGGGCTTAATGCTTAAGGGCTACTCTCTAGCTCCCTTGTTTGTTCCCTCTCTAAGACGGGGGTCTAACCTTCATGGCTACCAATATGCCAGGGGAGGAAAGGTCAGGGGAGGGTCCGAACCGCATGCCCAGTGACATATTAGGGGAGGAAAGGTTAACCTGGGGGTGAGGTCCTTGTGTTCCCAGTTTTTCTCATTGCTAGGCACCCAGGGCTTTCCCCACTGGTGACCTTCTGTCTCTGGCCCATCCTCCTTGCTATGCTCATGCTTCCTAACTGCCTCCCACAATTCCATGCCTACCAATCTCTAGTTGTCCCCCAGCATCTAGTTGGGTTTTCTACCAGACATGCTTATTACTCTACCTCTGTTCCGATAAGCCTCTTAGAAAAGTTTATCATCCATGGTCCATTCAACACAAGCCCCATATTCTCTTGACCTTTTGTGCTCCAAAGATGTTGATCTCCATGCCACTTCAGCCACTCACCCCCGTGGCCACAACCCTCGACTTTATCTTCACTTGAATCTTCTTCAGCTCTGAAAGCTTAAACATTGTAATCCCCTTTTCTCTGTGATTTTCTATTTTCTAGTTTTCTCATGGCTCTGGAGGCAGCTGATGTAATGGGCAAATAAAACACAGGTTTTGGAGCCAGAGAGAATTTGGTTTAAATAATGCCTCTGCCATTTGCTAGCTATGTGACCTCAGGCAAATGACTTTATATTTCTAAGCCTCCTATTCCTTATTTGTGAAAGAAGGATAACAACGCCTAACTGCAGGATTGTAATGTGGTTGCAATCCTGAGGCTCAGAGCAGCAAGCAACACACTTAGTTGATGCTCAATAAAGCTAATTTCTCCCCTCCCCTTCCTTCTTTCTAGTTCTTACACCTAATTCCTATTTTTACACCTCAACGACAGTGCTGGTCTCGTGACCTTTCCAGTCTCTCATGACCCTCTGGGCTTCAAGGTCAGTCATTTCATTCACCCTCCATTGGCCCTGGGATGTCCCACCTCGTGGTCTGGGTTAATACTTCATAGCTCACTCTTGTTCTCTGGCTGCTGAGGGCATTCAGCTTATGCAGGAAGCCCTGGGCATTCCTGTTTTTGAAACTTCTCATTTATTTACTTAAGGATGGGGGATGGAGAGCAATAAAAGGAGAAGGATGAACAGCAGAGGGAGGGGAAAGAGAAGGGGTGAGAAGGAAGGAGGAGAAGAAATGTCAAAAAACTGTGGACTATTTAAATGTTTCTGTTTGGGGGAAATACTTTCTCCCTGGCCCTGAGATCCATTGGCATAATAAGTGGCCATTAATCAGCAGGTGAATCTGGAAGCAGAAAGTAAGCAAGGCGGCTCCTCCTCTTTTGTTTTTCAGGCATTTCCCAGTGATCCTCCACACCCCAGTCTTCCAGGGCTGCTTCCTCCCCCTGGATGGGGGAGGGCCTGGGTCAGCCCTGCCAGTGACAGGGTGGGGAAGTTTGCCTAAGTCGGTGTTAGGAAGCCCATTTACCTGCAGCTGACTGCTGTGTCCTCCAATAGAAGCGTATTTAGTAGTAAAGGTTAAATATTAGCATCCGTATACTGACTTATTTCTTCAATGATGTTTAGAAGCCTGGTGAAGAGAAATAATTTTTAAGGGATTCCCTTAAAAATCGTAAAGTTCATATTTAACAAATGTGGTTTTTAAAGTTGAAATGTAGTGCATTATGATTGTGCTTTTCACATGATGTAGAAACTGAAACAAAAATCACAATGTACTCGAGGCAGTGTGACCTGGGTGACCGCAGCACAAACCCTGCGGGCTGAGTGTACTTCAACCCCGTCAGTGTAACCTCCTGATCCTGGGATGATTCATTGCCTGTGTTGTCTTGGCTAGGCTGCTGCACCCCCCTGTTTGGTCAAACACCAGTCTAGGTGATGTTGTGAAGGTATTTTGGGGATGTGATTAACATTTAAATCAGTGGACTCTGAATAAAGCACATTATCTTCCATAAGGTGACTGGGCCTCCTTCAATTAGTTGAAGGCCTTAAGGGAAAAGACTTGAAGGAATTTTGCCTCCAGACTGCCTTTGAACTCAACACTACTGTTGGAATTTCTAGCCTGCTCACTTGCCCTACTGGCAGATTTCAAACAGGCCAGCCCTCACAATGAGTCAGTTCCTCAGTGTCTCGGTCTCTGTCTCTCCCTCTTTTTCCATCAGGTTGGTCTATTTTTCTGGAGTACCCTAGCTAACAAAGAAGCTATGTATTTAGACATGAAGCTGAAAGTCTAAATTGGAGGCCCTTCATAAACGATATCAGGCCTGGCATAAGGGTCTTCCCCTCTTGCCTCACCCCATTCCCATGATAGGTCCTGAGCATCACTATACATTCCTTATTTCCGTCTTTAATTCCGCCCTCGGCTTCATTAGGATTCCTTCATTCTTCTCTGGTGTGGCAGAACCCAGAGAAGAACCTTTCTCATCGTTTGGTAGAAACAGAATCCTTGCTTGTTAGGTGAACACTTGGCCATCTGGAAGAGACTCCATTTCCTTGCAGGTTATGTTGTCATATTATTACATTCTGGCAAACGAGATGTGACAGGAGGTGTTCTGTACAGTTTTGGGGCACTGTTCTTCCTCCTTCTTGCAGGCAGAATGAGGATGTTATGGCTGTACCTTCATGCAGTGGCTTTGGGAGGACCAGGCATGCAGAGTGGAGCAATCACAAAGAAGACTGGGTGCCGAGGACTCAGGCATCCTCACCTACCTGAAATCACCACCACCAGATTTCTTGGGCTTCTATCTACTTTTAATTAGACCCTCAAAGTTCCAAGGTAAACGCGTAAAGTAACCTAATCCTATCTAGTGTACCCAGTAAGGGATTTCTAGCTTGGGAGTTTAGTGATTAAACAACGCATACTTTGAATTCAGGTAGATCTACATTTGGGTTCTATCTGGCTTTGAGGAACTGCTAAGTTTGTTTTCAAAGTAGCTGCATTTTATATTCCCACCAGGAGGGTAGGAGGCTTCCAATTTCTTCACCGACTCACCAACACTTGTTATTGTGTGTGTTTTTGATAATAGCCATACTGGTGGGTGTGAAGTGGTATCTGGTAGTTTTGATTTGCATTTCCCTGACTAATGGTATCGAACTTCTTTTCATGCATCTATTGGCAATTTGGATATCTTCCTTGAAGAAATACCTATTCAAATCTTTTCCCATTTTTAAATTCGTTTATTTCTCTTTTTATTTTGCTGAGTTGTAAGAATTTTTTTATATACATTTTGGACACTAGTCCCTTCTCTGATTATGATTTATAAATATTTTCTCCTTTTTTGTGATCTTTTTAGTTTCTTGATGATGTCTTTGGAAGGAAAAAAGCTTGTGATTTAGATGAAGTCCAATTTATTTTTTTTTTAGTTGCTTGTGTCTTTGTTATCATATCTAAGAAATCATTGCCAAATCTGATCTATTTCTGTTTTCTTCTAAGAGTTTTACTGTTTTAGCTTATACACTTAGCTATAAGAGTTAACTTTTATATATGGTAATTTTGTATTATATGTGTGTGTATATATATGTATATATATATAATTTTGCATATGTTGTGAGGTAGGATATCTTTTATTTCATTTTCTTTCTTTCTTTATTTTTTTATTTTAGTCATTATTCAGTACAGTTTCTATCTTTATTTGCATTCCATCCCACCCACCCTTCCCTGCCCTCCTCCCTCCCATTTCCAACCCCCTTAGTTTTTGTCCATGTGTCCTCTATATTTGTTCCTGTAAACCCTTGCCATTCTCCCCTGAAATTCCCTTCCCTCTCCCCTCTGGTCACTGACTACCTGTCCTCTATATCAGTGTCTTTTGTTATATGTTACTTGTTTCTTTGTTTTGTTGTTTAGGTTCCTGTTAAAGGCGAGATCATATGGTATTTCATTTTCTTATCATATTCTTTTGCATGTGAATATCCACTTGTCAGCAGTATCAGTTGTTGAAAAGATTATTCCTCCTTCATTGAATTATCTTGGTACCCTTCAATTAACTATAAATATAATGGCTTATTTATGGCCTCTCAAGTCTATCCCATTGATCTGTCTTATCCTTATATCAGTAGGACATTGTTTTGATTACTGAAGCATTATATTAAATTTTAAAATTGAGAAGTGTGAGTCTTCCAACTTTATTCCTTTTCCCCCCCCATGATTATTTTGGCTGTTCTGAGTTCTTTGCATTTTCACATGAATTTCAAGATGAGCTTGCCAATTTCTATAATGTAAGCAGCACGATTTTGATAGACATTTCACTGACTCAACAAATAAACTGAGGGAAATTTTCATTCGGGGGTGTTTTTCCATTTATTTGTTTTCTTTAATTTCCTTTAATGTATTTATAGTTTTTAGTGTACATCTTACACTTGCTTTATTAAGTTTATTCCTAGGTATTTTATTCTTTTTGATACCATTGTAAATTAATTGTTCTCTTAATTTTATTTGCAGATTGTTCATTGCTAGTATATACGATTAATTTTTGTATATCAATCCTATATCACACAACCTTGAAGAATATGTTTATTTTAACAGTTTTTGGTGGGTTCCTTAGTATTCTCTTTTTTTAAAACTTTTTTAGATTTTTTTAATTTACTTTTTAGAGACAGGGGAATGAAGGGAGAAAGACATGGCAAGAAACATTGATGTGCTAGAGATACATTGATTGGTTGCCTTTCACATGCCCCCAACTGGGGACCCGCCCACAACCCAGGGATGTGCCCTGACTGGGAATCTAACTGGCGACCTTTTGTTTTGTAGGGTGGCACTGTTTGGTGTCACACCAACCAGGGTGGTATTTTCTATATATAAAATCATGCCACCTACAAATAGAGATTGTACAACTTCTTTCTTTCCAGTCTGGCTGCTTTTATTTTATTTTCTTGTCTAATCTCCCTTGCTAGTACCTCCAGTATAATGTCAAATAGCAGTGGTGAGTAAAGAATTCTTGTTTAGTTACTGATCTCAGGGAGAAAGCATTCAATCTTTCACAATAAAGAATGATATTAATTGTAGGGTTTTAATAGATGCCTCTTATCAGGTTGAAGAAGTTGTTTATTGTTTTCATTATGACGTGGTGTTAAATTTTATGAAAGGATTCTTCTGTATTGATTGAGATGATCATATGATTTTGTGTTTTGTTCTATTAATATAGTATATTACATATTTTCATACATTAAACCATGTGCAGTCTTAGGATAAATCCTAGTTGTATATGCTAGATTCTGTTTGAGGATTTCTGCCATTATATTTATTAGAATATTGATGCAGTTTCCATGTGATGCTGGTGTCTTGTTTTGGTATCAGGAATAATACTGGTCTCATAGAATGAGGTGGAAAGTGTCCTCTCCTCTTATTTTCTGGAAGTATTTGTTAAGTACTGGTATTTAATTATTTATGCTTAGGTAAAACAAGCAAATGGTACAAATATATATCAAGGATACAAAAGTATTTTTAGTATTAGTCTCTTCAATACCCTCCCCTATACACTCCCCAGAAGTAAAGATCTTTATCTGTTTCTTCTCCAGGCATTATAACCTTATCGGCTACATCACAAAGCTGATGAACTTCCCTTTCTCCTCCTTCTGATCTAATAATTTCATGATTTAAACGAACATAAAATTATCTGTCCACATCTGTATCAGTTCAGATTAGGCTGTGGATAACAAAGACCCCTAAATAACAGAAGCCTAAATGTGATAGTGGTTTATTTCATTTTACTGAAAAGTCAGGAAGTAGGCACCCAGGGCTCATGTGGTGGCTCTATTCTATTAACTCTCTAGGAAACCAGGCTCCTTCCAGCTCACCACTCTGCCATCCCCAGGGTACAGCCCTTATCCTCCTGGCCCCCAAATGGATGTTTGCATTTCCAGCAATAGGACTGAGCAAGGAAAAAGCAGTAGGCCAAGAGCACACCACAGCTGTCTTTTTGTGAAGGTTCCAGGAAACTGCTTCATGACACACCCGTCTCAGTGATTAGGATCCTGTATTCACATGGTCTCTTTTAGCTGCAAGGGAAGCTGGGAAGTGTGGTCATTATTTTGAGTCAACCTGAGCTCATAAAAAATTAAGAGGGCTATTATCATGAGAAAACAGGAGAGGTACAAATAGTTACTACCACACATTCAGATTTTCAATTTTGTTTCCAACAATTTTCCAAATTTGTCACCCCCTTTTCTTCTCCATTCCCACTTCCTTTGTACAAATGCTAATCACTTCTCAGATTCAGATTAGCTGTAGTACTTCTTAACTGACCTTTCTAACTCCAGTCTCCCTTTTCTTTAGGATTTTTTTCTCTTACACATTTATTTTAAATGACAGTGTGATTATATCAATCACATAATTTTTCAACTACCTAAAAAACAAAAACACACCAAACTCCTAAATGTGGTTTACAAGTCCTCTCATGATCTAGCTCTAGTCTACCCTTACAACTTCGTTCCTGTTCATTTCTCCCTGTACTTGAACTTTATGCTCAAGCCACATGCAAATCCGGGCCTTTTCCTGAATCTATAACATTCTTTCACATCTTAGTAACTGTAGATTGATGGACAATTGATTGATGACAACAGTTTTTTACTCCTCTTTGTTTACAAAGTGACTCTGTAGTTCTTCCCATCAAGAGATGGGGTCTATTTTCCCACCCTTTGAATCTGGGCTGGCCTTGGGACTTGTTTCGGCCAGTGGAATACATCTGAAACAATTGTGTGCCGGTCCTGAGCCCAGGCCTCCAGAGCTGCCTTGTGCACTTCTGCTGTCTCTGGGACCTCTGTCTCTGCCGTTAGAACAAGCCCGGGCTAGCCTGCTGGAGGATGAGGTACCACGTGGAGTGGTGCTGAGTCACCCCAGCTAAGGCCGACTCTGCCGTCTAGCCATCAGCTGACCCGCCGCCTGACCTCAGACCTTTGAGCCAGCGAGCTAGGATCAGCCGGGCCACACTCAGATCAGAAGAATGATGTAACTGACACATATACTCATGACACATAATGAATGGTTCTGTTTTAAGCCACCAAGCTTTGGGCAGGCTTGTTTGCAGTGTTCATTGTGGCAGTAGCTCAAGGACACAGTACTTTTGTATGTTAGTCCTTTGTCTTGAAATGCCTCTCTGTTTTTTTATTTTTTCAGTCTAGTAATCTTCTGAATCCATCTATCAAGAACCAGATCAAAAAACATCTTAATTGGGAAAGGTTCCAGTCCCTATCTGGACAGATGTAGCCACTTCCTTCCATGAACTTTACACCTTGATTACAGCACACAGCATAGTTAGTTATTCCCACGTCCATCTCTGCTTCAGGCTGAGCTAGTTGAGGGCAAGAATGACCTATTATTATATAATGTACACCAAAAATATTTGTTGCATGAATGAATAAATACTAGGGTGTTAAGCATGTATAATCCTTTCTCTTTCTTCCAAACTATAAATATACTTCTTTTTTTTGCCTAGGTCCCTCCTTACGCAATGCTCCCCCCACATTTCAGTTATATATCACATATTGGCTAATGTGTTTGCACTTCTTTTACTCTCCACGTATGGCTTTTAAGTCTATGCAGTCTCACGTTTTCCTTGATAATTTTTCATATTGGGCAGTTATGATATTTGCAGATACTCTGAAAATTTCAAATTCCTAAAGTTTCTTAATTGTTCAATTTAATTTTCAATCATATTCATTACTACCTTTATAAATGGACTAAAACTTTACCCATTTGCTTTTTTTTTAAAAAAAATTGATTTGAAAGTCAGAAATATCAGTTTGTTTTTCCACTTATTCATGCATTCATTGGTTGATTTTTGTGTGTGCCCTGAATGGGGATTGAACCCACAACCTTGGTGTATTGGGACAATGCTTTTAACCAAATGAGCTACCCAGCCAGGGCCTTACCATTTGCTTTTAATGTCTTACCATCAGCTTTCTTAAGAGATTAAAAGTCACCCTGTCTGATAGCTCATCTTACTCACCTCACTAATTTTCTGTTTCTAAGTGAGAGTAAAGATGGCTAAGTGAATGGTTCTCATCCCAGGCTTATTGGCAACAAGGCAGGATTTTACGACCTGTGGTGTCAAGGTCTTTAAATTTCAACCCAGACATCCGTTTAAACTTCACTCACATATCCATTTGTTATATGTCAGTTGGACATGGCTCACTTGTCAGTCCCCAGTGAAAAATGGTAAAGTCGTGACAGAAAGGACCTGAAGAAAGGCACAAAAATGATTTTTCTTGTCACCGTAGCATTCCTGGAAGGAGTCTGAGGGAAGACAGCAGACCACACTCGGGGAAGGCTCTCATGGGCTGCTCCCCATCCTCTGTGCCGCTGCCCCCAGCCCCCTACAGCCCCTCGCTACTCTTTGTTGTATTTTATGTGGCAGTCCCCAGACACCTCAATTTGTAATTGATCACATCCTATACCTTACAGTGTATGGGGGTGCCTCACTGAACTGGTATTGAATATCGTATACTTAATTATTTTGAAGAAGGAAATCTACTAGCAAGAAGTGAGTTGTGTGCCTTTTGCAAGATCTGATTTTCATCAGAAAGCTTTGCTGTCACAAGCCAATTGTTACTGATGTCCAAGTTAGCAACAATCATTTACATAATAACCCAGCAACGATAACATGTAATGCCTTTCTTCAAACCAGACTGCAAACACTAATTAGTTATACTTTCTGTATTCTGGTGGGGCTCAGTAAGTTATGATGCTTGTTTTACAGATATTGAAATGGATAAGAGATGAGCGACTTGCACAAGGCTGCAGAAGACAATGTCAAATTTGGGGTTATAACTCTTGTCCCCTGTCCACTAGATCTCTGGGTTCATAGGATATATTTTTAAAGTAGTACCAAGAACTGATATAACGCAATGGATAAATCTTGTCACAGCAGCCATTGCATTTTGTATGATACATTTAAATAAAAATTTGTAAGCATTAAATATTTAAGAAAAAATGTTAATGAAAAGCATAAACATTTCAAGTGCTTGGCCTAATTATCTTTAAAGGGCCCTGGTTTTAAAATGAATCCAGCTCCAGCTCTCCTATATGGTATGCTGCTATGATATGGCACAGCATCGAGGCAAAAGGTGTCCTGCCTAAGTACCAAGTTCAGCCTGCAGGAAGTTAATGGTGACGTAGTGCCAGGGGACAGACAACCACACCTAAAAGTTGTGTTACCAACAGCTGAAGGGACAGGGCTGCCTCCCTGTGAAATTCTTTGCTCTTTAGAATTCTGGATCCAATTTATTTTTTAAATCATTACTGATCCTCCCTCCCTATTATTTCTCAAAATTGCACGGAAACCTTGCCTTTGAGCTCTAAATTGGGTGGTTTGAAGTGACTCCAATGCTCATAGTCAACATACCTGCCTGTCTAATCACCAAAAAGATTTTCTTTTCTCTCAGTGGCTGAAACTACAGTCTTCAGATTCTAGAAAGAGCTTTCAAAATGTGATTTCTACAAGGTAAAACTAATTGTATTTCATTTGGGATGTTCATTCAGATTCAAAGGCTCCACTGGTAAACTTTTAAAACAGTATTGCCAAAAGTGAGCTAGATCCTTAAGCGGCTGGTTTGGTATGCTGGAGTGTGGTCCTGTGCCCCAAAGGTCACGTGGGCTGCACTCTCAGTCAGGGCACCTCAGTACCTAGGTTGGAGGTTCGATCCCCAGTTGTGGGGTGTATGGGAGACAACCAATCCATGTTTTCTCTCACATTGATGTTTCTCTCTTTCTCTACCTGCCCCTCTCTCTAAAAAAAAAAAAAAAAAAAAAAAAAAACGATAAACATATCTTCAAGTAAGGGTTAAAAAAAGGGAGCTAGATTTCTTCCCTAAAATACTTAAATTATGTTAATTTGCTGCTTTGGGTCTGTGATCTGCAAAATGGGGATATTTGCATATATCTACCTTGTGAGTATTCTATCTACTGAACATTTAACAACTTATTCAAAATGTTTCTTTTCAGAGTTGATTTTGAGAATCCAAGAGAATGAGGTACGACATAAGATGTGTGTGGCGCCTGTTCATATTTACCTGGTGATCCTGTGAGTGAGTAAATATGAATGCACATTGGTTGAGTGTCAGGGAAGAGATGGTGTAGTGAGTCAGACTGGGGTCTATTTTCCCTCTCCTTGAATCTGGCCTGGGTCTGTGACTTGCCTTGATCCAAAGCAGGCTGCTCAGAAGCTAGATTATATAAAGCCTTGCTGTTTTCACCGGGATTTCTTGACTTTCTTGTTCCTGGGCTGCTTGCTCCCTTTCAGAAGTCAGCTACCATTTGGTGAGAAGCCCAAGTCACAGAGAGGCCACAGGGAGGGTCTCCAGGGGCCAGGCCTAGCTGAGCTCCCCATGCTGCTGGGAAATCGTCTTGGATGGTGTAGCCCAGCGAACCCCGGCCTTCCCAACACATCAGCATACACCACACAGAGCAGGAGAACCATCCACTCAAACCACAGGATCACAGGCAATGACGAATGGATGTTTTAAGGCACTACACTTGGGGTGGTTTGTTGCATGACAATAGATAACCAAAACAGAGAAGGAAAAATAATAATTAGAATGGGTATATATCACCATAAATATAGATTCTGACTTTGGCACATAAATTATATACTCACTGGAGTCCCCTAAAGAGACCATGAATAAACAGTCATTAATTTCCTTCCTCAATCTTTGCTTGTGCTGTGCTCCCTGTCTGGAACCCCCTTCCGCCTTTGTGACTATTCAGGTCTTACCCTTTAAGTTTCTATCTCCAAGGAAGACCTTCCCCATCCACTCTAGTCCTCAGCATTTTACCTCTCTGACCTCTGCTAAGGTTCCCTATCTGGACAACTTGTTTGATTCTTTTTTTAAAAACAGCTTTATTGAGGTATAATTGATATGCAATACACTGTACATATGTAGTCTGTACAATGTGATGTTCCTCCATATGTTTATGCTCACAAAATCCTCATCACAGTCAAGATAATGAACCTCCAAAAGTTTCTTCTGCCCTGTTGTAATCTCATCTTCATACTCCTCTTCCTACCTCCTTTCCAGGCAATCACTAATCTATTTTCTGTCACCTATAAGTTAATGTGCAATTTCTAGAGATTTATAAAATCATGCAGTATGTATCTTTTGGGGTCTTGGTCCTTTCACTCAGGTTAATTATTCAGAAATTTATCCATTTGTTGTATTAACTGTTCATTGATTTTTTTTCCTGCTGAGTACTATTATGTTGTACAAAAATATCAAATTTTGTTCATCCATTTACCACCTATTGATGATGGCATTTGAGTTATTTCTAGTTTGGAGCTTTGATAAATAAAGCTGTTATGGACATTCATGAACAAGTCTTTATATGGATACATGCTTTAATTTTTTCCTTGGTAATTATCTAGGAATGGAATGGCTGGATCTCAGGGTAGGTAGGTATATGTTTAACTTTTTATGAAATTGCCAAAACACTTTCCAAACTGGTTGTATCATTTTACATTTTCACCAGTTATGAGGGAGTGATAGAGAGAAACATCAATGTGCAAGAGAAACATCAACTGGTTGCCTTTTGATCGCTCCCAGCTGGAACCTGGGCCTGACCGGGAACCACACCAGCAATCTTTTGGTCCACAGAACAGCACTCAGTCCACTGAGCCACACCAGCCAGGGCCATTTTCACCAGCTCTGTATGAGAGTTCCAGTTTCTCCACATCCTCACCAACACTTGTTTAAATTTAAACCATTGTGGTAAGTGTATAGTGGTATCTGATTGTGGTTTTAATTTGCATTTCTTTAACGATGAATGACAGTGAGTATCTTTTCAAGTGCTTATTTGCCATCTGAATATCTTCCTTTGTGAAGTACTGTTTTCAGATCTTTTTGGAAATTTGGGGGGTTGTTTGTTTTCTTATCACTGAGTTTTGAGATCTCTTTGTACAGTCTGTACAAGCCCCTTATCAGAGACATGCTCCACAAATATCTTCTAGTTTGTGGGGTAGTTTTTAAAATCTCAGCTGTCATTTTGAAATCTGAACTTCAAAATTTCTTTTGTTAAATTTATCAATTTGTTATTTTATGGATTAATCTTTTGGTGTTGTACCAAAGAAATCTTTGCCTAACCAAAGGTCACAGTGATTTTATTTTATTAGAAGTTTTACAGTTCCAGGTTTCCTATTTAGTATATAGTCCATTTTGTGTACAGCACGAGGCATGACTCAAAGTTCTATTTTTTGCATATTTTTCATTTTATAGAATTTTTAGTCCCATTTTTTGAAAAAACCTGTCTTTTCTCCGCTGAAATGCCTTTGTGTCTGTCAACAATCAGGTGTGCGCACCCCTCCCTGTGGCATCACCGCTGTGTTCTCTGACCGGCACTTGCTGTCTGTCACCCTCACCTGCGTCCTGTGGTAACACATCCTTTTTCTCTGGTGGCTTTTAGGATTTTCTCTTTGCAACTGATTTGAGCAATTTGATTAGAACATGTTTTGATGTAGTTTTGTTCGTGTTTCTTGTGTTTGGGGTCCATCGATCTACTTAGATCTATGGGTTTACAGTTTATATTGAGTTTGGAAAGTGTTTGGCCATTCTTCAAATGTTGCTTCAAGTATTGCTTTTTTTTTTTCAAATATTGCTTTTTCCTATCATTTTGCCTCTCTTCTTTTTTGGGGGACTCTAACTACAGGTATATCAGGCTGCTTGAAGTTGTCACATATCTCATTCAGGCTTTTTTTTCATTTTTTTAAAATTAATTTTTGTCTTTAATTTTAACTTTTTAATTAAAACCTTTTTAAAAATTAAATTTAGTGGTTCATTTTGGATTGTTTCTGTTGCTATGTTTCCAGATCAGCAATCTTTTCTTCTACAATGTGTACTTTGCTATTAATCCCACACAGTGTATTTTTCATCGCAAACCTCACAGTTGTCATTTCTAGGAATTTGATAGGGGTCTTTTTTCACATCTTCCAGGTCTCACATTTCGCACATGTGGAGAACAGTTATAATAACTGTGTCAATGCCTTATCTGCTCATTTACTATCTGTATTAGTTGTGGGTTGGCTTTGATGGACTGACTGTTCCCTTCACTGTAGGCCATGTTTTCCCACTTCTCTGCATGCCTGGTAATCTTTACTTGGATGCAGAAAATTGTAAATTTTACCTTGTTGGGTGCTGGATACTCCTGTATTTCTATAAATGTTCTGGAAGCTTTGTTCTGGGATGCAGTTATTTGGAAGCAGTCTGATCTTTTTGGACCCTATGTTTGTGATTCCTTAGGTGTGTCTGTATCGGCGCTGGGCTAATCATTCACCACAGTAAGGCAAGACTTTCCCCTGTCATCTGCCCAATGCCCTGTGAATTATGTTTTTCCAACCTGGCTAGTAGGAATAGGCAGTATGCCTGGGCCCGTGTGAGTCCTGGGCACTGTCCTTTCTAAACCTTCTCAATGGTCTTCCCCAGCCTTGTGTAGTTTCCTCACATGCGTGTGCTGATCCTATTCTGCTAAATACTACAGGGTGCACAATACAGATCTCTGGGACTCTCTCCTCTTTGCAGCTTCTCCTCTTTGGTATTCTCACCTGCAAACCGTAGCAGCCTTGGTGTTCCTGAACCTCTGGTTCATCTCAGCTCCGGGAATCCACCAGGCTCTCCCTGGAGCCCCTCTCTGTTATGGGCCGAATCGTATTCTCCCCTAAAATGTTGAAGTCCTAATCCTCAGTACCTCAGTATGCGACCTTATTTCGAAATAGGGTCTTGAAGTGGTAACCAAGTTAAAATCAGGTTTTTAGGGTGGGAATGAATTCAGTGTAACTGGCATCTGTGTAAGAAGAGGAAATTTGGAAGCAGGCACAGAGAGAGGAAAAATGATGTGGAAACACAGGGAGAACGCCACCTACAAGTCGAGGAATGCCTGAGGCTGCCGGAAGCTAAGAGAGAGATCTGGGACCCTTCTTTCCTCACAACCCTCAGAAGGAACCAGCCCTGCCAACACTTTGATTTTGGACTCATAGGCTTTAAAACTGTGGCCAATAAAATAAATTTCTGTTGTTTAAACCACTGGTTTGTGATACTTTGTACGGCAGCCCTGGGAAGCTAATACATTCTCCCTGCACTGTAGTCAAAACTCTCTCACAGCAGTGAGTTGGAACAGTCGTAGGGTGGACTGAGTTTGTTTCCGGTCTCAGCGATCACTGTCCTTTATTGTCTGAGAGCCAGGTCTTAAAAACCGGTATCTTTGCTATTGGTTGTTGTTTCAAGTTGAAGGGGAAGTCTGGTCTCTGTTACTCCTTCTTGGCTGCAAGCAGAAGTCCTCCCTCATTTGGTCTTTAATTGCATGGTGTCCACTATCACTGTTTAACATCCCTGTGACCAGGTCTTGGCTGCTGATGGGATTAGAAACTTTGAGATCAGAGGCCACACGCCAACCGCAACGCCTGGGCTAGGGCCCTGCACACAACAGGAGTGTGACACGTATCTGTGCGACACAGCACATTTTGGGTTCCTCAGACTCAGCACACTGAGGATTGACTCATAATGAAAAAAATCACTGGCTGTGAAATTTCTATTCTACTTGATATTTTTAGTGAGTGAAGAATAGCCTGAAACCAAAATATATTTGTTCTTATCTTGTTTTCTAAGAAGCGACACTCTCCCTAGTTCCCTTTTTGAATTAACCGCCATGTGCGGCGCAGCACAGAGCTGTGGAAGAACTCGGGGTCCGACCACCCAGACCGTGAAGTAGAAAGAACAGCCTGCCTCTGCGCATCTGGACTTCCTGCCTGCTGGGGTTTTTTTTTTGTTTTTTTGTTGTCTTTTTTTTGGTCTCTCAGTTCTTTTCAAAGAAGGATGGAAAACTGTTTGGTACCCAGGCTTTCTCTGACAGGGGCATAAAAGGAAAAAGAGAATTACATTTTCTGTTTTCATTCCAGAAATTCAAATGAACTTCGTTTTTTATTGTACTGCTAAAGGAAGATGTCCATGGAAAGACAGGATACAACAAGAAACTCTGGCCTAAGATTTTCCAAGTATAAGCTGTTTGAGTTGCACAGTTTTAGATTCATGGCATTAATATATTATTTACAGGGCAGGCAGGAATTTTTGTCCCGCTTTGAACAAAGAAAGAGGTACTTTCATAGGACCAGATGGCTGGCAGACTGTGCTAATGACACAATTGTATACGTTTACTCAACAATCATCAAGCATGTCCCTGCCTCAGGGCCTTTGCATGTACTGTACCTTCTGGATTGTTCTCCTTTTAGATATCTCCAAGGCCCACTCCCTCACTTCCCTCAAGCCTGCGCTCAAAGGTCACCTTGGCAAGGCCCCCCCTGATGACCCAATCTGAAAGCACTGTAGCACCCCACTCCTACTCCGTAGGGCATTCTTTTCACACACCCTGCTTTATCTTCTTCATATCATTTATCACTCACCTCCTGACAGTTGAGTGAAATTATGCATATATATATTTATTTAATACATATACATGTATTTATTTCTATTTTCTTCCTGACTATATATACTATATAACCCAAGAGCGTAGAAACTTTTCCTGATGTATTCTCAGCATCTAAAAAGTGCCTGGTGCACAGTATGCATTCAATACATATTTGTTAAATGAATGAACAAATAATTGCTGATTTCCTATTCTGTGCAAAGGCACTGGTGGGGACATGATAGGAATCACACCAGTCCTTTCAAGGAATTTATCTTCTAGGAGGGGAACAAGCACAAAAACCCAGAACTATGCTATAAAGCAGAAGAATGAATTAAATGATGTGTTTCAAAAGAACAAAAAAAGGAGGGGTGAAGAGAAGCAGAGTAGCTTTTGAGATGGCCCTTACTGCAGAAGTTTGATGACCCTTACCAGAGAGGGGACGGCTGGGGAGTCCAGCCTGAAGGCACAGAGTGAGTGGCACGTGGACCTTGGGAATGGCTGGTCTGTTTTGGACCTGACAGGAGACAAGCGGGACTGGGCTTGTGAAGGTTTAGAAGGAGATGGAATGAGAGTGGAGGTTATGGGCTAGATCATGGAAGGTGAGCAAAGGCTTTTGGAATTTAACTTAAAGGAGTTAAGTTAGTATTTTAAAGCCGTCTTTAGTTAGTCCATCTCCTATCCAGGAAATTTGGATGTTTATCAGCATACCAGCACATGGACATGACCTCACTCATGTGGTGACTACACATGCTTTGTTCTCCTAAACGTTTGTACTGACACCTTAACTCACAGCAGTTACCCACTGTCAAAGTGTCGCACCGCCTGTAGGAGTCATTAAGAGCTTTCGCTGACAATTTGCTCATTGATTCATTTAGTTTTTTTTCTTTTTTAATAATAAGCTTACATTTCATGAGATCTTCATTTATGTTTCTGTGTAAAAAGGAACAGCATTTTTTGAGGAAGCTTCTAGATCTGGTCACATGTGCCCAATGAATTCAATGCAATCTATGTAAGAGAGAGAACAGTCCTGACTGGTGTGGTTCAGTGGCGGGTGTTGTCCCGCAAAGCAAAAGGTCTCCGGTTCGATTCCCAGTCAGGGCACATGCCTTGCTTGCAGATTTGGGCCCCAGTTGGGGTGCATGTGGGAGGCAACTGATCAATGTTTCTCTCTCACTTGGATGTTTCTCTCCCTGTCTTTCTCCTTCCTTCTTCTCTCTCTAAAAATTAATAAATGAAATCTTAAAGAGAGAGAGAGGGAGAGAGAGAGGACAGTTGGTTGGACAGATTTTCCTACCCGAGCAGGGAAACATTCTGGATTGATGGAAACCTTATAGCCTATTAAATCTTAGTAAACAACTTCCCTTCTCATCCCATCCCTGTCCACCCCATCCAGCTCAAACCAGTCCCACCACTTTATAGAAACTGAGGCTCGGCCAGATGGGCTGACTAGGGCAATGGCTCCCAGCTGCTCAGGGGCTGAACCAAACCTCTGAGTCAGCTCAGAGCTCCGTCTGCCCCTTTCATTTCAGGACCAAAGCAGGTTATGTCGGCCCTGGCCAGGTGGCGCAGTTGGAGCATTGTCCCCATACACCAAAAGGCACATACCTAAGCTGCGGGTTCAACTGGGGCATGTACAAGTGGCAACTGATCAATGTTTCTCTTTCTCTCTCTCTCCCCTTTCCTTGCTCTCTAAAAGCATATTCTCAGGTAAGGATATATATATATATTTAAAGCAGGTTATGTCAGGGCTACTGGAAACCACAGTATCAATGTGGCCACTTGGCTAATTTGTTAGTTTTAATCAGAGTTTTTGGGAGGGGGCTTTTGGTGCAGGAAGAGAGAAGAGTTAAAGAAGTTAAGAAATAAACAGCATTGAGTATTTTAATGTTCAAATGAAGATCTATTATGAGCAGAGTGAAAAATCTACTTGGGTTTTAAAGCTGGGACAGGAGATGTCAAGAAAATGTTTGCTTTGGGTCAGTCTCTCCAGTCTCTGTCCCCCATCCCCATACAGTACTGGTCATTTAAAAATCTTGAGATGTGGTTTCCTACCCCATGGTGATTAGAACATTAACACTTATCTATTTCAAAATGGGAGTGTTTTTGTTAGACAGAAACCAAAGGATAGGAACAGGACTAGGAAAACATTCCCACACTGGCCAATAGAAATAGGAATTTATATCATCAATGCTTGTAGTTGTCGTGGGAGATGAGAATTTCTATGTAAAAACCACTTGTTCCTTTTTATTCCTTCTTTTTCCCATTTGGACCTCAGGTGCTGAGTTGGAGTTAATCATACTCTGCAGCTCATGGCTCATCATCCTGGGTCTGTGCCAGGCCCTCATTTGATTGCATGATTGACTGATTGATCAACTTCCCCATCTGCCCTTCCTCCCCCACAAGTCCCCTTCCTCAGGTTTAAGGTGAATTTCTTCGTTGTACATGTTTTTACCAGATATGGATTGTTGCTTTATGTGCCTATTTCTTCACTTTGTACTGTTCTTTCAAGGCCCATCCATGATATTACTTGTATGTTTTCATCTAATCGATTACTTCCAATGCAACCTAGGTCTCCACTGTGTTTTGTTTATCTATTCCCCAGTGATGCGATAGAGATTGCCTGGTGGGAGGCCAGTTCCCAAGGAAGGGGTGCTCAATGTCCCATAGGGGTTTGTACATAAATTCAGTTCTTTGTATTTTACCGAAGTGGGCACCAAGCAAAATTTGTCCATATTATTATTAGACTGTTAAGTGTACTCTGCCTGACCTTTATTTGGCCAAGTAAGGAAGGGAAAGAGGATGGAAATTGCCAAGTTTATCTTTCTCTGCTCACCTAACAACTTCAAATGGTGGACCCAGGCATTTTAAACAAATTGGCCATTCCAAGATAATATTTCAAGGTCATTTCTATAGGCTGAGCTAAAAAAACAGATTGTGTCTTGAGTGCCGTTACATTCAGGGTCAAGGCACAGGCATTGCAATCATCCACAGAGCTGGTTATGTCAGCCAGAGAATGCATGCTGCCAACTGCCTGTACAAAGGTGGGTGGGTATCGTAGCTGAAGCTTCTCAACATACTTTTCTCCCGTGATTTGTCCGGGGAGGAAAGTCTCTCAACAGTCATGGTAACTAACAATTTAGTTTTTGAAATACGATATGGGAAAATAAAGATAAACAAGTAAGAGTCTTTTGGTCCACTGGATATATATTGAGCTAAAAATATGAGAAACCAAAAGGGATAATGTTTTATAAATGATGAGAGGTATTTTAAGTAGCCAACAATATAATTTTAGTGCATTTGATTTTTCAAACTATGCCACAGTCTCCTATGTGGTAGGGAATGGTTTTGGCATTTAGAATGTGGTGTTCAAGTCTCCCTTATGTTTGTTATAATAGAACCAACAGTTGGATAAGGCAATAAGAGGCTGTGGGTGGAAGAGAGAACTTAGTTTAATGTACTTGTTTTTATCCCAAACAGCTGAGAGCTTGGTGTTAAACACTGAAGGAAAGATAGACAAGGAGGGAGGGAGGAAGAGAGGGAAAAGAAAAAAAGAAAAGAGGGAAAAAAACTAAGAAAGAAAAGAAAGGAAGAAAGCAAAAAATCTATGTGAACACAGTCCAGATATGTGGTGCGTCTTTGTTGACTAGTTCTTCCTATGTCTGTGTATCAAAACTGTTTTATTGAGGACAAAACCCCTGAACTTGGATGAGTACAAAGACCTTGGTTAAGAAAATACGACTTTGCCACTTAAGGTCATTGACCGTGAACAAACTGTTTTATCATTTTGAATCTTATTTTTTCTCTTCTGTACAATATGTGGGACACCTTTTATAAGGGATTGTGCAGACTAGGTGAACACCCTTGGAAACTGTCAAGTGTTATACAAGTGAAGGGGTTCTCACAGGTTCAACGGATCCACCTTCAAGGAAGTTAATTGAGTGGATCAGGGAGATGAAGCAGCCGTACTTCACTTAGTCGGTTCTCCTTTGTGATGAATTATGGCGTCTATGTGGTCGCAGAGAACCCTGCCAAGCAGACTGGAGCTCAGGCCCCAGAGCCTGGGTGTATCCCGCCTACCACCTCTAATTCCATCTTTAGAGAACCACAGGTGAAGGACCCAAGGACACAGATTATCAGTATAAACAATGCCTCTGTCTTCATCTTCCTCAGAGCAAGATCCTAGGACAAAGATAAATGTGATTGGAGAAGGATTTGAAGGCAAGAAAGTGTTTCAAGATGGGTGCATGGACTCATTCTATTTACCATCCTGTCCAGGTCTCCATGTGCTGATATCCACTCAGTGTTCTGTTTCAACTGTTTTCCAAGTTAGGGTTGTTATTATTTAGAATTAAAGTAGCTGTGCTTCTATTAACATTTGGGAAGTTATACACAGAAGAAGTGCATTTTTGTTTGAATGCTGCCCTTTTCAGTGTTTCTTTAAGAAAAGGAAGAGCAGCATTTTACAATCCTCCACAAAAGCCCAGCGCCTATTTCTTCTTGCCATAGATGGAAGCTCCACACATCCTCTGTAGTCCTTGAATTCTTGCATAATTATTATCTATTTGCCAGAACTAGCATAATTGATACTGTCCTGGTCTCTAATTTTCCATAGTAAAAAAAATGAGCCTAGATGTGTTGTGAATCTATGCCTTTGTTGTTGAGATATTGTGATTTATAAGAAATGTATACAGTATTTGGTCTTCACCCCCATTTCTGGCACAGAGCTCCTAAAACCACTGAATTTCTCAAGTGTTGAGAATAATAAAGATGGCTTTTGTTGTGTTAATGAAGTGACTTTTGGACCTCACCTGAGGAGATGCCAGGAGAACAAACCATCAGAAGGTTGATTAGAGGGTTGGAACTTTTAGTCCCATCCCCCTGACCTCCAGAGAGGGGAGAGGGCCTGAAGGTTGAATAAGTAGCCCATGGTAATGAAACCTCCGTAAAAGTCCAAAAGGAAGGGGTTCAGAGAGCATCCAAGTTGCTGAAGGTATGGAGGTGTGGGGCAAGTGGGGCACCTGGAGAGCCCAGGGAAGTTCTGAGCCCTTTCCCCATACCTTGCCTTATGCATCTCTTCCATCTGGCTGTTTCTGAATTATATCTTTTCAAAATAAACAAATGATCTAGGAAGTCAAATGTTTCTCTGAGTCTGTCAGCCATTCTAGCAAATGAATTGAGCCCAAGGAGTAGGTCATGGGAACCTCCAATCTACAGCCAGTGGGTCAGAAGCACAGTTGACAACCTAGAATTGCGATAGGCATCTAAAGCCAAAGGGGGTCCAAAGCAGGAGGGGGCAGTCTTGGGCTGAGCCCTTCACCTGTGAGGTTTGACGCTCTCTTTGGGTAGATAGTGTTGGAACTGAGTGCAATTGTAGGATGCCCACCTGGTGTCTGAGAATAGCTTGTTGGTGTGGGAACCCACCTCCCCACCACACCCACACATATTGGACTTGGGTGCAGAACCTTTCAGTTGTTTGCAAACTACTCAGTGTGTCCTAAGCTCCTTTTGGACAGGAAATGTATCAGATGCTACTTGGGTTTCTTCCTATTTGACTTTTCTTAACAATTGTCCCAAAGTAGTACTCATTTCTTTTCTTTAACTTTTAAAATAGATTTTACTTTTGATTATAAAAAGACTACATGCTCACCTTTGGAACTCTGAAAATAGAAAAGTGAAAAGATGATAATTCTCCATAATATTACTTCCCAGCAATGCTAATAATATTTTGGCACATGCCATGTGTCGGTTTGTGGGCATGTATTGTGGTTGGTACCAAGGTTGTCTAAGAACACTTTCATTGTCATTGCCCTTAGAACCTGGCTGTGCTCAGTCTTTTCAATGCTATACTTGAGGGAGGCTGGCTGGTGCCCTCTCTCTAGGTCTCATGTCGCTGGACCCATGCTTGCCTTAAGGCCTGGGCCATAGGACCAGAGATGCCTGTGGAGGGGTGGCAGTGCGGGGGCTTGAAAATGGAAGTGTAGGAGGAAATACCCCTTCTTTACCATGGTGGCTCTATCTGCGTCTTCAGATCATAAGGGAAGATACTGCCAGTGTTGAGAACAGCAGTGGAGAAAGGAAGAGGTCATCCCTTCTTCATGAATTCAGGGACTCCACGATGCCAGCTCTGAACTTCTTGTTATGTGACATGACAAGCAGCCTTCTTATTTAAGGCACATTTAGTTGTGTTTCTGTTACTTGTAAGCAGAGAAAGGCGGGAAGGAGGGCTGATGTTGCAGGGGAGAGGAGGAAAAGTGAACGCAGAGGGAACGAATCCAACAAGAACACAGATTCCCCCCGACTCAGCTGTCCTGACAAACACACCGATATGGAATGCGCACGTGGGGTGGAGCAGAGCTGTGGCGAATGCCAACCTCTTGAATATTTTGATCTCTGGTAATATGATTTTTAAATAATATCTGTTAATACAGAGTTGGCTTATAAATACACTTTCTTTTATAAAAAGGCACTAGAATAGCCTAATCTTCCTTTAACAGTGCCATCATGCATTTTTTCAGTTATAGTTTACACTTAATATTATCTTGTATTAGTTTCAGGTGTACAGCATGGTGGTTAGACAATTGTATACTTTACAAAGTGATCCCCTGATATTTCCAGTACCCACCTGGCAGCATACACAGTTCTTACAGCACTACTCACTATATTTCCTATGTTGTCAGCAAGCACATTTTAATCCATATTAAATAGGAACAAAATATGCATTGAGTGTCCTCATGTACTTTCTGTGGCTTCTTTGTAGGGGAATTAAATTGGTTCCAGAAAGGAACCGAGAAGTTCATGGATGTCCAGCAATCCATTCCCAAGGCCTGACCTACACTTCTGTACTGAGCACAGGCTAATGAAAGGGAACTGAATTGGAATTAAGAACAAAAACAAAACACCAACAAAACCAAACCATGAATTCTAGTCCAGGTTTTCTCTTTAACTAGCTGTGTGGCTTTGAGTAGATGATTTTGAATCGCTGGGACATATTTTTCTTATTTGCAAAACAAAGGGACTCATTAGGGCTCACATTACTCAATCCAATAAATGTGGATTGCAAGCTAGCTAAATTCTCTACTGAACACCGCAGAAGTAAGAAGAAAGAGGGTGAGATGGGCTGAGAGGAACCAGGTCGTGATAAACTAAGAGGAGGAAGAGAGGTGGAGGTGAAAGGGCTTGGGTCGGGAAAGATGTGCCTCATTTTGGGAAAACCCTGGGCTAAGCTCTAAATTTGGTGGTTCTAGTCCTTCTTACTTTATATTTCCACTCGGATGTCTGCCAGAGACTCAACCTGTCCACATGGAAGCTGTTGTCTTTCCTCCATAAACCATCTCTCTTTCCCAGCATCCTTGCCTGCCGATAGCATATTAAACTTCATCCTCCTCACCTAGACCTAAACCCAAGAGTCCTTGCCAGCCACTGATCCTAGAGCTAAGGTCTGCTGGGGAAGACAATGAAAGGATTAACAAATACATAGGTCATTACACATGGGGAAGAGTTCTATAAAGAAAAAAGAGGATAATTTTAAAATTAAATTTACTGGGGTGATGTTGGTTAATAAAATTATATAGGTTTCAAGTGTAAAATTCTATCATACATCATGGGTATATTGCATTGTGTGTCTCCCACCCAAAGGCAAGTATCCTTCTGTCACCATGTATCTTTTTAGTATAACACAATGCAGTTGTGTTAATGTGCCTATGAGAGAGAGAGAGGCACCTAATTTGCGTAGCTAGAGAAGGTGATGCTAAATCTGAGACCTGACTCAGAAGGGCAGGGTCACAGAGAGAGGTGGGGGAAATGCTGGCAGGGACCCTAGGGCTGGAGCGGGCATGCCTGAGGAGCAGCTGCAGTTGACAGAAGACCTATGTGATGTGGGGCTAGTGCATGAGTGAGAGAGAGGCAAGACACAGGTGGAAGAGGCCCATGCGGTCCTTCCGGCCAACCATGGACAGTTTTGTTCAAAGGGAGATGGCAGGTCATCTTTCATTTCATCTTATTCATCATCTATATGCAATCAGTCATCACATCTGGTTAATTCCTGTTTTGAGCATCTTTTCTATCTTCTACATCCTTTCATCTTTAATGTGTGATCTGGGTCATTGGATTAGAAAATATCATGATTAGACAATCTCTTAACTGGGTCCCCTGTCCCTAGGTCTCTCCCCACTCCCCAACCACAACGCCTATTCTCCACTTTCCACATTTTTTTCTCACCAAGTCTGTCAACTGCTGCTAACTGATCTTCTCAGTATTACTTTCATTCTTTTATGTCACTGCCTGCTCAAAATCTTCAATGGCTCTCTGTTGCCTATCAAATAATGATTACATTTCTCTTCCTTTAAGATCCTCACTATCACAGTCCTATTTTAGCCATCTGCTTTAGTGCCCTGTAAGAAATCTTACGGTTCCAAGCATCTTCATGCATCGGAGCTTTAGTGGAGATGTAGTAGGTGCCTTTTGCGTCCCCATCCCCTCTTCCTGACAGGATCCAGCATTTTTTTCTAGTTTCCACTTCTCCACATAGTCTCCCTGGCTTAGTGTGTCCCCTTTCCCTGGCTACCGTCATGCTTTGGGGAGGGCATGTGGAGCAACCCAAACCAGACCAATCAGAGTACATTTTGGATTCCTGAATCACAGGACAGAGATGTTCTCTCTCCAGGATGATATATGTATGAATGTGAAGCCTGGAACTGTTCAGATCATTTTGCCACCAGGAGGTGTAGGCTGAATTTGACACTATGGAGAGCAGAGTGAAGAGAAGAAACTAGATCCTTCCTTGATGACATGGAACACTGGACTTTATGGTTTACATGAGTAAACTCCTACTCCTATAGTTTACATGAATAAAACCCCTGCTGCTCAAGCTAGTTTGATTGGGGCTCTCTGTTGTGGTAACTGGGAACATCCTAACTGCCTAAGTCTGCTGTTTACCAAGCATGGTTCCAGCAAAGCCTCTGCTCTCATGAAGCCTACCTCCTACTGTGGGGCTTAGAGGAGGCATACAAAAAAAATGATAACTTTATATATTGGTAACTTCTATGAAGAAAAAAGAAAACAAAATGATAGGGAAAGGTTGGGCAGAGGGAAGGCTATTTTGGATTGGGTACTCAGTGAAGGATTCTCTTAGGAGGTCATATTTGATGAGGAACAAAGGTGGATGAGAAGAAAATGCTAAAGAGAACAGCCAGCACAAAGGCTCTGTATCAGGAAAAAGCTTGGTGGGTTCCAGGAACAGACAGGAAGCTCTGTGGCTGAGCAAAGGGGGATAGTAGTACAAGCCAGTGTTGCTTGTTCCTGTTCCCTTGATTACCTCCCTTTCTTTCTAGAAATCTGCTGAAAATTTCCAGGTCTATCGTATGCCTACTTCTTGAACTTGCCCTGACTGAGCTTCTCCTTTGGACTACTGTGTTCCCAGGCCACGGCATCCTTTGCACTTGGAAACTGGGACTTGGGGAGTAGCTGTCATGTACTGTCTTCTCGGGCTCTCCAGTTTTTTTCTTGTGATTTTATTGGCTCTCCTCAATTTAATATTGTCTTTGAAGCACCTTGGGTTTTTAATGTGTCCACCACAAAAGCTCAACACTGATCACTGTAAGTGCTGTAAAAACTCACTGTGCTTCTAGATTCTTTGCTTCCCTACCAGGGTATATTTGAAACATAAATACAGAACTGTAATTATTTGGGGCAGGGTGAAAAATAACAAGTATCAGCAATTTCTATGGTTTGACCTATATTATAATATCATCTTTACAAGATAGTCCAATTCTGCCACTAATATTCAAATGCATTGATCACCATTCTATTTTTTCTTTTTTCTTTCCTTTTATGGATTCTAGAGAGAGGGAAAGAGGAAGAGAAATATCGATGTGAGAGAGAAGCATCGATTGGTTGCCTCTCATAAGTGCCCCACACTGGGGACTGAACCTGCAACTCAGACATGTGCCCTGACTGGAAATTGAACTGGCGACCTTCTGGTTTGCAGGATGATGTCCAACCAACTGAACCTCACAGGCCAGGGCAAATGCATTGGTCATGGTTCTAAAACAACTCCCTTTGTAGAACTTGGGCCCTTTAAAGAAATGCTCCTTTGTAATGAAATGTACCTTTGATCATCTGAATGTCCCCTATTTAAAAAAAACACTATGCAATTTAGTATTTGTTTGAAGAGGTTTGGATGTTGTATTTAAATTAATGATGATTTGAGAAGAGTGATGACTTTTGGTGAATATGTTATCTAGGCCTGAAATTACTGGCCACTTTAGACAGAAGCTGTGACTATAGCCAGTTACCCATAAAGGAGGCAATCCCTGGGTCCTCTCTCCGGGCCCAGGAACTGGATGGGGAAACAGTCTTCCTGTGCCTGACTGAAAGAAGACAAAAAAGACCCTGCCACTGCCCCACACCCCCCACACCAAAGGGGTGCAGCTGCCAAGACAATGCCATTGACTGCCAACCCCATTTCCTACCACGGAATCTGCCAGGAGTGGTAAGATCTAGAACCTTCCCTGGGCTTGGGGTCCTTCTTGCCCTCCAGAATGGTAAAGGAGCTGTAGATTTTACTTTTGCTTTATGAATCTGGGTTCTCTATGTAAAGGCACACTTTTCAGAATTAATCGTTCATTTTCATCTGGACCAAAACACTTAGGTTTGGACCTCAGTTTTCTCCCCTGTCAAACAAGGATCGAGAGTAATCTATTTCTAAGGTCATTTTTAGCAAACACCATATGGCTGGCCAGTGACTTTTCACTGGTAAGGTGTTAATACACCTGTTATAGACACCACATTTTTATTCAGAACTCTGCTTTTGATTATAATTCCCCATGTGTAATCTCCATGCAAGCTCCTTTGAAAGAGTAGAAATAAATCTTCATATGAGAAATACACATTTTGTGAACAACTTCATTATAGCTCAACCAAATTTCTTTAAACATGCCAAAGGCACTAACAAGGACAACTTGAAAGTTCTAAAGGAAACAGTTTGCATTTGGGGAAAAAAAGTAAAAAAGCATCTGAGTGATTTCATAAGTGGTGAAATCCCCTCTTTGCCCCTTTCCTTGAGTTTTAAAAATAGCCTACATGGAATCTTACTCAACTTTCTATAAGAAAACATACCTTTAGGCTGAGAGACTACATTAGAAACTTCATCCTAAAGAATTTTTTTTGGGGGGTGCGTCTGGGGTGGAGTTATAAGAGCCTCAAGATAGAGGCTTCTAATTAAATTGCCCTCTCAACCAGAACTGCAGAGTATACGCTATAATCACCACAATTCAGTTTAAATCTGGGACGGAATGATAATTTTGTTAGTTCAGAGGTTTTCAAACTGTGGCTCATAACTGCTAGAAAGTTTCCGATGACTTTTCAAGGTTCTGCAAGGCCTGGGTATTTGCTGGGGGACCAGGGGACTTTCAGTAAATGAAGAAATAAGAAAGATTTTACAGTCTCAGGAAGTTTAAGTAGGTCTCAGACGATCAGGAATTGCTGCAGTTGTCTTTCTGGCTTTGCCGATTACATCAAATCCACAATGAATGATTAGGAAGTTCTGAATGCCTTCCCTGCTAATGGGGATGGATTTGCCCTTTTCAGATGCGACTGTCATCTCAGTTTTTAAAAAATTTTTTTATTTTTCTTTTTTTTTATATTTAGTTTATCCGCAAGGTGGGCTTGGCAGGTGGAAGCTGATGACTGAAGTAGCTAAAGGGAAAAGAATGAGGAAGGTCCAACCCATGACCTCGGCCTCGGCCCTTCAAGCCAAGATCTAAGCTAAAACAGATCATTCACTCACTCACTCACTCATTCTTTTAGTAATCTTGATTGAGTGCAATGTGCTAGGTGAAGGGGATCCTGAGGCAGAAAAGATGCACTGAATCAAGGAGATTATATTCTTAGGGGAGCAGACATCAATGGATAAGATTATAAATATTATATTAATTAACACTCTAATAAGAGCTATGATAGAATTGTCAAGGTTTACTGAAGACATAGGACATGAGTACGGAGCCCGGTTGAGTAGCGGGCCTAGGGGAAGTTTCCCTGTGAAAGAGATGTTTAAATTCGAACCTCAAGGATGAGGAGGGAAGTTGACCCGGCACAGTGTCGTGGGATCAGCGCTCCAGTCAGAGGGACGAGCATGAACAGAGCCCCTGCGGTGGGGGAGGGCTTGGCTCTGGCATGGAACAGAACAGGAGCCCAATCAATCTGTTTAGAGCAATGGTTCCCAGGTGTAGCCCCTAGAACCCTGAACATCCTGAAGACCTTTTTCGGAGGTCAGCAGGGTGAAAAGTACATTCATAATAACACTGAGATATTACTTGACATTTACACAAATGGTGAAAAAGCAACAGTGGGTAAAACTGCAGGTGACTTACTGATAGTGAAAGCCAGAAGTCTCTGTTTTTCACTGCCACCCTCCCAGTTTTCAAAAATGCCTGTTCACTTAATGTCCTTGATGAAGTGGTAAAAGTCGTTAGTTCCACTGCATCCCACCCTTGAGTACCTGCCTTGTTAGTATTCTGTGTTGCTAACTGGAAGGCATGTACAAAGCACGTCTGCTGCGAACTGGAGTATGAAGGTTGTCTCAAGGAAAAGCGTTTGCGTGCGTGAGTTGGGGGCTGCGCTAACCACCTTCTCAAGAAGGCCATTTTAACTCGAAAGAAAAATTGGCAGACAGTATTGTAATTAATACTTGGGTAACTGGCACACATTTTCTTAAAAATGAATAAAGGATGCCCATCATTTCAAGGAGGACAACGGATAGTATTTGTTGTGAAAAATAAAATTCAAGCTTTCAAGTGAAAATTTTAGAATTGTGGAAAACTTGTATCTGCTACTGGTGATCTTGATATCTTCCCAATATTTAACAAATACTTTCTGATAAGATTGATGGTGATAATATTTCAGGTACCCGTCAGACAATATAATCACTAATTTTTTCACAGAAATTTATCAAAAACTCCTTTATGAAAAACTGTATTTTATTTATAAATATAAATACAAAAAGTCTAATTAGACTAGAATCAAACACCATATAACAAACCAATTAGGGTTTATTCAAAGAATGCAAAAATATTTCAATATTAGGAAACTGGTAAACATAATATTACTTAAAGGAGAAAATAAATATGATTTTATCAATAGATGCTTAAAAGGCGTGATTTTTACCCCCCCAAAAGGCATTTGATTCAATATAGCAGACTAATAAAACTCTCGATAAAATAACTGTAAGGAAACCACTTAAATATAATAAAAATAGCCCTGGCTGGGGTAGCTCGGTGGATTGAGTGTGGGCTGTGAACTAAAGTGTCGCCAGTTCAATTCCCAGTCAGGGCACATGCCTGGGCTGCAGGCCAGGTCCCCAGTGGGGACCACGTGAGAGGCAACCACACATTGATACTTCCCTCCCTCTCTTTCTCCCTCCCCTCCCCTCTCTAAAAATAAATAAATAAATACAATTAATAAAAAAGTAAATATAATAAAAATATTTCCCAAGAAATGCTCCATCAAATGTCTTAATGGCAACACTAAATTCACTGCATTTAAACTCAAGATTTACACAGGAAAGCCTGTTATGACCATTACAATTTGATTACATCTTGGGAGTTCTAGTGAATGTAATAAAAAAAAGTGAATAACTGGAAGAAACACTTGAACAGAGAAATAAATACTATGTATTTCTGATGATATAAAAATCCAAGAGATCTTTGTGTTTTTCTTTAAGATTTTATTTATTTATTTTTAGAGAGAGGGGGAGGGAGAAAGAGGGAGAGAAACATTGACATGAGAGAGAAACATCAATTGTTTGCCTCTCACCCTCCTTCAACCAGGGACCTGGACCACAACCGAGGCATGTGTCCTGCCTGGGAATCGAACCAGTGACCTTTGGATTTGCAGGACGATGCCCAACCCACTGAGCCACACCACAGGACTTCTTGTGTTTTTTCTAAATCGCTAGATTTAATAAGAGAATTTAAGAATATAAGTTATGAATTTTAAAAATAAGATAAATATACATTAATTACTAGCTTTTAATCCTAATAATTAACAAATAGAAATTGAAAAAGGGAAATACTCTACTGATAAAACAGTGAGCAAAAATATCAAGAAATATAGTTAATAATAAATCTATTTGAAGAAAACTAATCTTATTAAAGGTCATAAAACAAAGTCTAAACAAAGGTAAAGATACACCACACTCTTGGATGGAAAGATGGAATATCACAAAATTATTAATTCTCCCAAAAGAAATATGTAAATGTGATACCATTACAATGATAATTACACAGTTTTCTCTTTTGGCAGAGGAGACTAGATAAAATGATTTTAAACTTCATGTAGAAGAATAAATGCTCAACATTAACCAGGAAAAGAATAAAAGAGAAGAGTGATAGGGGAATTGCCTTACCAGACATCAGAGTGTACATCAAAGCCATTATGAAACAGATACGGTATTGGTGCGAGAATGAGAAATACGTCAGTGGTAAAAGAAAAGAGAATCTAGAAACAGTCTTGTATATGAGAATTTAATATACATTATATATCAAATATGGTAGTTCAATTTAGTGGGAAAATAAATTATTAAAAATGATACTACTAAAACTGGCTATCCATCTGAAATAAAACTTCTATTTTCCACCATATACAAAAGTACATTCCCCAGAGATTAAAGCCTTAACAGTAGACAACAAAATGAAAAAAATATTGCAGCAATATCTAGGAGAGTTTGTTACAATCTGGGGACAAGGAAACCTTAACAAGATTGGAAAACACAGAGACTATAAAAGAAAAGATACATCTGACCACATTAAAAACGTGTAGGCAAAAGATATCATAAACAAATTCAAAATGCACATGATAGCTTTGAGAATACTTATAATTACAAGTATTTAATTTATGTAATATTTATATTAATTTATATAATGTAAAAGTTAATTATATCAGAATCAATTATGTAGGAATCAATGTAGGAATTAATTATACAATATAGAAAGAGATTTTATGAATTGGCAACTCAATAGGAAAACGACCAAAGAATATGAAAAGGCAGTTTACAGAAAAACAAATACACACAGACAACAAATGTACAAAAAGATGTTTGAATTTACCAAAGTTGGGGAAATGCAAATTAAAGTAATAACGTGACATCACTTCACCATCAGCAGGCCAGCCAAAGTGGCAAACAACCTTAGCACGTACAAGGTGGAGCAAAGGTAGATCGTGGGTATGCAAACACAGAGTTTATTCTTGTATTATTATTTATGAATTATGTATTACTTTCCATACAAACCACTGTAAACCAACTTTTGCCTCACCCTGTATTATTAGTGGAAGTATAAATTTTACCGCATTTGGGGAAATAAATCTAGCATTATCTATCAGGTTTAAAATAGACATGCCCAGAAGGAACAAACTGTGGCATATACACACAATAGAATACTACTCAGCAAGAAAAAGGAAGGGGCTATAAGCAACCATCTCAGAAACATGTTGGCAAAATAATACAGACACAAAAGGGTCCAGACTCTATGATTCCATTTATGCCAATGTTTAAAACAGGGAAAAACTAATCTACAGTCTTAAAATGTATGTGTCAGGATGTTTGTTTAAAGCATTATTGAGTGGCAAAAAAACAGAAACCAGCTGCATGCAGAAGGGGTGATTGCAGCCAACATGGAGAACTCCTGCGCTGCCCAGGAGCACGAAAGGGCCAGAGGTAGACCAGTTGGTTTGGAGGGAGTTTCTGCAAAGCAGTGTTTATAAACAAGGCGCTGAAAAGTGTAACAACACAATCCCATGTTTTTGAAACAACGACCCACCTCTCTGTATAAGTGTGTATTTGTGCATACACATGTTGGTGTTGTGTCTGTATCTCATAGGCACATGGAGTAAAATGGAGGAGGTACATATTAGGAGTGTTATGGTGGGTTATGGGGGGAGGGGAATGGAAGGAGGAAAAGAGGGGAAGGGGACATCAAGCCAAAAGAGGAAAGACTGAGCTAAAAACACAGTATACGTGGTATGCCTATATTTGTGCTTTAGAGTGTTTAAAATTTGTATTTATAGAGGATCACTCAAAGAAAATGCTGTCCATCTTGTAGATATTTTGAATTTGATCCTGGGATTACAGTAGACCTTTGGAACTCTGTATTTGGACTACATCATGTTGGTCCACCTTTATTTTTACTGAATTGAATTTTAGCATTCTTTATTTTACAGAGAAGAAACAGAAACTGTAAAGCTTAATTTACTTGAGCAAATGCTTATAGCTAAGAAGCAGCAAACCAGGTATTTGAACTCAGGCAGTCTAATTCCACAAACCACGCAAACAAGATACTCAGATCTTCCGAGAATTTGGTAGAAGTGGGTGAGGCACTCGTCTTGGGTGCAAATTGTAAAGGGGTGATGAGAAGCTCAGAAGGCCAGAGGAATAATATTTGAAAACAAAATGAAGTTAATGCAAAAAAACCCCCCATATTTGAACAAATTTTTCAATAAAGACAGGATTTGATCCTGCACGTGCATGGCTCAGCCTCACTTGCCTCACCCTAACCTTAGCCCCCTTGGATTTTATCTACATTAAAAATGTGATATTTTGCCATAGATTTTTCACATTGATTTTGGTTTCAAAAAATATTGCATTAACACATTATTTATCTTGATTATCGAGTTTTTTGACACCCCCTGAAATGTGCCCAAGATGAGTGCTCACTTGCCTCACTACAATCCTGGCCCTCTAGTCTTTATCACTAGGCAACCGTGTGACAGTTTTCTCTCTCTAAGGTGGGGTAATCCTTTTCCTGTCCACTTCACAGGGCTGTGGTAAGAAACTAGGAAGCTATGAATAAGATACTGTTTGTAAAATGTACATATTCTTGTGATTAGAGTTGCTCGTGATGGGATAAGCAGGTTGGATGCCCCGGACTTTTTGACATGCACTTGGCCTGCCCCCATCACCCACCACTGGAAAACCCCCTGTAATTCTAGTCTTTGTTTGGAGGGCTGTTCAGCAGCTGCCGTAGCCTTCATCAGTCATGCCATTCTGTGCCTGAGAGCAGTGCTTCTCCAATTTGAATGTGCACCCAGGTCACTGGGGATCTTGTTAAGTACCACATTTGGACTTGGTTGATTTGGGGTGGGGCACAAGAGGCTGCATCTCTGACGTGCTCCCAGGTGACACCCGTAAGATTGGTGCACTGACCTCATTCACTGTGAGTAGTGAGGTGCTGCTGGGCAGGCACATGGTGGGTGCGCCAGAAAGACTAAAATGCACCAGAGTAATGATAGGGCACGACACACCAGTATTGCTGTGGGCATTTTAGAGCTTACAGCAGCCCTGTAGGTGAGTTCTACCAGGTTGCCACCCACCACCCAAAGACCATGGAGAACATGCTTCTAGTCACACAAAGTTAGATTTATTCAGCTTGCTGAAAGAGAGAACATAAACCAAGGAGCCATGTGAGGGAATTGGAGTGGTTTGTTAGGCAGGAGGTTTGTTGGGCTTGTTCTGGGGGAGTTTCAGGGGTGGGGCACCAGTTCTAGTCTGGTTGCCATCCGGGCACAAGGCAATTTGATGATTGGGCTTCTTAGTATTTTTTTTGTGGGGGTTGTCTGGGAAGATGGAGGATTAAGCCAGACAGAACTGCCATTATAGAGAAGCAGTAGTCACACAAGTTAGTTCAAAGAGGGGGTCATTAATTATGCTTGTGGTTACAGAGCGTCCTTCTCTTTGTTTGGTGTCATACATAGTCATGGGTGGCCTTGTGACTGGTTTGTTCCAGCACAGTCATGGAATGACCTTGACTGATTATTGTTTTCATTTTGTGAGTGGTGTTTACGTTCCTTTAGGTACATCACAGCCAGCGCTGTCAGGACCTGGCCCTGTGCCTCAGAGGGGCCCTCACGTTGGAACAAGTTCCCTGGGATTTTCTATGGCCCTCTCCAGTGGCCGAGACTGGCAGTGCCATTATGTCAGGGCACACAGAGCCTGGACGGGAACTTACGACGGTCTCAGACTCTGTTTCTCACCTTCAGAGCCCTCTCTGACCTCCACCCTGAGTGTAGGGTCATCGTGACACCCCACGCGGCTGGAGGGCTCGTGCCTGTGTGGCCATTCAGGGGCCTGTGTCTGGACTCCTGCCCGCCCCAGGAGGGCAGCCTGGCCAGCAGAGGGTTCCCACGGGCTGATGCGGCGCCCCCTGCAGCACCATGTGAGGCTGAGCTGCTGGAGTGGTGCCCACATACTGATGTGGAGTGACTCAAATTGTTTATTGTTTTCCTGTTTTTTCTTACATTTGGTGCTTTATTTTAATGCATATTGTAATTTTTATTAATTTTTTTTAGCTTTTTTGAGGTATGGTCGACAAAGTTGTAAGGTATTTAAAGTGTACAATGTGGTGATTTGATGTAGTTACACATTGTGAAAGGACTCCTCCCATCTAGTTCATTAACATGTCACATACTTGCTGTTTTATTTTTTCATAGAAAACATGTAAGTTCTACTCTTTTAGCAAATTTCAATGACCCTGCACAGTGTTATCAACAGCAGTCGCCACGCTGGGCCCTAGGTCCTCAGACCACGCTCATCTTTTAGCTGAAAGTTAGCCAAGCCCCCAGAGCCTGGCCACCATGTTTGTACTCTCTGTTTGTATGACTGACTTTTTCCTAAGATCCCACTCGGATTGTTTATATAGACGGCGCCTTATAAAAAAATATTTGCCTGGGGCCCAACACGTCCAAGGATTGGACCCATCGCAGCCTAGCTGGCAGCTCCCAGGGCCATTTTTCACCTTCCCAAGTATTATCACCCCTGCCCCCTATCAAGAAGAGGAAATGGAGGGTCACAGAAGTTAAGCAACACCCCCACCCCTGCCACCACCACCCAGTGATTCCAGTTCCAGGGCGCATGGTGGTGAAGCAGGGACCGGGACTCCTAAGGCCGGTGTTCTAGCCCACGCACTCCCTTCCCACCTCCCCAGCTCCGAGGGCCCCAGCAGTGACTCCAGCCCCATCATCTGTGCCCTGCATACTGCTGACATTCCTGCTCCTGCTTTTCAAATTCATGAAGTGCACTTGAATGTGCTTTTTTTTTCTGCACAGCACTTGGACATCTCCATGCATCTTCTACATTTTGCTCTTTGCCTCCTGCCTCCTCCTGACTCTTTCTGCCTTTTGGACTGAAACTTATGCCCCAGTCCAGATTTGTCACAGGATGATGGCAACACTGCAGAGCGTTAACTTTGGCTCTCTGTGAACACCAGAGGCTGTGAACAACTAAGAGTGTTCTCTCAAATGCCGTGGGGCCTATCCAGATTGCTGGGGGTGGTGCTGCGGTTAGCTGTGAGGAGGAGGTGCCTCCACGTGGGCAGGAAAGCGAAATGTGTTAAGTCTTCTATAATGAGGGCAGCCCACCTAGTGTGGCCATGCTCCCCCCTGCTGAATTCAAGAGCTAGAAACAGAGGGAGGGTGGGCCATGACTAAGAGGCCCAGTGTCCTTTCAGCAGAGAGAGGTAGCCTTGTCACATTAGTTTTCTGCAACTGCGGAAAATTCCAGAACACACAAGTACTAGGAAGGCTCCTCTGTGTGAGTTCAGTGGTCAATCCACTTTACAGGCAATGACTATAATGGAAAGAGCACTGACTTTGGAGTCTACTGACCTAGCTGGAATCCCAGCACTGTCAGTATACTAGCTGTGCGAGCCTGTAAAGGTTACGTAAGCACTCCTTCCCTCAGTTTTCTCATCTGAAAGGGGGGATGATAATGCCTTCCTCCCACGGTTATTGTGAGGACAGAGTAAGAGGGCGCTGGTGCAATGTCTGGCATAGAGTACACTGTAGCTGTAGCTGTCCTTCTTGGTGTCTTAGACTGTCTCATGGAGGGCAGTCTGAGGTCCAGGGCTGGCTCTCCCTGGCGCCACTTCAGGACATCCGGGAACTCTCTCCCACATATATTCAGATTCCAACTGTTTTAAAAAAGTCAGTTGCAAATCTATCAATATATCCAAACCTTTTGTACTCGTTTTCTATTTTCAGCCTGTATCATCCCTGCAGGGAATAAAGTTCAGAAGCTCTGCAGCCTGCTATGTAGAATAGGAGCTTCTTATGCAAAAGCTCCCTCTCTCAGTTTAAGGGCAAATTGGCCCAAGTTCTCTATTCCTAACCTTCATGATTTCCTCGACACTCGAATGTCTTCTTTTTCCTCTTTAATGTTTTATTTATCTCTCACCACAGTTTTTTCCAGTAACTCTAAGACTGTTTAAAGATGCACCTGCAAGAACATTCCAGGGCTGATTGCACCCCCTGTTTTCTTTCTCATCCTCAGTGTTTCTGTTCTGAGGGTGTTCTGTGGGCTGTTTAGGATGTGGGAAGCTCAGCCAGAGGCCCTCATTTTGGGGTCCCGTGTGCTTAGGTTTGAATCATACCTCCACTGCTTGCCATGTGTGAGGTGGGTGTGACATTAGTATCTGGCACTAGGTTAGTGGGGGTCACTGGGCCCATGTGAGGAATGCTCGGCAGGGCGGCACAGGGCCGCGCCCAGGCCCCGGAACTGTGGCGGCCCAGGGCACTGCCTTCACCGGCCAGCCCATCCTAAAGCAAAACCTCATCTCCTGCTGCCTGACTCCTGCAAACTGCCTCTAACTGACCTCCTCACACTCTCCATTTTGCATATCTTGCCAACTTCTGTTCCTAAAATGTGGTTTTTCTTTTTAATCATGTTGTCCTTCTACTCAAAAAAAGTCTTCAAAAATCCCTCTTGCTTCGTCTTGCATTTAGAGCCCTGCAGAGAACAGCTTCCCAATTTCTTCTCTTCCTCCTCTCACCCTATTTTACCTCCACATCCTTCCACCTGCCTTCAAGCATTCGAGGACCCTACAAATATCTGGAGAGGCCAAAAGGACTGGGGTCCAACCCAGAGACTTGGGAAGGGGATGTGATGAGGCCCAGAGTACAAGGGGAACCCAGACGGAGAGACAAAACGCCTCCAGAAAGCTGAAGTCTGGACTGTCTCCCCTGTGAACAGCGATCTAGCTGGGGATCGTTCAAGTCCGAGGACACAAGAGTCCCTGGGAAGAAAGGACCCAACGAAGGGAAGATGACAGCAGGACACAGCATTAGGAGGCAAAGATGTCTGGAGAAGGTGAAGCCTGGGGAGAAAGTGGGGCAGTGGGAGGCAACGCCAGTAAATGGAGCCCAGGCTGGTGTGTGGGCTGCCTGGGCCAGCCCATGCTTATGTTTAGCCTGGAGGCAGTGGGAGGTCACTGAATACATTTAAGCAACGATGCTACATCAGGCAACCTTTAAAGAAAAGATCAGTTTAATGGTCATAGAAGGATTTTATGGTTATTATAGAGAATTGGAAAAATACAGAACATTAAAATTAGAAAATAAAAACCCTATGGCCCAGAGATAGACATTGATGACATGAATGTATTTACTTCTTATTTTCTCTCCCCCTCTATCGCTGTGACTACTTTGCAGCGAGCTCTTACCATGCGCCAGGCATTGCTGCAAGAGCGCTCCTCATGTCATCCTCACGACTCTACGCTGTAGACGAAATTATTATGCACTTTTACAGATGAGGCAGCGTTGAGAAGCTTTACACAGCTGGTAAGTGGCAGAACTGGGCTTCGGACCAGATCACTGGGCACCAGCCCCGCCTTCTGAGCCCGAGGCCACACTGCTGGTCGGCAGTTACACAACCAACACAACATACACGAAGAGAAGTAAAATTTCCCTTAAAATAGAGTTTGGCATCCTAGTGTTCCAAATTGGGCTTTAAAAAGAATTTTGGTGAACTCATGAAGGCACTGTGTAGGTGGGCAGCATTTCAGAAAGTGTGGTGGGAGGGAGAGAAGCTGGGTGGTCGCTGCTACAGCAGTCCCTGCGAAGGGGGCGGAGCTATGGCAGTGAGGGTGGGGAGGAGGTGATAAATCAGAGACCTTCCGGAGGTTGAAAATTCTATATGCTTAACAGCTCTATTCTAAAGCCATTATAGGAGGGAGAAGAATCTGGGAGACCAAGAGGGGGACTGACGGCTTCTCCTGAGACCTCGTGAGAGGGTGCTGTCCGCAGGTGGATGTGCTCACTACAACGCTCACAGAGCCACGCAGGTGGAAAAAAAGAGTAGAGTCGGCTACATTGGTTTCGCACTAGAGTCAAGGGGCCGGAGGTTCCCTGGGAAGAACAGACAGAACAAAAAGAGGAGACATCTGCAGGGAGCCGAGGGACGCGGGGTGGGAGAGTCGGACAGTTACTCGCAGGGTGGCGGTCACACAAAGATCACAGCGCGGGGGACAGGACGGGAACGGGAAGAGATTGCTGGGTTCCCTGCTTTCCTCCCCAAATTGCCTTTTCTGACCCATTTCTACAGGTTCCCCTCTGGTTTGCTTCATTGCTTCAGCTTGGCTGAACCTCCTCCAGCTAAGTCTTCCCAACCTGCTTGACACTGGGCCTTCGGCTGTTTACCTCCTCACTGTCTGTCCTGCGCCTTGTCTCCTCCCAAGATTCCGGACATCTGGGGCAGGGGCTCTGCCTTCCTGCAGCCCCAGTGTGCCCAATAACAAGGTGCAGATTAACCAGCTGCTTATAGCCTCAGCATACAGTGTATTATTTTACTTGGAATTTTAAAAACTATACTTTCTGCACACCAGAAGCTCCCCTGCCCTTTAAAACTCAGTCTCAGCTTTGTGAATTCTTCCCATGGCAGAGTCTTCCCTGTTGGCTTGGCGTTTTGTTACTTGAATGTTTCACAGGCCGCCCAGGAGCCGAGACTCACATGTTCACCTTCTTTTACTCATTTCCCCACTGGTCTCTACACTGGCTGTCCCCCAGTCTCCTTCACTTCCAGTATATGACCACCCCCTCATCCTAGAACCCACGGTGCAGCCCTTCCCATGTGCTGTGTTTGCCTATCCATGTAACTCTTTGTAGATGTTCACTGCCAGTCTGTTCCATGACCCTTCTTTCAGCACAGAACTTGGCAATGTTTCACCAGCCCTTGGGCAGCTCTAACGGCCATGGCAGATCTCCATGAAATGCTTCATGGATTTATCTTGAGTTCTTTCAATCCTTGTGGGTTTCATGTAGAGCCAGTAAAGAAACGTCACTCATATGCCTGTGTGTATGTGTATATACGTATGTGTGCATGAGTATAGTATAGCAACAATGATAATTATAACTACTGCTTGCTGAGAACTTACTACATACTAGGCACCATGCAAAGTGCTTTATAGACATGGCTTCTTTGATTTCCCCTTCCCTGCCTTCTGCTGTTCCATGCCCTGTACGGTTTTGGAGTTGCTAGTAAATCACTGCAATGCTGGGTAGGAATTTTTAGTTTTCCTTTTTGGGCATTCTGGGGGTCAACCCGGGAAATTTCCAGGATCAGCACAGAAGGTTTGGAGGAAATCCATGGCAGCAATGAAGTGAGGTGACCTGACACAGCCTCGCCTCTATCTCTTGTCACCTCTCCCTCAGGGACAGTGACCAGCGTCTGGATGCCACAGGTCAACTTGGGGAAGCAATGACACTTGACCTTGCCCCCGAGATTCAGGGCCCACAGGGCATGTGTCTGTAACAATATTACACTAAATAAGCCAAGCTTGATGGGATCTAATTAAATTCAACAGAGAAGACAGAGTTCAGGAGGGAGAGTTTCCTTAAAAAGAATAAACCATCTTCCCAATCTTGACTTTTACAATTCCACTTCTGCTTAGGGCTGTTACCATTTCAGTTGGTAAGTGGTAGGAAACCAAAGGTGTTGACGTAGAAACATACAGAACAGAGCAACAACGGCTCCCTGTTCCTCTGCATTGTTTTAGAAAACGTCCACTTGAGGAAATAAACACAGGAACTGCACTGAGAAATATGGTTGGATTCATGGACAAGTAGACATTAAATTTGGTGTTTGGGGTCAGTTAAGTGGCATGAAACATTCAAAGATTGCAGCGGTTCCAATACCAAGAGCAGTTAAAAATAAAGGCTTCTAGAACACCCTAGCAGGTTTTTAATGCTACTGCATTCTGAAAAGGCACAAAAACACACACTAAAATAAAAGGTGATTTGAAAAGTACAGCCTGCGAGGGAGGGGTGAGAGGAGGGAGGAGGGAGGTGGGAGAAGCAGACTGCGTTGGGCAGGAGGCGTGCAGTGTTGGCTGTGTGCTGGCGGGGAGGGGCAGCGAGGGAAGCAGCAGCAGGAGGCAGAGAGGTTGTGTTTTGTGTTGAAGGATGGCATCTTTGTTGGCTCAGGCTGCCAAAACAGAGTACCATAGACAGAGTGACTTACACAGCAGAAATTTATTTCTTACAGTTCTGGAGGCTGGGAAGTCCAAGATGGAAGACAAGTTTTGGTGACTTGGTTTCTGGTGAGGGCTCTCCTCCTGGCTTGTACACAGCTGCCTTCTAGCTGTGGGCTCACATTACTTCTTTGTGCCCAAGAGGAGAGAGCAAGCTCTCTGGTGCTTTTTCTTATAAGGAAACTAATCGGATCAGGGCCTTACCTTTATCACCCATGTACCCTTAATTATGTTCACAAAGGCCCTATTTCCAAATACAGTCACAATGGGGATTAGGGCTTAAACATATGGGTTTTGGGGGACACAAACAGATGGGTTGTTTTGCAAAGAGTCAAGGACTAAAGGGAAGAGGCCAATGGAGAGAGGAAGAAGAGACACTGAGGAGGAACACAAGGAGAGCAAGAGAGGGCTAGTGGAGCCATGGATGGGACAACTTCTCAGTAAATCACAAGGCCAGTTTATCTGACAAATGGGGAAGGCTTGATTTTTAAGGAGAGTAAAAAGATCGAACAGCTTCTGTGGAGAATGAAATAAGAAATGGACTGGGGACTGCCAAGCAATAGCAAGGGACCAGCGAGGAGAGCTAACATGATTCCATCCAGACGTCAGCTTCAATGTCAGCGTATTATGGGGGTCTCGTCTGACTGCCCTGTTTCAGTTTTCTGCATAGCACTTAATCGTGTCTTGATTCAGTTCTCATTCCTTCTCTAGGATGTAAACTGCATGTCACCCTGGATCTTTTTGCCTTGCTCGTTGCTATGTTTCTAAGGCCTAGGGTAGTGCCTAGCACAGCCAGGAGTCCTTACCGGCTGGGTAAATGGATGAAGGGCTGCAATGGTACCAATGAGAAGAGTTATGTGACATTCTACTAGTGTCACTCAGACCCCCTCAAAAATGAAAAAAAAAAATGTTACCCAGGACTGAGCGTTGGCAAGGTGGGAATGACAGAGAGGACCACAGGAGGGAGGAATTAAGGGTGCTAAGGATGCTAGTGAGTAAGTACACTGTGGAAATGGTGATTCACTAAGCCTGGCTGAATGAGAAGGGAGAGAGGATGAGGAAGGGAGGGAAAGAGGAAGGACCAGAGAGCTGGGAAAAGAGAAAACAGGGCAAGTCCAAAGGTAGGGTTAGTGGGAATGAGTTTCAGAGTAAGATGTCCTGGCCAATAGGAGAATGCTGCAGTGGGAGACTGCTGAGCTGGAGAGGTGTCCAAACCTCGTCCATGGCAGGGGGTTGCCAACAGGAAGTGGAAGGTACTGAAGTTGAGCCCCATCAAGGCACCGTGAGGCAGGGCAGCCTTTCCTCTAGTGTCCCAGGAATAGTAATCCTGAGAGCTGATGGGTACTAATAGAATAAAGGGCTCTGTGGTCAAATCCGTTTAGGAAACATGAGTTAGAAAACTGATTCACACATTGCAAGGCTTCTACAACTCTTTAAAATACCTAATAAGACTTCAAAAAAAGGTACAGTGTTTCCCAAATTTATTTGACTGATGAATTCTTTTTATGTCCTTCCAGGAGCATCTCTAAGCCTACTGTTTCCTGTGAACAGAGGTTCTCGAAGTGTGGTCCCTGGAGCAGCAGCAGCAGCATCCGCTGGGAACCTGTTAGAAATGCAGGTTCTCAGGCCCCATCCCAGACCTACCTAATGAGAAACTCAGGGTGGAGCCAGGAACCTCTGTTTTAATAAGCCTTCCAGGTGATTCTCTGCATACTGGAAGTTCTTAACCACTGAGCTAGAAAATACTTTGGAGAAGGCTGATTACATTCATACCTGGGAAAGACTAGCTGTTAAGAGGTAGCATAAGCCATTCATGTTAATGCTGACGTCATATGGTATGACCGCAGGAGCTGACGTGGAGAAAAATGTGTGTCCAAGAGTTATGTGCAAATGAAGACTGCAAAATTTAATAGTTGCCTAATTAACAAATCACATCAAAATATTAACAGACATTACTTCAGATTACCTATTCCTTTGGATTGTTCATACTGTTAGGTACCTCTGTTAGCAGGAATCAAGAGCAGATACCTTTCCAACATATTTCGTCAAGTTACTTGAGGGATGGAGGGAAGGAAAGGGTAATGAACTTGAAATTTATTTCCTTTCTATCCCCTTTCCTTCTTTGGCAGTGTTACAAAAAGTAACTATGAGGCCAAAAGGTAGACAGTAGTGGAAAGAAAAAGAGACAATAGACCATGTGGAAACTATACCATCAGCTCTTGAGTAACCAAAAACTGATGTAAAGTATCTGTACTATATGTGTGGCCATATAGACTCATATTTAGAAAATGGCTTTAAGAGCAATTATTTGCAAAGAACTTTATAAATCAATCAGTTCAGAAGCATTTTACCCATTTCTATAATAAATGGTTATTGCATTAACACAAATTGATCAAAAAGTACAGTTTTCGAGTATTAAAAAATGTATCTGTCCTACTCCTTAGCAGAAACTCGCAATGTGTTTATCATACATTTGTAGTTTCCAGAAGAGCTGTCAAAAAGAAATCAGATACATAAATGTTCCAACTATACAACTGAAAAATGGCATGGCTCTAAAAGGAATAGGGGTACACGCTTTCAAAAGTAAAGTCTGAGTCTAAGTTTTATCTTCAAATGCATTTTGACTCAGAATTTTCTTTAACAGGGGAAAAAAGAACAAAGAAGACCCCTTCAATTATATCTAGCTAAGTGATGGAGCTTCTTAAAGTGCTTTAGCTGGAAATATTAGTTTTTAAAGAATTTAGACATAAAGACAGAAATGAACGTATTAACATTGTGCCAAGATTTGGATAAGCACAAAAAAAGAAAGAAGGAAATGTCCCTGATTTCTTAAGATGGAACTTTGTAGAACTTCCCTTCTGGGTTTTAGTTACTCAGCTCCCGTTTGTTGCCCAGCAATACACACGACTGGCAGGGGCCCCGAGACTCCATTTGTCATGAACTCCTGTGTCTATTTCTGCTAAGTGGGGACAGGCCACACTGGAAGTCATTTTCGATTAGGGGGTTTTTCCTATAGAAAACCACCTGCTGTTCTTATACAGCTAGTTTGACTTGTACGATCTTAAACTGATCCATTTCTCAGAGGTTTTGGGTCTTTGAATTACAATTGCTGTCAGCCACTGAGGAAGACTTCATTCTGAAAACCTGCCCCTCATTTAGAGAGTTGTCTGTCTTCCCAAACCTCACTGAGGCACAGTGAGAAAGCGGGCTCCAGAGTTTTAGACTCTGGATTCGAAAACCTGCCTTCCGTCCCAGATTTGGAGTGGCATTTTCGATCAGACAGGCTGAGTTCATTCATACTGCAGGTGAATTTTGTTCACCACTCTGAGTTCCAGGCTGTACTAAGGGCTGGCCCTCATGCATGGGAGGAAGGCGATGGGCAGTTAGCAAAGCACCTGGTTCCTCCTGCCTCCTCATTAAAAGATGAGCTGCGACTCTCAGAGAAGGTCAGCACTGTTACACAGGAGTGCGACCAGCCCCAACTTTCACCGGCCATTCGCCATTCCTGAAGATGGTCTGAAGCTATAAATACAGGGTGGGGCAAAAGTAGGTTTAAAGTTATTCGTATGGAAAGTAATCAATAATTACTAAATAATGACATGAGAATAAACTTTGTGTTTTGTGTATTCGAAGCTGTACACAACTTTTGCCCAACCCTGTAATGTAAATTTTAGAGGGTAAGGCATCTAAAATTTTTCTCATACCTTATCTTGTGCAATCGGGACATAACTGTAAACTCCGTATACTGTATACTGTAGACTCACTGGAGAGCTCGCTCATCTCTAAATCACTGTGGCAGTACAGGGGGACTCACCATGTAGCACTTTAATATATTGGAGTCTTGACATTAATTTGTTTTCCTGTGTTTCTTACAGAGTAAGAAACAGATAATCTTTCTTCATTTGATAAGGTGGGGAAAGTAATAGCTTCCACTTTACAGGGTGGCTAAGAATACTTGAGGAGTTAACATATGTGTAGTTCCTAGCACAAGGAAAGTGCCTAATAATTATCAGCTATTAATAACAATCATTATTCATAAGAGGCAGCAGTGCCTGAAGGTTAAGAGCACAGGTTTGAAGGTTTGAAGCCCAAATACATCATCCAAATCCTGGCTCTATCACCCATCAATATGGGATCCTGGGCAAGTCAGTAAATCTCTCTGTGCCTTGATTTCTTCATCTCAAAAATGGGCACACCAATACAAGGTAATATATTGTGAAGTCCATTGTACTGTTACATTTTTAATTCTTACAACAACCCTCTAAGGCGGCTGTCATGACCTCTATTCGTACAGACAATGAAGCCAGGGTTTGCGGTCACACAGCTAATAGTAAGCACACAGTTCCATGCATCAGGAAGACCAAGAGCATTTCGCTACCCAACTCGAGAGGACTGCAGATGGGTCTTTAGTTGCATACGGCACTATTCTGTTCCCTGGCATCACATGCCTGCCTAAAATAGGTTATCATCTGTATCAGTACTCCTGATTTCTAACTGGCATCAAGTGCTCTCCACCCGCAGCATGTGGTAACATCCTAGAGGATGGAGGTCCCTAGCACTTTATTCCGTTGATTTGCTTAAGTGCACAGGAAAACAGATCTCTTACTTATTGTTTGCACCTCTGGGAACTGGCCGGAAGTGGATTCTAACAGACCACAGTGACTGCTTTTTCTCCCTGCCCTGTCCCACAACACAGGGGAAGAGGGTTACTCCCAGGAGTGGTTCTTCCAGCTGGCCCTGTTGAACCTCAGTTGTTCCAGCAAAGGAGGAGCCCGGGGTGGGGATGGTGGCAGGTAGTGGGTTGGGTTTAAAGTTGTCTCAGACTTCCTTTTCCACTGAGGGTGGGCATCAGTGAGAAGTTAAGACCAGAGGCTATTCTGAGAATTTGTTAGTGAATGTATAGCACTGCCATCTGCTGGATGGAATGGGTATCAGTCCTGTTCCAATGTTTCTTTGCTGTGTAAGAACCAAAATCACTGATTCCCACCTTGGGTTCAGAACCCAGTGGTTTGTCATTTCACACCATTAGTTCTAAATGTCAGCATATTTGGATACATCATGACAACTGTGCACAGGGAGACCTTCATGTGAATAACCAAAAGGTAAACTGATGACATCTCTGAAGCAAGGTCCCATTTAGCATCAATAGTTGTTCCCTAGATTAAACTTGGTCTGTTCCCAATGTGTACTCTGACTGGTTAGGAAAAGCCCATACCCATCAGGCAAGGGCACCTGGAAGGACTTGAACCCTCCTGTCAGTGGCAAAAAGTACTTACAGGGAAGTGAAATTGCCATCTGGCTTTATTCTTGTGTCCTCTGAAATTCTGTGTTCATGTATCCAATAATTATTTAATGAGTGAGCACTTATCCTGTGAGCCAGGCACTGTATTATAAGCTGAGAAAGCAAAGATGAATGAACATAGTCCCTGCTCTTAATAATGCCACGTGAATGCTTCCCAAGTGCTTACTATGGGCCAGGCTTCTCTCTCATTTAGTCCTCAGACACCTCACTCAGGTCTGTTATTATCTCATTTACAGCGATCTCATTTATGGTGACTTATCTCCTTTACTGCTCAGAAAACTGAAGCTTAGAGACATTAAGTAATTTAACTAAGATAATACAGTTGGAAAGAACTGGAGTGGGATCTGAATATGGGGTAGGTATTCGGGTGGGGTAGGTGGAGGAGACAGAGGTGCTGGCGACATGGACCGATGTCCTCCCCCCCACCACCACCCAGTACACACACATATAGAGAGTCTAGTCTTTTGTTTTACACACATTTTCTGTAAATACACACTTGCTACAAATTTCCAGCAAAGAGAACGTGGTATAAAACAGTAAGTGATGACAGCAGTAGATGCTTTGGAAAGATTTATCGGGAAGGTTATTCCTTTCTCTAGCAAGCATTTGAAATCGATCTAGTTAACATTCTCTTCAGTTCATAACTCTCCTTCATAGCAGCTTTGGTGTCGGCAGCAGGACCTGAACTACTGTCAGTTCTCATCGGGTGGAAAATAAATTGTATTTTGGTCAGTATGACAGAGCACACATAAGTGGCTGATTTGCTCAGCAAGAGCTTGAGAACAATTCAGATGTCTGTAACAATCTCAAACCACTTTTTTCTTTCTTTCTTGGTTTAAGAGTAGGATGCTGGTGTTGATGGGGAGACATCAGGGATGGACGGAAGGGGAGGGGAAGAAGAGAGGGCAAGAGGAGTGGAAGCTGGTAGCAGAGAAGAAAAGCGCTTTGTGCCGGTGCTGATGAAAGTGCTCAGATAGTACCTGCTGGACATGAAGAACTAGGAGAGTGGGGGCAGCGGAGTGTGCAGGGATTGGTGGTCAGCCTGCTGGGCTGGACCTCTGTGCTGCCACTAGCCTCGTCCTTGACTTCAGGCAAGTCCCACAACCTTTCTAACCCTTAATTCTTTCATCTGGAAGAAGGGGTTGCCTCACAGTGTTGCTTTGGGGTTCAGCAATCCAGACTGGCCTCCACAAGGCCAGAAATTCCACAATGAAATTCCACGAGGAATCCAGAAATTCCCATGGATCCTTCAGACAAAAAAATGCCCTTCGGGGTTTCTTGATGATCCTTATGTGCACATCAGTTTGCCACACATACATCTGTTTTTCCCCTCAACAATCCTATAAGGCAGGTTGGAGAGATACCATCATTCCCATATTTACAGAAGAAATGGATCCCCAGGTGACTTGGCAAAAATGAGGAGGGTTTTCCAGCCAGAGCCTGCCGTTAGGGCCACCCACGTGAGGAACACCAAGAAAAGTAGCCTTTGGAGTTGACTATTTGTATCAAACCCCTATGCAGAGAGTGGCATTCAAGTTGTTTTCCTGGAAGTAACTGAAACCGAATTTCTTGGAAGGCATTCCAACCTGGAATTTCCTGGAAGGAGAGCAATGAGCAAAGGGGGAAGCCATCATAAAACATTCATGGAAGATGTCTTCCACTTCCTAAGAACTTTGGATGTGGAGAGAAAAACTTAATGCCTAATTTAGGATGTTTGAAAATTAACAGTTGATTAGCCAATGTGATTTGGGGCAAGAACAACACATTTATTGGGCAAAACATTATTTCCTGCACACATTTGGGAAGTCAGAGACGACGGAATGGGTTTTGGAGAAATGACAGCAAATGGAAAGAATTAGACAAGATATTAGAAACACCAAAACCAATGTCCACCAAAGAAAAGTAGGAAAATGTTGCGCTGAGACCACACTAGCCAAGGATCAGTACAAAAAGTTAGACACACGTGAGGGACAAATGCAGTAGGAATGAGTGGGAGGAAGCAGAGCTGAGTCGACTCAAATCAGACCAAACAAACTTGACCGTGTTCAGGTCCTTGACAGTTTTTTCAATGAGTGATTTGCAATAACTGTGCCAGTGGTTTGTATGTGAATGGCCTTTTAGAAAAGCATGGTCAAACAATTTTCATGGTTTTTGAATATATGCTTATAATATTTTTAAGCACAATTAATTTGCACTATAAGGCACAGGCTTGATTTTGTTTCAGAAGGTTAAACATAGGCCTATTGGAATGATGAATTCCAATGTAGCTGGAGCTGGATTAAGTGAAATATCACGGTGCAGTTCATAAGGGACAAGGCATCGTGTGTGACACATTGCAGGTGCTCTATCCATGACTGGGTAGCATGGGAGGGATAAAAGAAGGACCTTGGTTTCCCTGGTGAATTCTGTTACACAGGATGTGAATCAGGCTTATCACTGGCACTCATTCTGGCTACTTGAAATGAAGAGAAAGGTACATCTCCCCAGTCTTCAGAATCCTGGTGTCCATTTGGTTAATGTGCCAGAGACCTAGGTAGGCATCCATTTGCCGTCTCCTTCTCCTTGTTTGCCCAGAACCAATCCTTTACTCTGTCTGTCCATTTACCTTCTAAAGAGATATTGAATTCTTTCATTCTTCTGTTTCCTCCGCCCCTACCCTAATCCCAAATATACCTTCTCTTGCCTGGATAACTATAATAGCCTTCCAAGGGCTATGCTTCTGTTCAGTCCTGGTCCCTCCATTCACTGCCCATAGTGACACCATAATTATCTTTTCAAAACAGAAATCTGATTATGTCACTGCTGCCCCCATCTCCATCCTCCTGGCCACCCCTCCACACTGCTCTCAGGGTTAAGACCAGGGGCCAGTCCCTGGAGGCTGTTCTCTCATCCCAGCCTCTTCCCTCTCTCAACCCCAGCTAATTAACCCTTAAGTTTCTCTCCCTTTGCCATGCCTCTCCTGGCTTGGCAAATGCTGTTTCCTCTCCCCTTTGCCTGAAACTTAGTCCCAGTTTTCTCTTTTCTTCTCCTGTCTATCACTTTAAATCTCAGTTTGCAACACTTCCTCTGGAACCCTGACCCAGGTCTTGGCCATTTTGCCCCTCTTTGGTTAATGTTAACAGAGCCCCCTGTTCTTCTCCTTCAAAGCACTAATCTGAGTCTGTGTATTGTTCAACTGGCTTTGTTAACGTCTGTCTCTGGAGTTTATGGGTTTAAATCATAAACTCCAAGAGACTGGGGACACTGAATGCTTTTTCTCATCACCGTGTCTCTGGTATCTAGTACAGTGTCTCACATATAACAGACACAAGTAAGTATTTGCTGACTGAATGAATGAACTTAATGGATATTGGTTTGTTTTTCTTAGAGGATAATCTGCTTTGTTTTTCCGCACGATTTTCTCAAACCAAACTCACCAACAAGCATAACGTGATTTACATCAAGTATGTTTGTATGAATGAAAAGCCAGGGCATCATTACAGTGCCTAGGAAAGTGAAGTGTTTCTCACTTCTGCACGAGTAAGCTATTAAAATAAGCACTCATGCTTTATCTGAAATCTCATATTTATTCCCAAGAAGGTTCATTCTAAAGACAGAGAAAACAAAAGCTCCATTTGTTTGGGAAATTATAAATGTCAGCCCCCCTAAGGTTCAGAAATGCAGTTGAGGACTTGGCTAAATAAAAGCCTTAATGAATGATGGTTTGCAAACAAACATCATTTAAATAACTCAAAAGCAATGTAAATTTTTAAAAAGATCTTAGCAGAAAACACCACATTCCAAAACTAGAAAATAACTATTTTGATTATAGAAACGTCAAATTTGTGCAAGCAACTTATTGCAAAATCTACGGCTAAACAGAAGTTTGATTTTCATAAAGTTCTCTGATATCTTTCACTAGTTACTTTCACATTTAGAAACAGATTACTTTGGATAAATAATTGTATGCCAAAAGGTCCATAATACTACTTAACAAGTTGAGTAATATATCTTCATCATAATTTAGTAGAAGTCTTATTGCAGTTACTTCACTAGTAGTTAGTACAATTTGCACTGTAATTACTGAATATTCTCCAAAATAAGTACCTCACATCAGAGTAACCTGGATGGTCAGTAAATCACTATTACTTCGATAATTATGAGCCAAGTATCCTTGTGCACCCCTCCTAGGTAAGACCCAGTGAGGAATTGCAAACATGAAAATCTTACAGCTGGAAGAGAGACCTCTAGTGTGCGTGAGAGAACTTCATATTGTGCTTGGGGCATCATTAATACAGCAAAACCACTGTAGTCATTTTGAATACTGTGGTGGGAGACTTTTTTTTGCCAATTATCATTCACACTCAATTCACTTCAAATGTCTTCTCAGCAAATGTCTAATATTTTTGGTTAACTAGTTACCTTTTAAAATAAACACATGGCCTAAACCAATAAAGTTTTTCCTATGATGCAAAGTTTTAAAATTCAGCGGTCCCCTTTGCACCCTAATCGGTAAATAGGAAACCTACTGCCACCCTAACAATCGCTAACACTTCTTCCCATTCCAGCAGCAGCAGGACTCCGGAGCCAAACTGGTGCAGTCGGTAGGCGGTCTCCTGAACACCAGCTCCTCGTGGTAAGCCAAATGGCACACAAATACAAACACGACGACTTGACTGGCACGTTGCCCATTATCCAGGAGACAAATGGACCCACTACTATTTCAAATTCACCAAGGAGGTTAGCTCTTAGTTTCCACGAATTCCCATATATGCAGGTAAATTCCTTGATGTAAAATCAGACTGAATGAATCATTCTATGGCAACAGCCTCAGTCTTTAAAAATTCTTTATTTTCTCCTTTTCCACATTACAAACACATTTGAGATACGCACAGAAAATGTTTCTCTAAAACACACACACATGCCCACAAAACAGGAGGTCTCTTAAGGAGTCTACTGCTGAGAAGGTAAAAGCATTTTGCTCATTTTTAATTTGCTAAAACAATCCAAGCATGCTTGGTACCCAGAGGGTATTCTCAAATAAACTTGTATCTCTAGCTGCCAGCTTAGTTGATTGAAAACAGAAGGCAAACGTTTCTTAAAGAATGAGTATGTTAAACTGTTATGTCTCTCCCAGTTCCACCAAAGATACGCACACACAGACACACACAGACCCACACGAGTCGAATATTTGCTTTGAAAGCTGCCAGTTCTATGATCTAAAGGATAATGTAGCATTGGTACCAAATTACTTCTGCCCACTGCGGTGCACCTCTTAGCCAGGGCCACGGGCATACTGGACAGTCCCTGCGTACTGTTCTCCACGCACAAAGCCGAGAGCCCTACTTCCAACTTCGCTAACTTAGTTGGCTCCCGCCCAGCCGGCCGCCGAGGCACAGTCAACGGTGAAAACGTTTTGATACCAGAAAACCATTTCCACGACAGTGCAAATGTTCGAAAGCACAAAGGCAGACAATGCCGACCCGCGCTAGCTAGGAAGTTGCGGTGCTCGGGCGGCGGTGGGGAGCACGCGTCCAGGTAAGGAAGTCCTGCACCGCAGGTCCGCTTTCATCTTCCTGGATGTTTTCGGGGACCGGCCGCACTTTTAAGGCGAATTCACCAGAACGCGCCCCCCACCCCGTTCTGTTTCCAGGAGGCGCGGACTCTTTATTTTCCAGCCAGGTCCCTCTTGGGGACGGGAGAGGAAGCACACTTCACATTTCAATAAAAGGGGACGGCGCGGGTGGAGGTGGGGGTAGGAAAGAGGTCAGGAAGAAGCCAAACGGCATCCCTCCCGCCCACCTTAGTGCCCCAAGCGCTGGTTCAGACGGCGGAGACGGGTGGCGGCCAGGAAACTGTCCCTTTAAGGAAACCTTGGCCTCCAGAAGAGGGGGAAAGCAGGCGGGCTCCGGACTTGGCGCTGCAGGCACCGCGGAGTGGAGACGAGCGCGGCAAAGCCACAGCCATTACCTGCAGCGCTTGCGTCCTTCCCCCACCTCAGGGCCCCCTCCCCCTTCCCCGCCTCCCAAGGAGACTTCTAATTCGGAGCATGTGCCAAGCCCTTTATCTGGGAAGGAAGAGGAATGAGAGCTTTTTAAAAATAAATGAAACGTTTGCATCTAAAGGCGGTGTATAGGGGGGGCTAGGGAAGGGAGGGGTGGTGGGTGGGGGCTTTAAAGGCGCCCTGGTGGGCGGAGGCGGTGAATCCGGATCAGCCCGGCCGGAGACGGACGGCGGACAGCACTGGGCACTGCCGCTGCTCACAAAGGGGAGCGGCGCGGTCCAGCCCAAGCAAAAGGGGAAGAGAAAACCGCCTCAGGGCCCGATCCGCTCGGCAGCCACAATGGCGTCTTTCACGGGGCGTCCCGGGGCGCCACCGAGGCTGCCGGCGAGCACGGGGCGGCGGTCCTCTCCCGCCCCCCGTGGGAGCGGAGCCCGGGGGGCCGCCGCCCCTGCGCGCCCCGCAGGGTGGTGTGCTTGGCGGGGGCGCTCCGGCAGCCGGCGGCGGCGGGTCGGGGCCAGCGGCGCTGGGAGGCTCCCGGCGGGGCTGGTTTTCAGACGCGGAGCTCAGCGCCCGGGAAGAAAGGGACGCGCGCGATTCGGGCGAGGAGGGAGGAGGGAGGGGAGGGCGGGGGGAGAGCCGCTGCAAAGCGGCCGCCCGAGAGGCTGGCGCGCTAGCGGCGGGCGGGCGGCGCTGGCACTGGCTCCGAGAGCCGCGGCTGCTCCGCTTCGAGTTCCCGAACCGGGCCGGGAGATTCGGAAGCCCGGCCCCGACGCGCCGGCTCCCGGCCCCGGGCTCAGGCCCCTTCGGCCGCGCCCGCTCCTTCTGCCCGTTCCGCCTCGCTCGCTCCCGCTCCCACTCGAGGAAGAAAGCCGAAAACCGGCAGAAACTGCCCCGGAGGAGCCGGCCGCGGGTCCGAGTGGATACCCAGCTGCGGCGGCGGGCTGTGTGTGCGCGAGTGTGCCGCGCTCTCGCCCCATGCCTGGCACATGCGTAAAAGCGAGTTGCGCCCAAAGTCCCAGCCATACCCTCCTTAGCAAATAATAACAAACCCAAACCGTCAGATCTTACCTGAAACATTGAAGCACAAAGTCTCTCTCCAAGTCCCCTTTTCCTTTTCCTCTCCCCCCTTTTCCGATTTCTCTCCCAGCGATCTGCTCGGCTCGCCACACCAGAGAGAAATGCAATAGCTTGGCTAAGGTAGACAGAACAAAATACAGAGAAGAGTTGCTCCAGGGCTTTGAAACCCCTCAAGGCAAGGATCAGGATACAATTAGCTCATGCCTCTACCTCCAGTCTAAATCAATCTCCAAAATAAAACTTAAATCAAATTAACTGATCACAGGGCAGACAATTGATCTCCTTCAAAAATAAAGGTCTACACATACGTATAGATAAATATATACATAGGAAATTTTTTTCTAGATTTTTTTTTTTGGTGGAAAAACAGTCTTATTCCAGCCTCCAACTTGCTTTTTACCCTCCTCTTGCACAGAAAAGCTGATTTTAATCGTTGTGATTAGTTTTGATGTAACGTTTCCGCGGGCGATTTCTGCAAATGGATGGAGTGTTTCTTTGCCAAAAGAGGGAAAAGCAGCAGATGATGATAATTATAAGGATTGTTGGTTGTTTCTTTTTATTTGTGTTTAGGGCTCTCTCTTCACTTTCTCAAGTTGACCTGACATTGCTGTTACACTAAGGTCGCGCAACTTGTTGAGGAGGATCGCCGCCCTGTCTGATCAAAGGATAGGTGATAATTTGGCAATAGAGCCGCACATTTTTGGTTCCTTTGGCGACATAACGTCCCACATGACGTGGATAAAAATAAGCACAGGCAATCTGCTTTGCCCCAATCAAGTCTGAATCAGCGCCTGGGGGTGATACACAAACTCATTTCAAATGTTCAACCATGCAGAATTGCAAAAAGATTGAAGGACTTACACTGCCTTTTTTTTAAATAGCTAAATTAAAGACAACAAAACCTACATTAGGTGTAGCCAAGGACCTACAATTTAGGTTTATTTAATCAACCCTCTGAACATACCTCCCCAGCTCCCTTCTCTTTGCTTCTCTCCACCTGGTATCTTTTATGGGAAGGTGGGTTGTATAATTCCATTATTTAACGGAAGTGCTCAACAGAGCTGAAGAGACTCTAACATAAACACATTTCCCCAGATGCTACTCCAGTTCTGACCTCCCCCACTCCTCATCACTTCTTTCTGCCTAGGTCTTTGTTCAAAGAGACCGTGCCTGAGCCAGTTGTTAATTCTTTTTAGTTAGAGTGGGACGTTTGGTTGTAACTCAGAGGTCACCTCCCATTAGTGTTATATCCTTGCAGGATACTTTTTGAAATGGTATGTGTTTTGAGCACTTCACAGTTCATTAATTCAAAGACTTTGCTGACATTTCTTATGAAAAAGACCAGCCTGTAAGGCCAAGACACTAAAAAGGGGAGGGGGGGCGCGTAATAGAACCAGACGTGTCTTGTGAATACCTGCAATAGGCAGCATTTCAGAGGAAGTGTTTTTTAATCATCATTTTACCTTTAAGGTAAGCAACTTCTGCAATACCAGCAGAAGGGGGAAGGGCAAGCTTTTAAAGAATATTATCATCAGATCAGTGCTGTAATGACATGAGAGACTTATGTCAGAATAAGAATCAGGTGATGGTAGATTTTGTATCATAACAAGTTCATATGACGACGACAGTATCTGATTTGAAAATATCAATCTTCTGTAGGAATAAAAAAGAATGGCTTACAAAATAACACAAAACAAAGTCGAGTTATCCTTTGTACATTCTCCCCCCACACACACATACAAGGTAGATACATCCTCTTATATGTAATAAGTTTAAAGGTCCATAATACCCCAAATTCAAATGAAGTTAAACTTTGTTTTTGCCCCCAAATGGCACTAAATGTTAATATATTAGTGTGAGAATAAAAAAGACTATGGAAGAGATATCCTCAGTTATTATATGACTCAGTACGTTGAAGGTATGGTGGCCTAAAGTGACTTTTAATTAAAGTCTGGGGAATATCGTATCATTGTCCTGGCATGATAGAGCTGGAAAGATTCTTTGTGGGCACCTAGTCTTTCCCATCATTTTTCAGATGAGGAAACTAAAGCAGCTTAACGGTGGTCACAAGCCAGCCAAGCCTTGACAAGGCCAAGACGAGGCCACAAAGAGACTAGAAGACAGGAGGGTGGTGTCCCCTGAAGTCATTCACCTTGAGGAACTACGCACAGTTCTAAATTGCGCTGACATGGCTTAAAAACCACACTTTCCAAAATCCCTTTCTGGAATTGTACTAAAAACCTGTTAGCACATTCTTTTAAATACCTCTGAGGGCAACATGTCTTTGTCCTTTGATGTTTAACTTTTGGAATATTCCCTCTCTCCACCCCAAATTAATGCCAGGTCTGGATATAGGTGAATGATGAAGATGGTCTAACTATTTAGAGTCAAAAAAGAAAATATGACTTAAAATATTGAGTCCAGTTTTCTCATTATTTCCCAAATGGACTAAAGACAATTCTCAAAGTACAAGCAACGGGAACTTTGCTTTCCAAGATAACTACTCTGAAGGGAATAATACTCATTTGAGCAAATTGAGTTTTGAAATGTTTATTTTTAGATGTTTTAATACTTCAGAATGACAACACTTACAAAATGATGCTCTGTTAAATCTTTATGTCATTGACATTTTAAAAGGATTGACATTTAAAAGGGCTTGATCAAGAAATCTGTAGTAATCCCATTGGCAAATAAACTGCAGAGCGAGGTCTCATTTTATTGTAAGGATCTTAATTTTCTTAGTTTGAAGGGGAATCTAAGTTGAGACTGTGGGGTTTCAGAGCGAATCTTACTTTGTATTGTGCAATGTGAAGAGATGACAAAACTTCACAACCTTCAGATCAAAGGTGATGACAACGTATTTTAAAATTTAGGATAGGTTTTTGATGAAATGGCATGTGAAAAGCAGGGTCCATGTCTTGCCAAGTAGGAGATCCTCACTTACCAACTTGACTTCAATCAACCCCTGCAATTGTAAAATTACCCCAAAGGACTTTTTATCTAACTAATACTTGTGCAACAGAACTTCTGCATTTTGTGATTTCTACAGTGATTTTTTTTCCAATTGTGAAGAAGTTGGGGAAAGGAGTATATTAAAAATCCTTCTAACCTTCTTTTTCATTAAATAGTTGATGTGAGATCAGCAGCCTAAATACTATTAGCAACATGGAAGACAATGAAACTGTCAGCAAGAAAACAATCAGAAAGAAAACACAGACCTCTGTTGCCCTTCCAGGGTCTCACTATCAAAATGAGTCCCACCAGTTTTTAAAAGTATGAAAACAATGAGAGGATATTTTAAACTGAAACCAGGAGCTTGGAGGGAAAAAGTTTAGTGCTATGACTATTGAAGAAGAGAAAATGGGATGTACTTTAAGGGGAGCAGCAGCCCCTTCTAATGTTAACGAGGGGACAGCCTGATTGGTACCATTATAGTCAGTGAACCCTCGAATCACAGGTTTTCACGGATCATCACGGCTCTGTTCAGGGGCAGCCCTGTGGGCCAGTCTTGGTGGCGGTATGACATGGTGTGGACAGTAGTTGCTGAGATCAAATGTGGAATTGAAGAGCCCTTCACTGAAGAAGCCAGACACCCAGATCAAAGTTAAAAATTCTACTGCACTTCCCATCAGGATGAAGAGAGAAGCCTCAGTGCTTGGGTTCAATCTGGGTGTACATGGATGTCACCAGCCATGGTAAGACTGCCATGCTTTTTCTCTCTGTACATCACCAAATGACAGTACAGGAGTTCCCTCACTGCTCCAGTAGGACCCACCTAGAATTACTGGGAGAGGCCCTGCAACACAGGAAGGCAAATTCTGTTGTTTTATTTTATTTTTGAGTCAGTTTTTTTGGAGACAATCACTTGTTTTGTATCAGTCAACCTGAGACTCCTATAATACTGTGGAACGTGCACATTTCTCTGGAGTCAGATAGAAGCATTAACGAGCTCAAACAGAATGGGTTTGTGATTCCTGGTGGTTTGGCCCCGACCACCCCTGTTTACAATTAGCCTCTGGAAAATATATTAGTTTTCTATATCACTGTCAATGTTAGGTCTGTAAGATATCACATTCTGAAAAGGTAGATCCTCCAATGGTGGCAGTTCTGCTGAAGGGGATCCATTTCAGCTCAAGCATCATCTGAATAAAAATAGACACCCCGTCCTTACCCTGAGGCCCTTAAATCAGTTGGGTCTTTTATCAAAGTTTCTTCTCTATTTGGATAATGTGACTACTAGTTATAATCTCACATTATAAAGCAACATAGAAGGTGAATGCAGCAATAAAACTTAATTGTAGTTACATACCCTGCCCCCCATTTTAGGTGGTCTCATTTAATAGAGAAATACATTCGTTGGCCATGATACAGATGCGTGAAGAAAGAGTTGTGAAGCTCATATATTCCTCACGGGCACTTAATATTCTCTGGTGGACATTCATATTCTACATGTAGCAGAAGTAATTGCATCTTAAATTTCAGTGTGATCTCATCCTTTGTTTCTTTAGATGTATAATGTGAATAAAAATTCTTTTTTTTTTTAGTTTATTCTGAATAAAAATTCTTAAAAAATTTTTTTCACCTGGAGACATGCTTACTGATTTTTAGAGAGAGAAGAAGGGAGGGAACAAGAGAAACATTGATATGAAAGGGAAATATTGATTGGTTGCCTCTCTTACTTACGTGCCCTGACACCAGGAACTGAATCTACAACCTAGGTGTGTGCCCTGACTGGGAATCAAACCCACGGCCTTTTGGTGTAGGGCATGACAGACACTCCAACCAACTGAGCCACACCAGCCAGGCCTGAATGAAAATTCTTACGAAGCCTTATTTTGAGGTTAAATGGGAAAACATGTAGAAAATATTTAGAATTGTGCCTAGCATACAGTGAGTTCTCAATAAACAATAGCAATTATTGTCATTATGGTTTATAGAAGTTGTTGAATAAATAACATGGTCCCTAGCCAACTGTTACTGTTTAAGTTAACAGCACGGAAGAAAAATATTTATGCAATGAGAGATACCGAATTTATTGAAATTTTGTGCCTGATCATTTTTAAGAATAATAACTAAATCTCATTTTATTCTTTTATCTAGAAATCATATGGACACCTCACATTTTCCTGTAAAATAATGAGGGAAAATGAGATTTTCTCCAAGGTAAATTTTAGCTATGACAAATTATATGTCTATGATGTTGCATACTAGGGAACACTCTTTTTGTTCTTTTGAGGATCCTTGACTTTGACAAGGCTCCCTCACACATATAAAATAATGAGTTAAACATTTTACATAAATTGCTTGTACAAGAAATGGGACTCAAGTAGAATTCTGCCTCAAACTTCTTTCGTCATAATTATTTGCTTTTTGCCTTTCAGGAATTACAGAATCAGTACAAACAAGTGCTTAAAAATGTATATATATATCTGAAAATCAAAAGAAATGAAGTTCAAGGCAGATTCAAATTTCTAAGGAATAATCAATCAATCAATGGATCGATCATTATATTACCCAATTTTCTACCTTCTCCAGTTTATGCAACTTCTTCTTTCCCAAACTTCAGATCTTATCATTTTCAGATTGTTCCATGTAATCTGGTAGTCTGTACATTTTAAAGCTATGCAATAGTTAATTTAAGGAGATAGTTTTAATAAGACATACATTTCATTAGATATTTTGTTCTATTTCATATTTCAGTGCCCCATAGTAACCAGCTGGCGTTGAAAGGTACTTCTGTCTGCAGTGTAATGCATCTCAGGCACAGCCCATCGGTAGAGAACCACTTAGCTGCGCTTCACTGTTCTTCTGTCTGAACCAAGGCTGTTCATGAGAATCCCCGTAATACAACTGAGGTCCCTCGGGGGCACCATATATATACATTTATGTAAGTTATCTCTTCGTGCATCCTTTGGGTGTCAGAACCTCTCAGCTTTGCTAACCATAAAATATCTGCCTTAAGCATATTACCAACTTTAAAACTCTAATGATATGGATGTCATATTTCAATTTTTAAAAAACCTTTCCCTCCTCCACCCTTGAAAAAAACCCTATAAAACTTATCCAATGCAATCATCCTGCGGTTAAAAACATAAGGTTTACTTAAAAGGAAAAGAATCATGAACATGCTCTAATTAAAAACAAACAAATCCAAGAAGAAAAAATATCTGGTCAAAAAAATAATAATTAAACCAGAAACAAATGTATTACTCTTTAAATTGTATTAAGAGCCACTATAAACAAATTGCTGCAGGAAGCAAGAATCTATGTGTTTTCTTTAAAGTTATCAAGAGAGAAAGCAGTTTCTAGGGTCTTAATGAGCATAAGCCTGATCAGTTAAAATGGGCACTGGGAGGAGGGGAACAAATCATCAAGACTATTAAACATGGGCGTTTAAATGATCTCAAGATTGTTCTTAATAATAACATTAATGATAGTAGTGATAAGAAACAGTTATGAAGGATGGTGGGGAACTTCCATTGTGTAAAGACCATCTGGCAGTGAGAATCAGACATAAAACTCTAAAATTAAATCCTCAATCTGTCCCTGTGAGGTTGCTTTGTAGATAATGGATATCTTAATTTTTAAAAAGACAGGAAAGCATATCCATTGTGCCGAACGTATAGCAGCTCCTGCTGAGAAAACAAAGCTTGTGTGTCTATTTCTTTCCTAATTGTTGTTACCCCTAAACAAAATGAAAGCCCTGTGAAAGAGCTTGTAAGTTAATGAGAGTAGCTTTTTATTTTATTTATCAGCCTTTTATTTTATTTTATTTTTATTGCTTCAGAAGATTTCCGATAGGTAAAACATTATCATAATACTCTTAATTCTCATTTACCCAAGTGGGGGGCAAGAATTTCCCCAGGTTTTCTCCTTGTAATAAAGCCTACTAAAATACATTTTGGGGGGTTGGGAGGGCCTAGATTTTTGGTCTACAACAAATACACCATTTAAAATTTACCTTTATGTAGTAACGAGAAATATCAAAGAGAAAACATCTCACTCAGAACCTGGAAAATGGACAGTAGTAGATAGGTCACTTTAGTTTTATTTATTATTCCTGGGGATTAGCTATTTCTAATTTTTAGATTCTCTGACCATGTCAAACTATATGGGGACAAGATGACAAAAATTGTCTGACTCCACCTATATAAGATACCTAGAGTAGACAAATTTATATAGATAGAAAGTAGATCCGTAGTGATTGGGGCTGTAGGAAAGAAAGGAATGGGGGGGTTATTTAATTGGTGCAGATTTTCAGTCTGGGAAGTTACACAATAGCCTGAATGGAGTTAATACCACTGAACTATATACTTAAAAATGATTAAAATGGTAATTTTTTCTTTTTTTAAAATATTTTATTTATTTATTTTTAGACAGAGGGGATAGGAGGGAGAAAGAGAGGGAGAGGAACATCAATCTGTGGTTGCTTCTTGCACGCCCCCTACTGGGGACTTTGGCCTACAACCCAGTCATGTGCCCTAGACTAGGAATAGAACTGGTGACCCTTTGGCTCGCAGGCCAGTGCTCAATCCACTGAGCCACACCAGCGAGGGCTGATTTTTTTTCTTATCTATACTTTACTGCCACCACCACAACAAAAAAGATAATAAAACTATACCAATATCTCTAAAAATATGATGGGTGGGTACAATGGGGTAAAAACCAAAACAAAACAAGGTATTTGGTTCTCCAGTCTTCTTCTTAACTAGTGTTCGATCCATAATACATGGCAAATGAGTTGCACCTGACTGCGGCTGCTTATCAAGAAGCGGGCAGAAAACCCAGCTCTCTTTTTGGGCCACGGCATTGCAATGAAGACCCAGCTTGAGTGTGAGCTCAAACAGACCACTTCACCATTCTGTATCCAGATCAACTAAATGCCCCATGCATTGAAGATGCCTTCATTGTGTTATAAGAACTTGAATATTCTGAGTCAGGTCAAATCCCGCGAAACTGGTGAAATTTCTCAGCTTTTCCTCCTATGGTAAAGTCTACAAAAATAAATTTTTCTGGGGGCTAGAAAAGGTTAAATCTTTAGTCTACAATGAGTACATTATTTAAAACATCACTATGTAGTAAAGAGATATCAGAAAGGAAGCATCTTTCCAAGTGTCTGGATACTTGGAATGATGTATGCAAAACAGCTGTTTTTTTTTGTGATATGTTATTTTATATTATTTTTAAATATTTCATTTTATTTTAGATTTTAGAGAGAGGGGAAGTGAGGGAGAAAGAGAGGGCAAGAAACATCAATGTGAGAGAAAAACATCAATTGATTGCCTTTGTAGATACCACAGGGGACTGAACCTGCAACCCCACCATGTGTCCTGACCGGGAACCAAACCAGGGACCTTTTGGTTTGCAGGATGGTGACCAACTAACTGAGCCACACTGGCCAGGGCTCAGGATATTTTAGATGTGCTCTCTATGCTTGTCATTGTGTAGACATGGACTTCTACCTAAAAATACAAAAGCTAAAGCACCCTGTAGATTAGTAAAATAATTAAACTGAAATCATTTGCCACATTAAGAAGGGAAATAGAGAACTGGATGATGCCTTTTAGAATTCACGAAACTAGATACCTGTTTTTAGTTTTTAATTCTTCCTGGGGTTTAGGTTGAATTGGCTCAACCGCCTATAACCACAGTTTTCTTGCATAACTTCTTATGTCACTCAAGAGGCTTAGATCCGTCTGTTCAGCCTAGAGACCCAGTTCCTTTGGCCTCATAGTAACTTGTCACAGATTTGTTGGTATCCTTTTATTTCCCAGAAGTTGATTATTTTTAATTTCATACACTAGAAAGGGAAATCTTTAGATTTTAAAGAGTAAGAACACATTTCACCCGTTTCCTTCATTTCCTACAGATATGTTACTCTCTGGTTTTTAAACCTATTTAACCTAAAAACTGTCCTTTGTCTATGGTTTGTCCTTTGTTATTTTTTTTTAATTTTGAAATATTTTCTATTGATTATGCTATTACAGTTTTCCCATTTTTCCCCCTTTATCCTTCATCCACCCTGCCCCCTCAACCCTTCAGCATTCCCCCCCTTAGTTCATGTCCATGGGTTGTACATGTAAGTTCTTTGAGTCCTCTGTTTCCTATACCATTTTTAATCTCTCCCCGTCTATTTTATGCCTACTAACCATGCTTCTTCCCTGTACCTTTTCCCCCCTATTATTCCCTTCCCCCTCCCCACTGATATCCCTCCATGTGATGTCCATTTTTCTGCTTCTGTTTCTGTTCTGGTTGTTTGCTTAGTTTTTGTTTCCATTGTTTTTCTTTTCTTTTAGGTTCACTTGTTCATAGTTGTGAATTTGTTGTCATTTTACTGTTCATATTTTTGATCTTCTTTTTCTTAGATAAGTCCCTTTA
>CM052547.1:32023598-32157178 GCA_028533065.1 Trachops cirrhosus | reverse complement strand
ATCTTCTTTTTCTTAGATAAGTCCCTTTAACATTTCATATGGTAATGGCTTGGTGATGATGAACTCCTTTAACTTGACCTTATCTGGGAAGCACTTTATCTGCCCGTCCATTCTAAATGATAGCTTTGCTGGATAGAGCAATCTTGGATGTAGATCCTTGCCTTTCACGACTTCAAATACTTCTTTCTAGCCCCTTCTTTTTCCTGTGAGGTTTCTTTTGAGAAATCAGCTGACAGTCTGATGGGAACTCCTTTGTAGGTAACTCTTCCCTTTCCCCTTGCTTCTTTTAGGATTCTCTCCTTATCTTCAATCTTGGGTAACTTAACGATGATGTGTATTGGTGTGTTCCTCTTTGGGTCTTACTTCTTTGGGACTCTCTGGGCTTCCTGGACTTCCTGGAAGTCTATTTCCTTCACCAGATTGGGGAAGCTTTCCTGCATTATTTGTTCAAATAAATTTTCAATTTTTTGCTGTTGTTTTTCTCCATCTGGCACCCCTATAATTCAGATATTGGAACATTTCAGGTTGTCTCAGAGGTTTGTAAGACTCTCGTCACTTTTTTGAATTCTTGTTTCTTCATTTTGTTCTGGTTGGATGTTTATTTTTTTCCTTTTATTCCAAATTATTGCTTTGAGTCCTGGTTTCCTTCCTGTCACTGTTGGTTCCCTGAATATTCTGCTTTATTTCACTTTGGGTATCCTTCAGTTGTTTTTTCATTTTTCAACCAAGCTCAATCAGATCTGTAAGCATTTTGATTGCCAGGGCTTTAAATTCTCCATCAGATAGGTTGGGGATCTCTTCGCTTAGTTCTCTTTCTGAGGTTTTGCCCTGTTCTTTCATTTGGGTCATATTTCTTTGTCTCGGCACACCTGATAAGTTGTAAGGTGGTGGGGCCTTAGGAACTCCCCAAGTCAGGGCAACCGTCTTTGCTGTACTGTGGGGCTGTCTGTGGGGGAGAGGCCAGAGATGGAACAGTGCGGCTTCCCTGCTCCTCTCTAGTGAACTTTTCAGCGCACTTTTCAAGGAACTCTTCTGTGAGACTTGGAGAAACTCCCACCTCAGCAACCCCAGCAGAAGCCCACAGTCAGCTCTGAGTCCCCTTAAGTCAGCCCCTCTCTTGCAGTCCCCCAGGCTGGGCAGCCAGCTCCGTCCCCAGTGTCTGCAGTGGTTTTTCTGAGTTGGCTGGCCAGTCCTGCTGTCTTACTGGTCTGGTTGTTCTGTTTGACTGTTTCTGTAATCCTGTGGTTGTCAGAGTTCCATGCAGTTTGATTTTCTGGCATTTTTTGTTGTTTATTGATTTTAGATTGGTTGTTAATCCTCCTTTTGGTTGTGCAAGGAAGCAAAGGGTTTCTACCTACGTCTCCATCTTGGTTGGAACTCCTTTGATCCCATGTAAACTACCATAGTTAAGCTGTTTTAAATTAGAAACATCTCTAGGAGAAACCAATACTCTTATTTTTATACTTTTTCTGAATTTGTATGTTTAATTGGCTCTCAGATATAATCCATCATTTATCTATAGAGATCAACAAATCCAAAAGACAATTACAGTATAAAATGAGATCCAGACCTTCTTTAAGATTGTGCACAAAGGAATATGGGTGATACACAAATCTCTAACATTGGTTTGCTAGTGAAGAATGATCATCTTGAGTGTGGGCAAAAATCCCCTATAGATTTCCAGAACCTTAACCCTGGAAAGCTCACCCAGCAAATTTGGCCCATGATAGTGAAAATTTGCATCTCAAACTGTCCCTTAAGGATATCTCAATGCTGGTGAGCCTCATCACACACCAAGAAACATTGATCTGCCCCACTCTCGACCTTAGAGAAAGAAACCTTAGAGAGCTCAGCCAAGTCAGTATTTTTTGTCTAAATATTATGTATTGTACTAATTGTAGGAGATAAAGAGAAGGCCTTAAGAATGTCCCCCATCTGCATTCAGTCAGTCTGCTGTGGAAAACAACTCTTCACAACCACTGTTCGGTTCCAATTCAGAGCCAGTCATTGGCAAATTTGGGGAGTTACTAATTTTATTGAGAACCCAAGGAAACTGTGAATCCTCCCTCATCCTACATCAACTTGCAAAATTTTCCATGTTCCTTCCAGGGGGTTCTTGTCCCTTTGAAGCACATCTGTAGAGTCTAGATACGTTATCCTGTTTTCAATTCTCTTCCTCATTATTAAAGAATCATATAATTTCACATGTAAAGGAGATTTAGGGGATCATTTAACTCAATCAAATGGTTTTTTAGAAAGATTTTATTTATTTATTTAAAATTATTTTATTGTTGTTCAAATACAGTTGCTTGCATTTACCCCCCACCACTTCCCCCCACCCCAGCTATCTCCACCTCCCTCCCCTGCTTCCATGTCCCCCCATTGGTTTTGTCCCTGTGTCCTTTATGTTTGTTCCTTATTTATTTATTTTTAGAGAGAGGGGAAGGGAAGGAGACAGAGAGGGACAGAAACATCAGTGTGTGGTTGCCTCTCATGCGCCCCTTACTGGAGACCTGGCCCACAACCCAGGCATGTGCCCTGAATGGGAATCGAACCCATTAACCTTTGGTTCACAGGCCAGCACTCAGCTCACTAAGCCACACCAGCTAGGGCAAATAGTGTTTTGCTTTTTAAATAGTGGAAGAAACAGAGGCAAAAGGAAATTAAATGGCTAATGTCACACTGGATTAAAACCAAGCTATCTAGGTTTAGTTGAATGTTCTTTAATGATGCTCATTCATATTTGTCTAGGAGATATAACTAATGAGAGTATGATCAAGTTGACCTCATTTTAACTTGTGGGACCCATTATCCCCATCCCCCAAACATACACACACACACTTACAGGGTTTATTGGGTAACATTTTGGAATCCACTGAGGCCAGGCATGTTTTTAGGAGTTATTTGAAAACATCCAGTCCTAGTACAGCATTTCAAAACCTGAAGACCCAGGCCTATGAACCCAAATTGCACTTTCTTCTGATTCCAGAATGCTTTTATGTAAATTTCCATGGTTTGAGCAGGATGTTTGGGTGCACAGGGTGTGGTGATAGGAGTGGGACACTGGATTACACTGAGCTGGGCGATGTGGGGCAGGTGGTGGTGGACACAGGGTAGGTGCTGAAAGAAGATAAGAGGACAAACTGATGGAGTCCCATGGCCAGGCTACGTGGCTCCTTCTTAGACATCCAAGAGAGGCTGTGCGGTGTAGTGAAAAGAACATCAGCTGAAGGGCCAACATAACTGTCATTTACTTGCTCTGTAACCTTGGTCAAGTGACCTTGTGAGCATTGTGAGTTTGTTTATGTATACAATGGTGGTAATTCATACTTATTTTATAGTTGTGTTAGAGGGATAAGAGATAACATATATAAAGGGCCTGGTATATGATACACATGCAAAAAAATGCTCAAGTTTATGCACATATATATATTGCGTATGCATGGTGAGTGTGTGTGTATCTTGGATTCCAAAGGCAGAGCCAAAGCTTTCTATTAGAAAGTCTTGCTTTTAAAAAATCCCAAGTAACACTCTCTGAAACACATATTCCTAGAGTTTTGTAGGGGTTATGTGAGTTTGAGTGGAAGCATTGTCATGGTCTATTCCTTCTTGCTTCACTCATACATCATGGAAACAAGCTGAAAGGGAAATTATGTCTTCAGCTTACCCCCCACATCCTAGAAAAAAGAAGCAGACGTGTCAAACTCACCAAAAGTGTTGTCAGCTCATTAAATGTTTATTAAATGTTTTATTTCTCCAGTACCAAATGAAGGAAGAGTAACTCCAGCCAACAGTGTTTATTGTCTAGTTGGGAAAATAACATTTTATACAGGCAACAACCAGAGAACAATACCAAGTGGTACACAAACCATTGCCAACCAGCTCTCATTTTAAAAGAAGAAATGATCCTAGCGGGTGGGGTTGGTCTGGAAGGGCATCTTGGGAGGTTACCTAGGGTCGTATTTGAAAGTGGGTTTTGGAAACAGAGAGATGGGGATGTGTGCCCACCCTACCACTGGTATTTTTGTCCAGTCATTAAATTCTAATCGTTGCTCGCTTTGTTTGTGAAGGGAAGAAAATGACATTTACTTCTTAGGGTGTTCTGAAGATTAAACAAGATAACAAATACAGAGCACTGAGCAAAGATGCTGGTGTATAGTAAAAGATAAACAAATTGGCTATATGTTTTTAAAAGTGAATCCTGGGCAAAAACAAGTGTTGGAGAAATTGGAGCCCTCATATACTGCTCATGGACATGTAAAAGGGTGCTGAAAACAGTTCAGCAGTTCCTGAAAATATTAAACACGAGCTACTATGTGATCTAACTATTCTATTCCAAGAGCAATGAAAACATATCTACACAAACTTGTACATAAATATTTATAGCAGCATTATTCATAATAACCAAAAAGTGGAAACAACCCAAATGTCCATCAGCTGATGAATGGATAAAAAATATGGTGTATTCACACAGTGAAATATTATATGGCAAGTGAAAAGAATGAAGTACTGATACATACTATACATGGGTGAACTTTGAAAATGAAGTAAAAGAAGCCAGTCACAAAAGATTATAAATCATATGATTTAATTTTTTGTGAAATGTCTAGAATAGGCAAATCATCCATAGAGAATGAAAGTAGATTCATGCTCACCTGGGGATGTGGTGGGTGGTGGGGGGAAGAGGAATAACTGCTAATGAATTTGAGGTCTTTTGGGGGTGATGAAAATATTCTGGAATTAGATAGTGGTGATGGTTGTACCACATTGCAATGTGCTAAATGCCACTGAACTGTACACTTTATTTTTTGAACTGTACACTTTAAATAATGAACTATATAGTATGTGAAAAATATTTCAATAAAGCTTCTTAAGTGACCCACCTTAGCACGCCACCCCATCCCACAATTCTCCAGTGTAATATTCTCTTAAACCCATGTTAAGTTCAAGTGCAGTAATTCCTAGTTAATCTTAGAGGCCTCCCTGGGGTGGTAGAAAGGGCAGAGAAGATCCATTGTTTTCAGATTTATCAGAATGTCGTGCACTGGAGTGAGGGAAGAGAAATCAGAAGGAGAACTGTAGTAACTTCTGACAAAAAAAGAGACACCTTTGTGGCTGTATGTGTTTGTGCTTTGGTTGGATCTTCAGTCCCAACAGTGCATGCCTTAGTCTGGAGTGAAGGACGCATGAGGGTCATGGCTGAGCCTCTTCAGGGCTGCAGTGTGGGGGTTGGGCACTTGGCGTGCACTGACCATGGTGGGCGGGTGGACAAGCCCTGTTTGGGCTGCTCGGTGGACAGGTAGAGAGCCCCCACCCCTTGCACGATTCATTTTGCTTTCTGTGAAAATTGTCCTTGAGGTAGGAAGATCCTCAATTTTGGTACAGAACAAACACAAATATGATATTTCATATCTTCTCTGCCATTTTCACCCTCCCTTGTAATTGGAAACTTTTGCCGCCAGTCTCACCTGTAGGATTTTTGTCTTCAAATGTAGATAGAATTCTCTTCTCCCCCTTACCAAACCCTCCCTGTCTGCCTTTCTCCCTCTTCCAGTTTTCAAGTTCTCTTATTTTATTGGTCAGTCCTTTCGATTAGCAATGGTAAAGGAATAGAAGGGAGATGGGAGAGGATTCTTTTGTTTCATTAGTTTCTGATAAAGTGTACAGTTTTAAAAGGCTGCTTTCATAAATCTACACACTTTTCTGTTCAATAGTCTCCAATTTACCTCCCTCTTTCAGACTTCGGTTTTGTGCTCAGAGGCACGGAGACCTCGAACACCTCTACGTGGTGTCTTAACTGGCCTCCAGCTGATTCCGAGGGTTGAGCTTCTCTTTGCCCTTCAGCTTCCTATTAACCATTTTCTTCTTATTCCTGGATTTTGCCCTTTTCCCTCAAGTTCACTGTTACATTCTTTCTTGGGAGTCACCCTCAATTATAGTATTAAGCCTAGTTCTTGCGGTGATCTAGCTGCCCACCGCATCTCCCACACCCACACTTCCATCTGTGATACAAGACAATGAATCCTCTCCTCACTAGCTGACGCACACACACATCAGGTTAAGAAGGGGTCGTTTATCAAGCATTGATTGGGATATCACCTCTGCTGAAAAACTAGAATGCTTCACAGGAAAACCCCCAGAGAATATTTGTTGTTCTAATTACTATTATTGTTTTAACAACTCAAATTACTATTCAGTGACTAAGGGTATGTGTATTTCGATAAAATTTACAGTAAGAGTCTTTTGGGTGATTAGGCTTTGAAACCCAATGTTTTGGTTTAAAAATTTTCTGTAAGTTACTTCCCCCTATGAGACACATACAACTTGGGCTGTTGAGGTTTGGGGACGTGGTGAAGGGGTTTTGGGATGCTGGTTCTTGGGTAGCAAAATTAGTGTGTCACTTCTTGAACAGTCTTTGTTCCATGGGGATCTCTCCCTCCCATCCTCTCCCTTCCTCTCATCCCCTCCATTCCCCCTGTCCCTTTTTCCTCCCTCTCTCCCTCCCTCTCTCCCTTCCTCCTCTCATTTCCTTTCTTAGAAATGTGACAGTTGCTCCTAATTTCCTTTCAAGTGGACATGAGAGAGTTTTAATCACTGTTAGGCTTTCTTTCTCTGTATCTTTCCATCTTTCAGCCTATTTCAAATATATACAAAATATTCAGGATTGCCCTGGAGTTCTTAGGGCCTCAGAACATTCTGGTGATCTTGAGTCTCTTGGTCCACTATACAACCTATTGTAGTCATGAGCCAGACCCTGATCCTCTATCCTAAAGTCAACCAGACGTCCCCCCTCCTGGGACCAGCAATGATCTCGGAACACCTGGTCCCAGAGAGCCTTCTCTATACCAGTTCTTGTCCTGGACCTCTGGGGCTTTGAGAATATTGCTCATCCCTCTCATCTTATTCATTCATTCTTCTATTGATACTTTCTTATAGTCAGTCCATAAATATATGGGGAAATACTGTGAGAGGCTGTGAGGTATATAATATAAGACCTAAATTACAGTCTTTGGATATTGCCTGTTCCAAATCTCTCTCTCAGAATAGGGTCATCAAGAATCCTGGAAAAGGAAAATTATGAATTTAGGCTAATATTCTGGTGATCACCTGCTTTCTTATTTGTTCACTCTTCCGTGGGTCTCTATCATGTAAAGTTATTTCTCTTGGTGTTACATTTTATATTATCTTTTTCCTCCCTGAGTGTTAGAAACAGATTATTTTCTTTGTTTGAGGTTTACATTGACCTGAATAATGGGATTATAATTTGGTAGTAAATTCCACACATTTAAGAATACATTAACTATTGCTGACTTGTCCAGATATTATCTATTTTGGTTTCTTTCTCTCTCCCCAAAAAAGTCACCTAGCCCTTTAAAAGAGTAGTGTTGCCTGTTTGTTAAGGTGTAAATTGGCTAACTTGTTCTCTTCTGTATTATGACCCCACCATGGTGAACTTAACCAAGCAGAAAGAAGGTATCCACAGTATCTTGGACAGGATTCATGCAGGAGAATACTGATGAGGAAAGAAAATAGCACTGAAAGTTCATAGGTTCTCTGTTTATCCATTGACAAGGAACAGCCACTTAAAAGCAGATTTTCAAAAAGGAAAAATCAAGTGAAAATAAAAGCTAGTTTTAAAATTTTAAATTTAGGTTGATATTGCTCATTTGTTCATTCTTTTTATTTTTTAAAGACAGACTTTTGGAATCAGAGAAAAGTAGCTATAGCTTAACCTTTTAACTTAAAAACATTAAGCTTTTTAGTTGGCTCATTCTCTCTCTTTTTTTTTTAAACAAAACAAACACATGAACTTATAGATACAGAAAATAGAATTGTGGTTGCCACAGGGGAAGGGGTGGGGGGAGGATGAAGAGGGTGAAGGGGGTCAAATATAAGGGAACAGAAGGAAATTAGACTTTGTGTGGTGAGCACACAATGGAGTCCACAAATGTCATATTATAAAGTTGTATACTTAAAAGTGTGTTATTAACCGATGTCACCCCACTAAATTTAATTAAAAAGAAATAAAATAAAAATTAAAAAAAAAAACAATTCCCTCTACCCACTGGGAGATTGATGTATTCTTTTCTATTCTTCTGGAGTGACATTTAAAAATGTCTGATTTGATGCCACAATCATGCTATCATTATAACACTAGATCAAAATAATTATTTCATTTTATTTGCTTCACAGAAGACCACCAAAAAACACACTTGTCATCAAGGCCTTATTGGTGTTTGTTTTTTAGTCCACTGGTGCAGGGTTGGTGAGTTAAACAAACAAAGAAAAGCACACCAGGATAAGTAAATGAGTTTGGTTGTGGTATTTGTACTGGGGCCTGGCTGAAGCAGATAAATAATTAGAGAGGTATATTTACTGCCATTGACCTGGAACAGATAATGTGGCACATAAAGTAGCTCTGTCAACTCCCCTCTCACTAGGATGTGGGGGTTATGGTCTCCATTTCCAGAAAATAAATCTGTCCTGGCCAGGTGGCTCAGGTGGTTGGAGCTTCGTCCTATACACTGAAAGGATGTGGGTTCGATACCTGGTTGGTGCATCTAGTGGAGGCAACTAATGAATGTTTCTCTCTCACATTGATGTTTCTCTTTCTAAAATCAATTAACATATCCTCAGGGGAGGATTAAGAAAAAGAGAGAGAGAGAATTCTGAAGTTCAGAGCTATGAAGTAAACTATCCTAGGTCATACAAACTTTTTATTTCATTAAATTTTAGATGTCATCAGTTGTCGGACCCACCATGATTTTACGTACCACTGTTCCCGCAACTGTAGCATGCTGATTTCTTACTGCCTTACTGTTTTCATTATATGCTTATTGGTTCTTGAACTGATTTTGGCATTGATTTTTCTCATGTGTATCTCCTGTGCATATGCAAAAGAAAAATATAAATGAAATAAATTGGTTAATTATCTATAAAACTTCGCATTCAGAGCGTGACTCTTAGAAATTATTTTCCAACTCAGAGTCAGCGATGCTCACATTGTGCTGCACAGGTTCACACGCTAGACCAGCAGGAGCACTGATGACGTGGCGGTTCCGAAAGATCGCTCCGCAGGGCTCCCTCCTGAACCGTTGCACGAGTCTGATGCTGTGTACTGGCAATGACAACTACGGCCAACTCTTGCTGGCCGATAGGGGTCGTAAGATATATTCCGATTTCAGAAATGCTAAAATGTGAGTAAACATGTGTCTTTAGGTTCAAATTGAGGTGTCTCTCTCTCAGTCAGACGCAGAGGAGGTTTTTGTCCTCTGGCTCCAGAAGGTGGTGTTTCACACCAAAGGGCAGCGCTGGTGCTGGCTTCCATCTGTACTTCGCCTTCCTCCTCTCCTTATTTTTCACTCAACTACTAATAGCTCTTATATTCCTTCTGAAACTTCTGATGAAGGCAACCTGGTGAACCTTCGGGGCAAAAGAATAATTCAAAACCCAGGAAAGACCTTGTTCCAGTCTCGTTCCAGTTTGAACACTCCCTGATTGATGATTTCAGTGGAAGTTCTCTAGAGCACGCAATTCCATAAATATCGAAGTCGCCAGAATATGAACATTCTGCTGTTAGGTTTTGTGCAAGGAGAGTAGTGAAGAAAATTGCGAAGTATTTCAGGCGCCAATGACTGTCGCTCTGAGGAACTGACTGTGAGGACTTCCTTGTGACGCTGTAACTATGGCATCCATAACCCACCGCTTGTAGCTAAGCTGGGCAGGAAAATACCACCTTCTGTCGTGGAAAAAAAAACCAACAACAACTCATGTCTGTAGGTTTCAGGGCGGGAATCTACATTGCCATAATGTAATCTTAACACATAATTCAATCTGCCTTGGACAGATGACCTAGAAGGACAGATTCCACTAAGGCAGGTCACCAAGATGCTCATGTTTTGTGCATGAAAGTATGCATGCACATATTTCCCGTTTCCCTTTTCAGTTTTCTTTGAACACTAGAGTTTGTTTATTTGATTGTTTTATATTTTGGCAACTAGGGACCAAGATATTTCTCTTTCTGTTTGTTTCTCTCTTTTTACAGTTTAACAAGTCAAATACGAAACTCAGGGGAGTTAATAAGCCTCACGATGGTGCTGTGCATAGCATCACGTTATTGATTGGAAAAACTGCATCGGAATGCCCTAGAAGAGCCCCAGACCAAAACTTTTAGATGCCTGAAGCTTTGCGCTTTCCAATTATGCTGAAAGTTTCCCTTGATAACCAGTAGTGCTGAAGCTTTTAATATTGTTCAGCTCCATCGGTTATCAGCAACGTTTTCTAGTTACAAAGGCTAGTGGATCGCTTGATGTCAGAGAGGTAGCTGATCTAACCCACCTGCACACTTTCTGCTCAAATATTCTATCTGAAAAAAATCTGCAATTTAATGTAAACCGATCATAATTGGGAGCAAATGCTTCTTTTCCTTCTTCAATGCTGTCTCCTCCTGTGCAGCCTGTTTTGCATCCAAAGATACATTTGAAAGTCGAAGTCCCTTAGAGCTAAATATTCTAAACTGACAGAAGAATTTCTAGTGGCACACCAGCCTCGAGCTATGTTTTTATGAGGACATCACTTTCTATTTCTAAGCTGCAGCATGCACTCTTGCTTCCTTATTGCTGGGAGCCATGCCCCATCGACTTGCCTCCCTCTCAGCTTTTAATGTTTTTTTAATGGAGTCCAGTTTTCCGCCTAAGTTATGGCTAGCTTTCTGACAAACCATCAGACACCTAAGTAACCATAATGGAGGTGTCCAGATGTGACATGGGGAAAAAACAATGGTAAACTTTCACATCTTTAAATAAAACCATATTATACTAGTTCATTTTTACCTGGCTTTTGGATTAGCCTTAAAGGCTGAAAGGGGCTTAAGAAAACATTTAAAAAATTAATATGTGATAGAAAGTCTTTTCTTGTATGCCACAAGCTAAAGTAATCATTTCTAAATCTGGCTGGTATGGTAAATATGCTGCTGGAACTGCTGTATTTTTTTCTCAAGCACATAACATTGCTCAGGTAGCAATGAAGTTAGTTATCTCATGATGTAAAGGAAGCCTACTCTGTGGGTATCTGGTCGTTTAGAGGAACTGAAGAAAATAATTGTAAACTAGAACTAATGATGGATCCTTGAAGATGCAAATTCATTAGGGAATATGGGCATTTCTAGGGTAAAGGAAGAAGGAGATACTCTTGAAAGTCAACAATTTAGATGGCTTTATCTATATGATTTAGAAGACATTTGCAGAACATTTGGTAATGAAATGTGCCCTCAGCTGGGAAATAATGCCCGGGGTTGTCCTGCTGGTAAGTAAAAGGTAAGTGTTCTTCTATGCCTGGGATTTAAGATTCCTGATTGGAATCACGTGAGTTTTCTGAGACACCATTGTGAGGGTATATACTCTATCCAGAGGTGTCAAACTCATTTTCCCCTGGGGTCACATCAGCCTCGAGGTTGCCTTCAAAGGGCCGAATGTAATTTTAGGACTGTGTAAATGTAACTACTCCTTAACAGTTAAGCGAGAGCTCAGCGTTGCCACTGGGTAGAAACAAGGTGCCAGGCCGGATAAAATAAGGTGGAGGGCTGGATTCGGCCTGAGGGCCTTGTGTTTGCCACCTGTGCTCTATACAATAATATGAGTAAATGTCACGATGAAGAAAACAGGCAGAATTCATTTTTCTAGATTCACAACAACTGGCTCTTTCTTGCCATTCATGTTTCAGCTCAATGTCTTCACCTCCCCTAGTGTGGCCTTTCCATCCACATCAGCTCTTTCTGTATCACCACGTTCTTTTATTGCTGTGTCACTAATCATTTTCTGAAACTACTGCCTTCGTGAGTTTGCTGGCTTGTTGAAGGGGTCTTGGGGACATGAGGGGTGTGGCCCCTCATTCCATTGAAGATACAGGGGATGCACTGAGGGGGCGTCTCAGGGTGCCCACTGACAGGGTGTCCGGGAGTAAGACCTACACTAACAAGGTTTGACAGGGACCATCCTCTCTAGTGTAGGAGTTGTATTAGCTCAGAGTTCCTTGAACAACGATTTTTTCATTGGACAAAGAATTGAAAATATTTTATCTTGTGATTAATGTTGGGTGCTTTCTGTTAAACCAGTCCTTGCTGACTTTTACATAGATAGAATCTGGTCTTGCCAAAAAAGTAGTTTGACTGATGAAGTCTGAGGTTCATTAGAAAAATTAGTACTTTTTTTGAAGTACTTAAGAAAGGTACTTTTTTGAATTTGATGTATTTTACAAGAAGGGGCTTAGTTTAATGTTGCCCAGCTTAACTTTTCGTTCAAATTGCCCTTGAGGAATATTTTTAAATCTGATGCATTTTTATCCATATCTTTGGAAGTGTTTTTAAATTTTTTTAAAGATTTTATTTATTTATTTTTAGACAGAGGGGAAACGAAGTAAAGGAGAGGGAGACAAACATCAATGTGTGGTTGCCTCTTGTGCGCCCCCTACTGGGCATGTACCCTGACTGGGAAAGAAACCAGTGACCATTTGGTTCGCAGGCCTGTGCTCCATCCACTGAGCTACACCAGCCAGGGCTTTAAAATTTTTTTTTTTAGCAGGAGAGTAGAGTACCATGAAAAGCAGCTTTTATTCACTGTAAGGACAATGAACTCACATACAACCAAGAGCAAACTTAGTCTCTAGGTGCACATATTAGCCCAAGGGTGTCCTGGGTACGTGCGTCTCACTCAGGAAACTTTAAAAATAATTACCTGTGACTAGTATCTGATGCCAATGGTATATTTTCATTTTAAAAGCCTGAAATCTTTATTTCTTTGAGACAGTAAATGAACTTTTTTCACCTTTTTTCTGGCTGACTTTCCTCCATCACCTAATTAATGTAGGTGCCTGCACCCAGGGAACACGGTCCTGCAGACTGTCCCCTGCAAACAGTGGATTTTCCAATAAAACACTTTCTCTTTGCATTCCCATTGAGTTGAATTAGAAATATTTACTTAACTGTTATTTATATTGATGGTGTATATTCTCCACCAGGCGGTGTATAAATAGAAAAGGAATAAACACTTTCTTATTGATTCTATCTAATGCTTCTATTGTCTATGGCTACCAAGGGAAGCCATCTAGAGGATAAGTTTTACAAGTTTAAGTGTGGAAAACAGATAGAGACACAATAGTGTTCTTCCCAGACAAAGCTCATAATAAAATTTTTGTCACATCCAAAAACTTCAAAAATGGGTTTTGGGACAATTTTGTGTCCAGTCTTTGTCTTTTTTTTTTTTATTTTTAAAATTTTTTTCCGTTTTTTTTTTCCTAGTCCAGTCTTTAATCACTAACCACAGCACGTCTGTCTCATCACATCCCTTCCAAAAAGCTAGAGTATAATGTATGGATAATGGGAACCACGGCTTTGAAAACCACATATGAAAAAAGCCATAATCAATCGCTTTGATGTCATAAACCTTGGCCTGCCACACTCTGATGTCAGCGTGATGGATTAGGAATTGTCAGGCTAGGAGGTATTGACTTTTAAAAAATAAGGAGTCCTTGTCAATGACGTCTGCCTCTGGGGAGGGACATATATGTTAATGGACTTCTGTTTTGGAAAAATAGTTAATGTAAATCCCCCATTGTTGGAGATATTTTAAGTATTTTATGCATGTTTTCTAAAATAGAAATGTGTGGGAAAAGAAAGGCAGGCTGTGGAAGCTGGTAGGACCAAAAACTAGAGTTCTCATAAGATATGGCCTTCTAGAATTTGTTATTAAAGCATTGCATATGTTTCCTGCTCTCCCCTCCCCAAAAGGGGAACGAAGGGAGAACCCAGAACAAGGGAGCTGGGAGCGGGGAGAAGGGTGGAGAACAGGAATAATAGCCAAACTGGAGCCTATCTATAAACGGGGAGGAAAGATTCCCTGAAGAATTTGCATATAATATTTAACTGGTACAGTCACATAACATCTTATTTAATAAAGAGACTAGCAAAAGGAAAAGAAGAAAAATGAAAGAAGGAATCCACAGCAAGACAATAAAGTTTCCTCCTCATACCCACTGCCTTAGGGATTTTTACTTTGCACCTCATAGCTTATCCCACTGAAACTCATCGTTGTTTTGCTGTTACGCTGGACATGCCCACAAACATTTGAAGCTTCACAGCCATCCCTTGAGGGGAGGCTTCACAATGCCCACTGAGCCTCAGGGCGGCAGGCGTGTCCTCAGGGAAGGCCGGGGGGCCACAGGGTAAGGGAGAGAGACATCCTTTCCCTTCTAGTCTGGGACCAACTGCCCTTCTCCCTGCCAGCCCTTGAACAAAGGACAGAACCTCAAAGCTCCTGCCCCGGCGTGTGACCTCAGGGCCCAAGGCAAAACATTTTATCTCTGGGTCCTAGTGACATCAGCTCCTCAGGCTCAGCAATTGTGGTTTATGATGTGACTAGAAACCTTTGATGGAATTACTATTGCTTTCTATTTCTCTGCCCAGCCATTTATTATTCTGTATATTTTCGAGAGCTGTGGGAAACTTTCATAAGCAAGCCTAAACCAGGCAAAAACTTGTTCTATTTGGAATTTGTAATGAAGTCAAAACATGGCCTGGATTTTCTGAAAGGCTCCCTTTGGCTGCCTGCAATAGCCCCAGGGCACAATCAGACAGGATGGAGAAGGCCTGAGAGCAGATTTTGTTACCAAGAATAGGACAGAACAATATTTGCCTCCAAAACACTAAGGCAGCTAGTTACTGTCTCAGCTGGAAGAAGTGAATGATAAATACATATTTCACATTAAGTTCAAATACCCATTCTTTCCTTTCTTATTTTCAAGATTTTTTTCCTTCTTCTTAACCCCCTCTAAACAAAAGGCGAGGGAGAATTTTTAGCATATTTGATTTCCTGACCTAAGGGAAGAAATTCTTTATTTCAGACCTTCTGACCCCCTAAGAGCTGTAACTCTGCCTGAAATGAAAGTATGGAGGAGATTGAATAAAAATTCTAAGGCATTTGAAGTGACTGTGGGTTTTGAGAATACTTTCTTTTGTGCACTGTACATGTTGGTGAGTTTGGGACTGCAGGGGAACACTATGAAAATCTGAATTTCGCTCTGTTAGGATGGAAAACTCTGACTTTTCAGAAGCTTTTGCACATTATTTACTGGCTTAACCTGGTTCCTCTAAAGGAGCCTCAGTCCCTAACCAAAAGGGTCAGTTGTAAGATGTAGTTCCTAATTTTTATTTAAGTCAAAGGTTAATAGTAGAAGGGGGTTTGGGCCCTTGCTGTTTCAAGTTAATGTTTATTTTCACCATCTTTTAAAGACTTTCCTCTGAGGCCCTTCTTTCACTGCTGAAAGCAGAGTAAGAGAACTCAAATTTCATGCCCCCCGGGCTTGGGCTCAGGCTCGAATAAAGGAATAAAAACAGCACAACATTTGCATCTATTTAGCAGTCTCAGTTCCAAGAGCCCCTCACAGGGAGAGGGGAAAGCTGTGTCTGGAGGTTAAATGAAGCTATTCTGAGATATTTGTCAAAAACACAATTCAGAGAAAAGATAATCATTGTCAGAAATGACCTACGAATTCCAGGCCTTGTGATTGAAAACACAAAGCTTAGAAAGGTGCGTTCTCTTGCTTTCTTGCCTGCCCGGGTATCAATGAACATCAGCTAAAGGTGGCTGAAGAACCAATTTCATGCATCTACTGTAGGAGGAAATGAACTGAGCCAAGGGCAAAAATAAAATTATACAAATGTTATTATAGACTAGCCTGCTTCTGTCCTAGTTTAATTCAAATTTTAGTGCTGCAGGCTGTGCTTCTGGCAGTAGCCTTCCTGAATAAATCAACATTTGCTTACATCTAAATTATTAGGAGAGCATGTGACTTTGTTTATTGTATAAATTATACGCAAGGTTAAAGCATTAACCGTTCAACTGGTTTTGTTCGGTCACCTCACCATCTCTCGCCCAAATCATCTCTCCCTCACATAGGTAAGAAAATCAGAAATTCCTGCTTTTTTTTTTTTTTTAAAAAAGATAAACCCAATAACAAAGGCACAAAGCATCATGAACCTGAGGTTTTGGGCAGGGGCACTGCTAAAGGTGCGAGGGGAGACAGTCTTAGCATTTAGAAAAGAAGAGAGGAGCTAGGACCAAAGAAATTGTTCCCAGGAGCTCTGATATGCTCTCTGCACAAAGTGAAACAGTGAGCTGGTGAATAATCAGTTAAGTTGATTAAGGCACCCAAACGAATAAGATAATTTAATGCAAAATTAACAGAATCAGCAAGAGTGGGGCCTGGGAATCTACTGGGACACTGTATCCAGTGTCCATGTGACTGGGATTCGAAGGAACTAGTATTTGGGAATGACTTTTGCAGGGTCTAATATGGAAGCAAACTAAATAGTTCTATCTGCTCCTTCTTGCATTTACATCATTTTTCATTCACAGTGTCCTAGCGCCTAGCAGCTCCCAACACAGAGGCCGTGCGATCCCTTCCGACTCTTTTGGCCAAGGGTGGATGTCTTTGGAGCACACTCATTGACTGCATGGTAAATTCTAATTTGTAGTGAGACACTGCACTGATGAAACATTGTCACACAACCAACAGTTCTAATTGAAATAATTTATCAAATGTAAAAGTAAATTGCTTTTTACCCAATTGCATTTTTAAAAAATCTTCATTCACCCGAGGACATGTTTATTGATTTTTAGAGAGAGGGGGAAGGAGGGAGAGAGAAAAGGAGAGAAACACTGTTGTGAAAGAGAAACGTTGCCCGACTGGGGACCAAAACCCGCAATGTAGGCATGTGTCCTGACTGGGCATTGAACCCACGACATTTTGGTTAACAGGTTGATGCTCCAACCAATCGAGCCACACCACTCAGGGTCTGATTGGTAGCTTTTTAATATCAGAGTGGAAAAAGCAGAGACTTTGGAATCAGACAACACTGGTTTCAAATCAGCTTCGTTGTTCATATGGAATGTTTGGCAAAAACATGAATGTCCTCAGTTTCCTCTTCTGTGATGTGGAAATAATAAATTATAAACAAACTAGGTTTGAGAGGAAAATACATAATATGCATGGAGTGTTTGGCATATGATAAATCCCAATAGATGATAATCATTATTATTCATCATTTACAAACAGCTGTTGAATCCACAAATAGTACCTGAAAGGTTAAGCCTTAAAGTGCTAGGACAGGCTGCTAAAGAAACATTGTGAAGCTCCTGGTGGGAACAGTTAGGTTGGCTGGAATATGAAAACTGCTCACTTCCTGCCCAACTCTGGGGCCTGTAAACCCACCTGAGTTCCTAGGAGGAGGAGACGCAGAGAGAAAGTATGTGTAGGAATTACAAAGGGAAACCATTCCACATGCTACAGCTGGCACAGCTGGCATTTTTACAGGTCTGTGTTGGAAGACAACAAATTACCTAGATATTCATGAGATGAAGACTTTGTACATGAAATGGGAACTTGGGCCACTGAAGACAGAGGAATTAATAATTCTTTCATATCAGTATAGAAGTTTTCACAGAGGAGATGTAACAGAGTAGGATACAGAAAAGGCTCATCCGGCCAGACAGACTTCAGATGGCCAAATGAGAACAGAATACAGAGAGCAGCATAAAAACCTGGACAGTGATGGTGACAACCAGTTTTCTAGTGGCCCAGTCTGGCAGATCAAGTGATAGTAGCCCTCACAGAAGGGTATCTTAAGAAGTTCTATTCCTGTCATACTCCATATTTTCAAGGATGCTATATTATTTAATTCTCACATCAAGCCTGTAGAGTGGGTTTTATTCTTAATCTTATGGTCCTGGGAATTTCTTGGGAAGTGGTTATATATCAAGTTATGGAAAATACCAACTACATCTTATACTGTGTGTGAACTATATCTCTCTAGCAAAGATTTATTGTCTTCTCAGTATCCACTTACTACTTTTAGGATAAAAATAATATCCCAAATTCCCTTTGGGAAACTACCCACTCTCAGGTCAAATGTTGTAAAAGACATCAAATCCATCCCTAATACCAGGGGTGAGTGCTGATTGGTCTAAAGCCAGTGAGCATGCTACTTTCTGGTTATAGCAGTTGGGTCACTCATTGACCACGTGACCTAATCAGAGCCACACACAATGAGACTGCTGTTATTTCCCAAGAGACTTGAGCCTGGAAACATGTTGCCACTTTGCCAGGACATATAGACCAACAAAGAGGCCAATTAGTGCAGAGATGCAGAGTCCATTTGAGAGATGGACGGAAATTGGGTCTTAGAGAGACCAATGGAGACCAAATCAAACCCTTCCTGAAGAGACTCCCATTCTGGAGTTTTCACTGAAGTGAGCCCATAAACTCCCTTGTGGCTTAAGCCCATTTTAGTGGAGTGTGTTTTTATTTTCTGTAGAAGAGAGTCCTACGTGGGGAAGGATCTCTTGCTACTCTTCTATGCCATGGGGTGTTATAGGTTCAGCTTGTTCATTAGGAAGCTATTATGCAAAACAAGGACAAAATGGCTAATTGTGAGCAATTTTGTATTTTGAGAAAATATAAAGACAATGCCCCCAATGTAGAGTGTGTCCTGCAGAGGTTGCTAGTTTCCTACTTTGATATTCGTTCTTCTCTCTCAAAGTCCTGGTTATATGGGGCCCATGACCACTTTTTAAAAAAAGACTTTGTCAGATGCTTCTGTGACTCAGTGTGGCCATGTGACTAAACTCCAAACAATGGGATCAACACAGCTCTTCCAGGTAACTTTCTGGCACATGCTCTTTGCTTTTTTTCTTTATCTTTTCCTCTTTCTGCTGCCTGAACTGTGGATGTGATAGGTGGAATTCTAACCACCATCTATTACTATAAGACCAGGAATCTATCCTGGAAATGGCAGAGCTATGAGCTGAAAGGAGTCTGGATTCCTAAGGACTTCACGGAGCAAGCTGTTTTGCAAACCTGGCTTGCCTATACCTGAATTTTCACTTGAGAACGAAATAAACCCCTGTGTTGTTTACTTTTGAGTTTTTGTTAGTGTCAAGCCTAATCCAAACTAGTACTTCCTGAAGGCAGTTCTAAAAATACATTTTATAAGAAATTATTTTCTCAATTTGACTATACTGAAACAAAAAAATTGGTACAGTTAATGTATCCAAAGTCCATAAGATTTTGATATATTCTTTCAATATACATTATATAAAATTATAATAAAGTTAAATTTGATACAAGACAAAAGGATTCAGTTCTTCCTGTATACACTGTGCCATGCTAGGTCAATAGGATTGTCAATGACAGAGATGTGAATATAGTACACAAATCTAATGTAGAGTCACAAAGCGATCAAATCATATGTTTGAAGACAAAATTTTTGGACATTTTAGGGTAGGGATGCAAAGCAAGTTGCTATGCATATTATGGTCTGGATAAGTGTTGTTTAGTGGGATGAACGTTGCCTGAGAGCCCCTGTCTCACAGCAGCTATTGTTCAGCTTCTGCAGGTGTTTGCCGGGGCTAAAATTAATAAATTACAGGAAATCAATGGAATCGATTTCATTTGCCTCACAGAGGTGCTTTACATTGTGTGGTGAATTTGAAAGAGAGCAAGAATTTTTCAGCTTTAAAATTGGGAAGCTTAATGAATGCCATGTAATCTATGAAGATTTTTGAAATAGTTTTCTTTTTTAGTAATTTCTCCATAGTAGGTGAGTAAAATGTTCATTCCCATGTTAAAGGATATTGACGCAGAAAAGGAAAACTAAAAAAGACCGTAAGGATTGGTGATGGTGGAACTTAGGAATAGCACTTGTATTCCTTTACCTTGGCAACTATCCATCTACCCACACATTTATGTGGTAAGGAGGATTTTCGTGGTAAAGAGGATTTTTTGGTTAGTAAGTGTCATTTTCTAAGGTGTACTGAAATTTCTGGAAGAACTAAGTGTTCAGTTTGAGGAATGCAGAGAAATAAGAGAAAAGCTACACAAGGTGAATGTATCAGTCTGCTTTTGCTGTGTAACAAATCACTTTAAAACTTAGTGGTTTAAAACAACCACCATCTATTGAGCATATGATTCTAGGGGCCGTCAGTGCAGACTGGGCTTTGTTTCGGTCTGGTCTTCCTCATGTGTGTGTGGTAGCCTCTGGGTTGACTGGGTGGGTCTTCTGGGCATTGGTGGCTGTCAGTTGTCTCTCCCCTAGAAAGCTATCATGAGCTTATTCCCACAGTAGTGGCAGAGTTTGAAGAAAAAGTGGAAATCCACCCTCAAGACCTCCTGAGGTTGAGTCATGGTCTAGTCTTCCGTTACTTCCTCCGCATGCAATTGGCCCAAGCAAATGACAAGGTTAGACCTTGTGGTGAGTGGGGCTGCGAAGGCACATTTCAAAGGACATGGATACAGGGAAGGGAGAGCGTGGCCATTTTTCGATCCATTTACCAGAATGGATAGTATAGCGAAGCTGTGGAAAAATAGGCTTGATTTGTTGTTGAATGAGTGAGCAGAGAAGTAGGAAGAAATAAAAAAGGGATCCAGTCAAGGGAGAAATAAGGGCATCAAAAAGCAATGAGTCATTAAAATGTGATACAAATAACAATAGGGAGAAACCCAAAAGACCCTTAAGCAAGACAGAAATGTAGATGAAGCAGAGGGCATGTATTAACATCCACAGAGTTACAGGGGACTTCTGGCCAAGGGCCTAGCAAGGTAAGTAGAGCATTCGTATCTCTGAGTTTCCAATTTAATGATGCCAGCAGTCTCTGGACCAGCCAAATTGTGGTGGACTTATTGTTTACATTACAACTGCATTTAAAAATGAAAACATATGTCTACATATTCAGTACTTTGAAAATACCATGGAACATGCTGTAGAATTTTATATCTAGTAATAGGATACAATTTTCTATCAAATAAAATTGCTGTTTGTTTTCTATACTCTGTATTATTATGGAAATTTCACAGTTTATCAGCTACAGTGAAGTCAACTGAAATGAGGAGGCCACTTAGGTGAGCTATTTTCTCCCCCTTCCCCCCAAATTCTGATTCCTTTAATATTAATGCTAATAATGTACTTTTTTTGTTTTGTTTCAGTACAATACAACCTGATCCATAGGAGAAAGGCAAATGTTTTATTTCATTTATTTTTTCAGTTTCATAACATTTATTATATTTTTACATGTGTGTGTAAGTGTGTATTATGTCATGATATACAATTTAGTTCTTACTGGAAAAGCAAATGTTTTAAAAGCTTTCAGGTGGAATTGATAGTGTGTGAAATAACTCTAGCAAGAGAACATCTTCATGGCATCCTATCATGTCACTTTCCTCCTCCTGACTCTGTCGATAACACACACCAATAAGTAAGAGTGGTTGAGCCTGGGTTATTTGGCTGACTCCTGCCAGGTACACCTGGTTTTTTTCCTAGTGACTGTAAGGCTAATGGTAACTTATGGTGCAACTGAGCAATTCTGTGAGAAAACCCTTCTTCCAGGAGCAATTTAGATGTGTTGTTGCTTCTTCATTCACCCTCCTCTCTCCTTCCTCCTCCTCCTTCTTCCTCTTCCTCTCCCTTCCCACTTCTTCTTCTCCTACTCCTTCTTCTCCTTCTTCTTATTATTCTTCTCCTTTTCCTTCTTTATTGCAGTGCAACAACAGCAAGTACCCAAATCCTGTTAGCAATTAGTGTGATTTCTAAGCTTGGGCTCTGGAAGTGTCCAAGTGGTTGTAAAGTTTTGTCCCCATTTTTGTTTTAATTTATTGTTTCAGGCTCAACTGTTTATGGACTCAGAGAAGGAGGGTAAGATTGGCTGGCAAGGCAAGGAGAAATGTGGTTGGGAGTGCAGTTCCTTCCCTGGTTAGGGGCTGGAGGATGATCATTTAACCTTCTAAGTCCCAGAGTTAGTAGGGAAAATATTCAGAAAATGTCCACATGTGTAAAACGATATTGAAAGAACAAATGAATGTTTCTAGCAGTGTGTCTCTGTTATAAAATCCTGTCAATTAATCCTTGTGGCTGAGAGGATGACTTTTGAAGTTACTTTCTACCTATTTCTAGCTGCATGACAACGGGCAGAATATCTTAAACTTCAATCAGCCTCAAGTTTAATAATATCTCATAAGAGGGCTTTTGGCCAAGATGGAGGTATAGGTAGACACACTGTGCCTCCTTGCACAACCAAAAGAAGAACAACAACAACTGAAAAACAAAAAACAACCAGAAATGACAGAATATTGAACTGTATGGAAGTCCGACAACCAAGGAGTTAAAGAAGACATATTCATCCAGACTGGTAGGAGGGGCAAAGACTGGCAGCCAGGCGAAGAGGACTCGTGGCAAGGTGGGCAGCTGGTGGACCGAGTGGTCCCACATTCGCATGCAGATAAACTGGGAGGAACACCTGGGGAGCTAGACAGATGGCACAACCCAGGGGTCCAGCACAGGGAAGTAAAGCCTCAAACCACGGATTGAAAACACCTGTGAGGGTTGAGGCAGCAGCAGGAGAAACTCCCAGCTTACAGGAGAGTTCACTGGAGAGACCCACAGGGTTCTAGAATGTACACAAATACACCCACCAGGGAATCAGCGCCAGAAGGGTTCACTCTGCTTGTGGGAAGTAGGGGAAGTGACTGAAATCTGGCAGAGAGCAGAGCAAGCACCATTGTACCCTCTTGGACCCCTTCTGTACATATAGTCATATAGTGTCACAACGTAGCAACAAGGGGTTACCCTAGCGACAAAGAGATAGCCAACCTATCAGATGCACAGTTCAAAACACTGGTAATCAGGATGCTCACAGAATTCGTTGAATTTGGTCACAAATTAAATGAAAAAATGAAGGCTATGTTAAATGAAATAAGGAAAATGTACAGGGAACCAATAGTGATAGGAAGGAAACTGGGACTCAAATCAATGGTGTGGACCAGAAGGAAGAAAGAAAAATTCAACTAGAAAAGAATGAAGAAATAAGAATTCAAAAAAATGAAGAGAGGCTTGGGAACCTTCAGGACATCTTTAAACATTCCAACATCCAAATCATAGGGGTACCGGAAGGAGAAGAGAAAGAGCAACAAATTGAAAACTGATTTGAACAAATAATCAAGGTGAACTTCCCCAATCTGGTAAAGGAAATAGACTTCCAGGAAATCCAGCAAGCTCAGAGAATCCCAAAGAAGTTGGACCCAAGGAGGAACACTCCAAGGTACATCGTAATTACATTACCCAAGATTAAAAATAAGGAGAGAATCTCAGAAACACCAAGAGAAAAGGAGAGGGTCATCTACAAAGGAGTTCCCATCAGACTGTCAGCTGATTTCTCAAAAGAGACCTTGCAAGCAAGAAGGGCTGGAAAGAAGTACTCCAAGTCATGAAAGGCAAGGACCTACATCCAAGATTACTCTATCCAGCAAAGCTTTCATTTAGAATGGAAGGGCAGATAAAATGCTTCTCAGATAAGGTCAAGTTAAAGGAGTTCATCATCACCAAGCCCTTATTCTATGAAATGTTACGGGATTTATCTAAGAAAAAAAGATTAAAGATATGAACAGTAAAATGACAGCAAACTCATGATTATTAACTAACACACCTAAAACAAAAATGAAAGCAAGTTAAGCAAACAACTAGAACAGAAAGGGAACCACAGAAATGGAGATCACATGGAGGGTTATCAACAGGGGAATGGGAGGGGGAGAAAGTGGGGAAAAAGTACAGAGAATAAGTAGCATAAATGGTAGATAGAAAATACAGAGGGGGAGGTTAAGAATAGTATAGCAAATGTAGAAGCCAAAGAAGTTTTATGTATGACCCATGGACATGAACTAACATGGGGGCAATGTGGGTGGGAGGGGGTGTGCAGGGCAGAGGGGAATAAAGGGGGGAAATGGGACAACTGTAATAGCATAATCAATAAAATATATTTAAAATAATATCTCATAAGCTTGTGGCACAACAATACAAAAAACGATTGTGGCAAAGATAAAATTAGATCATGAATTTGGTGCACAGTGCTTGCCACACAGTAGGTGCTCAGTGTTAATGTTGTCATCTTTGTCATTGTCATGAATTGTACTCTTCACATCCATTTTATTATTCTAGCATTTGATGTCAAAGTCCACTGATCTTGCTTCATCTCTTATAGGATGTTGATTAGTAGGTGCTAGGTGCATAGTAGGCTCTCAACAAGTTCTTGAGGAATAAGAAAATGAATTTATTATTATGTTATATTATATTTATAGTGTTGTGTGTATGTGTGTCCCCTTTAAAGGATTTAGCCCCAATAAGTTGGTAAGTACTATTGATGACACAAATGACTGGCCACCAAAGATTCTTTGTATTTGGGATTTATTTATGTGTTTGTTTGAAAATTCTAAATGGGAACCTAATAACAAGTGGATAAGAGCCGCCACTCCCTGGCATCCAGGCCCTCATTGGCTTATCTGTGTCTCATCACCTAAGGTTGCTCCAAAGGCCTCCCTGGGAAATTTTAGGGCTCAGAGGAACAAGGGGAAAATAATTGCTCTAAAGGATCATAAAAATTAATGTCTTTAACTGTTTACTCTTTGACTGTTTTAATAACGCTTGAAAAAATTTTTTATAAAGGGCAACGTTTATAGCTACCAAGCTGAATTTCAGACAAAGTAAAAGTATACATCACATAATTCCAGGCATGTCAGTCACCAGCACCTGGTGATAAGGTGCCCTGCTTTTCAGAGAAAGAATCAAAGGGAACATCTTAAAACTATGAAGTACAGAAAACGTTAAGTTTGTGTTCAAATTTACTGAAGTCTTTGACTTTCCGCACTCTGGTCTCTAATCACCCTATTTCCCATGACTTCCTGGGGTGTTGTCTTCTTTCTAATTGGTGCAGTCTCCTTAGTGTCCCTAATTAGACAGTCTCCTCTTGCTTTTAGTGACCTTTCTCCTCTCCTTGTTTAAATCCTATACATCTTTCTAGTCCTAAGACAAATTTTATCTCTTCTAGGATATAGTTTCCTACTACTCTCTCCCTTATTTAGATCCACACACTGTAGCATTTAATTGTTTTGTGTTAGCTTTTTTCTTCCTAAATAGGTCACGTTCTCCTTGAGGGCAAAGATTATGCTTTAGTTTCCCTTGTTTCTCACTCTGATCCTCTCCAAGTGATAGATACAGAGTAGGTGCTGATTAAATATTTGTTGATTGATTTCCTGCAAAGGGGTAGCTGCAAACTAAAGTTAAAGCACTAAACAAACCAAGGCAGTGATCTGAATCTCCCTTTGGGAAGATACTCTTTCGGGAATGGAAAAAATTCTTCAAAGAGCCCTGTCAGCTAATGTTCTTCTTTGAATACCCTTTTAATGAGGTATCACGTGAGCGTGGTGCAGGCGGCAGGAGTGGCTGTTCTCTCCTGGAGGCCATGGGATGGGCTACCAAGGACTTCCCGGGGGCGCAGGGACTCTGAGGCACCCAGCATGTGAGTAGGGTGTAAGTAGAAAATAGAATTATAATGCATGTACATTTCTGCTGGCACCCAAGTCTCTCTTGGGGGTTGATAATATTTTAAGTTGGAGTGGGGAAAGCTGATAAAAAAATGCTTGTCTGAGCTTGGCAGTGGTGAAAGGTGGTGACTGAGAATTAGCCTTTTCACAATTTACTGAGAATTTAACAGCTTCTTTCCAGGTGTCCCTAAGCAATTCTCGCTAAGATTAAAGCTTGGGGCTCTAAAGCAAGGGAAACAAACTGGAGGCATAGTAGCGGGATTAGGATAGATGGGTGCAGGAGGAGGAAAGTTGCTTCTTTCTCTTCTCTGGAGAGAGAAAGGATGTGTGGAGAGATGGAGGTCTGTGGGAACACACACACTTCAGAGTGTGATTATGATGAGTGGCCGAGGAACATGCGGACGTTAAAACCTCTGCTATGGGTTGATGCACATGCCCTTCTGATAGCTTGGCAATCCTACAACAGAGAATTTGAGAATTTAAGGCAGGGGATAATTTCCTTGTTTGAGCTAATTGAACAAGTATCATATAGTCACTCAGCTGAATATTCAATAAGGAGGGAAAGCCAAGGATTCTCAGGTCTATAAAAATGGGAGATGACCTCCAACAGACATGGGCACCCACCACAGTGTTAGGAGATGCTGCTGAAAACTCACATGACTTGGTTGGCTAACTTTTGGCAAGAGTTACCTGGGAAGTCAACACAGATTGCTTATTTATAAGGTGGAATGGTCCCTTACATAGATACTATAATTCTTAAGTGAAAGTTTTATTCCCACTCTGGGCCCAAAGTATTTCCTTTTGTAAAATCATTATTTTAAAAACAATTCCTTTGAAATTATAGTGGAACACATGAAAAATGGATATATGCACACACACTTCCATTTTCCCTTCATTTCTCCTCTTGAATCCTTGACTTTTGCTTCTGCTTAACATCTCTCAGTATGATTCCTGTATCTCTTTCTGGAGAATTTCACTTCCCTCTTCTGATGAGTCTCACCCATGGGTTCTTAAATGTTGTGAGCCGTTAGTGTCCCACAGATTTACCTGGGAAACTACTGGGGTGACACTGAAACAGGAAAAGCAGATGAGGAGAAGGAATGACGTTTTTGATGGAAAAAGGCAGAACCAGTGTTTGGATGGTTGGGTATGCGCTGAACTGCCTGCAGTTGCCATGGGTTCCCAGGAGATGTTCACAGCAGGGGATATTTTAGACCAATTGCCAGTGTGGTTTTACCAAACCTCTGCTTGGCAGTCTGGCAGTGGGGGAGTGGGGGAGGTCTCCCAAGTGGAAGACACTCTCAGATGTGACTTTTCCTCATTACCCAATTGAGAAGAAAGAGGGCAAAGTAGAAAGGGATGGAAGGCACAGGGTACAGCAAAGGGGGAGATGGTGGGAGAGAGGACCCCGCCTCAGTCACTCTCCTGTGTGAGTTCAAGAGTCTGCTATTGTCAAATACAGCATAAGGAATATAGTCAATAATATTGTAATAACTATGAATAGTGCCAGGATGGGTTTTGGAAATGTCAGGGGGAACATCTTATAAAGTATATGTTTAACTACTATGTTCCACACCTAAAACTAATACAAAATAATATTGAATGTAAACTGTAATTGAAAAATTAAATTAAAAAAAAAACAAACAAAAAAACCCACAGTCTGCTAGTGCTGTGGTTCCCAAGTACGGTCTCAATGTCCCCAGGAGACCCTGGGGAGTCTGTGAAACTCTCTCTTTTCCAACCATCTATGTGGGGGAGACTAGATTTCCTTAAAATATACCACTTAAGACAACATATTGCAAAAAGTTGAATGCAGAGGCAGATAAGAGACATAGTTATCTTTTACTAATATAGATGTATGGTGTTATACAAAAATGTGTAATACTGTATGTTTTCTCCCTATTCTTGTGTTTTTGAAAACATAGCTTTCTTATAAAATGAAAATTCTATTTATGTTATCTAAGTATTCTTTATGTTAACATATAGTGACTTTATTATTCTTTTAAAATAAACTACTACGTGAATATTTAAAATTTTTCTGGTTTAATTTTTAATATGGTCAATATAGACAGACATAACTCACATGAATAAAAGATCTTTGGGGTTCTCAATAACTGTTAAGAATGTAAATGGGGTCCCTGAGAGAAGGTGAATAAGTTTCAGAGACGTGTTAACTCTGGAAAGATTAGCCTTTCCTCTCTAAAGCAATAGCTTGATTTTACTCTCGAGCCAAGTGTCTCAGGTGAGGTGCATGTATTCCAGGTAGTTTAGTTTCTGTATTTTGCAGCCCGGTTGGATCACAGCACATGCTTTCTCATTGATTTGAATCCAGTGGCATCACCTACCTCATGCCTTCCTTCTTCCTGTGGGTATCTGCAGGAAGTGCTCCGCACTGCTTTGTACAATGTAAACAGGGAGGACGTGTGCTGAGTCCAGAGATTTAATCAAGAAATAAAAGTGAAGAGACTCAAGTTTTGGTTGTGGTCCTCCTATTAGCTTCAGAATGAGCATATAATTAACATAAAGAATGGGTGAACTCGTGTCTTAAAAAATGAATAATTGTAGGTCATTTTGCCATGAAGTTGTGAACTAAAAGAACTCTTTAAATGTATATACATTCCTGGCTGCAGTGCTTTTCAGAGTGGAGCTGGAGAACCTCAGCTTGACCGCTGAGAAAGAGGCATTGAGTTATATACAGATATAACTGATCCAGCAGAGCATGGTTTTATTCTGTGGGCAAGCGGGCTGGAAATCCCGAAACCCGGGACTTGGCAGACTTACCTACCCAATACAGGCATGTCTGGAGGAAGCAGGCCTCCCCTCTTAGTAGACCCTTTTAGCAGGTGACAGACAGGGGAAAGTTGAGTCAACATCCCCAGATGATTTCCCAATTAGACGTCTTAGTCTTTCTTTCCCAGTGAGGATGGAGAGAGAATGTGCAGAGAGGCAAAGCATGTTAATGGTGGTGCAGCTCCCTCTTTGTGGGACTAGGAACAAACATTAATCCAAACACACTCCTTCATTCATTCAAAGATACTGAGTGCCTGCTCCATGGCAGCTGCTCTGCTGGTTGGTGCTTCTGAGAGAGCCAGCCTTGAGGAGGAAGTTTGTACTAGGCTGTCAAGGAGGTAGCTGGGAGGCCCAGGGCCAGCCTGTTTGTAGTCTAAAGGAAGCCAAGGCTTGATATCCAGGATTGCATAATAAATGCCAGATGGGAGGGGTCAGAGATGGGTATCAAGGTCTAGCCTATAGATCCATGAACTCCGAGCTGGGGCAATAGGTCAGCACCTCAAATATGTGAGGAACAAGCGAGGGGGGGGGTCATCTGGACAGTTGTATTGCTCCTGGATACAAACTTACAGCTTACCTGTAGGAACCAGCAGGTGATTTGTTGGCAGAAGAATAAGATTTGCTTAAGGGACCAAAAATAGAGTGATTAGGGTTGGATCTCAGAGAAAGAATTTTTCACCTACCTACTACATGCTAGATGCAGGCACTCTTCCCAGTATGGTTTTGAGTTTCCAAGTCTCCATGTTCCTAAGGCCTCTTTGGGAGGATAAAGTTAGGGGCACTTGATAGTCTTCAACAGCCATGGTAGCTTAGGTACTGCCACTGTTTGTCATCACAGCTGTGACCAACCTTAATTTTCCTCCAGTGCTTGTGTGCGTGCTCTGCTCTACCCTCCCAGTACCTCCATTTCTCAGGAGGTTGCCTCTCCTCTTGTTCTCTTCTAAACACCACTCTCCTAGCTCCAGGGTTTCAGAGTTCAGGGCATCCCTCCTCACCCTAACTAATTACAACTCTTTGATGATCAAAGGATCTTGCTCTTTGCGTTTTAGTGTGGCCTCCACTGAAACCCTTGGAATGTGTCCCACAAAGTCAGAGTGTGGGGGTCCTTAAAGGGCACATATGGTGACACATCCGCTGTATTCTTCTTTTTTAATTTATTTTTTTAATGAACAGATGTCAGTATTTTTTAAAAAATTATTTATTGAATTTAGAGAGAGAGAGGGGAAGAGAGCAAGAGACAGAGAAACGTCGATTTGTTGTTCCACTTATTTATGCATTCATTGGTTGCACCCTGACTGGGGATTGGACCCACAACCTTGGTGTACTGGGACGGTACCCTAACCAATTGAACTACCTGGTCAAGGCTCAGCTGTATTCTTTACTCACTCTGAACCAGGGCCTGAAGGTGAATCGTATGTAAGGTGATCACATAATCTGTGCAAACTGACAATTTTGAGTGCAAATGGACATGCTATGACTCATTATGCTAGAACAACAGGGGTGTATAATGGTTGTCTTTCTGGACTTTCCTCTAGTATGCCTGATTTTTTAGGGATAGTGGTCAGATGTCAAACTATTAGTCTGACAATTTCCTTCTTATTGTCTCCCAAGAAGAGAGTTTCATGCAAATTTCACTCCTGTTGACTTGCTTGATAAAATAATAATAGTAGATAACATCTATATAGTGCTTACCATAAGTTAAGCACTATCGCGTGTGTTTTTACACTTGTTAACTTATTCAATCCTCATATCCCTCTTGAGACTGTAGTTCTATTTTTATTCTCATTTACAAATGAAAACAAACAAACAAACAAACAGAGTTTAAGTAGCTTGTTCAGGTTTGTATAGCCAGTAAGCAGCAGAGCCAGGAATTGAACCTAAGAGGCCCCAAGGCCTGGAAATTTAGTCTAATCCACATTTATCGAGGGCCTTCTATGTGTATGAAAGCATTCTAGGTGTGGTGGTGCCAAAGTGAATGGATATGATGCCTGCTTATGGTTCAGTTCCCCAACAGAGAGGATCAATCAGGCTCACCCTTGTAGAAGGAAAAGAATGCATAGAGTGTCCTGCAGAGAGGGCCGGCCATAGCCTCATGTAACATGCAGTTTTATATTCAGCTTGCAAGTCATCTACTTGGGTGGCTACTGCCAAGCTACCTTGGTTTTCAGTTCTCAGATTTCCTTATTATGGGCTGTCCTTTGAACCCATAATCAAAATCCTTCAGTCAGAGGCAATGGTCCCAAAGCAATGCTCACTATTTAGGAAGCTGCCAAGGAATGCTCTTAATAGGCAAGGAGGGTCAATCAGAACATGCTGGTTGCTCTGTCTCCAATTGTCAATATCCCAAGCCTTCTGTTTGGGGGTGCTCTGGCTTTGCAGAAAAAAATATGGGAGCAGAGTCTCCAGGGACAATATTGTTTCAATATATGTCCCCCCAAAGTATGATATACTCATGTGATGACTATATACCATTTGGGACTACCTTGGTTATGGTCTCCTGTAAGAATACATAATGTTGAAACACAAGAATTTGCATAGTACAAGGGGAAGGTTTTAATCTTGTTGTAGCACAAAGAGGGTTGTTTTTTGTTTTTTTTTTTTTTTTTTGGCAAAAGAGCACAGTTGTGAGAAACAGAGTGCTTATTGTTTAGCAAGTCAGGGCCCTGTCCTGGCCAAGGATATGCTGATGAAGTAGTTACACTGTGCAGAGGGGTGAGAGATGTGAGCTCTGGATGAGAAAATAAAAGAGCAAATGGGTTCTCTTTAAGACATCCTTCCAATGGTGCAAAGTCAATGGTGTGCATGTGCCTGCGTGTGCGTTTAAAATGAGAAAAATTACAAAAAAACCAATAAGAAGCTCCACTGCCCTGACCACCCCAGCTCAATGGTATTGTTCTGTCTGCTTTGATCTATCAGTGCTGTGCTATGTACAAAGCACATAGACATTCCTTCCCATCTGAGTCCTCCCTCCTATTTGTTATAATTGAAAAACTCTGAAGGAAGTTAGGATGTGAAAACAGTATTTCCAAATAGGGCATTTCTCATGCATAGTTTTCCCTAAATGAAGATCTAGCATGTTGAAGTTAACCTGTTATCCAACTACTCTGAGCACTGCTTGTTGAGTGCTTGACCTGATGAACACTTTGTAGGGGTCAGGGGTTGGCTGGTGACTAAAGTCTCCACAGACATCCCTCATCCTCATACCAACTCGCAGGTGGGAAGAGTAAGGCTCAGAGAGTATAGACAGTTTCTCATCATAGTAGATCCAGGATCCAAGTCCAAGTTGGTCAGATTGCACCAACGTGCCATGAGCCTACTCTCTATCTTCCTGTGCATTCTGAGAGGACCCATGGAGAAAATTCTTACTGATATGTTCATGTTCAAATTAATGAGCTTTACAAACGGGGTTGGGAACTCCTAAGGAATAGGGGTTATGTGTGTGTGTGTGTGTGTGTGTGTGTGTGTGTGTGTGAGAAAGACACCCAAAGAGTTGCAAATACAGATTTAGCACAATCTTAAATCTTAAAGACTTTGTCCCTACATTTTATTCTAAAACTTCTCATACATACAGCAAAGTTGAAAGAATTTTATAGTGAACATTTGTGTACCACCTAAATTCTGCCATTAACACTTTATCATACTTTATCATCTATTATCTATCATCTATCTCTACCTCTATCATCCATGAGTATGCTTTTTTTTGGTGCATTTCAAAGTAAATTGTAGACATCAGTACTCTTCCCTTTAAATACTTATAATGCACATGTTTAACTGAAGTTTAATATTTGTTTACAGTCTTTCGAGGCTGATTTAAATACACATTTGCTGAGTTTTCATAAAATCATATACCTGTGTATCTCAAATTTCTCTCAAGATATAAAATATTACCATCACCTCAGAAAGTTCCCTCTTCCCAGTCATACCTGTCTCCCTTTCCCCATCGAGAGAGACAACCCTTGTGTCAATTTTTCCACCAATTGAGACAACCTTATTCAAGGCTTCTTCCACTGAGTATAATATGTTTGAGAGTCAACTATATTGCATGTATCAGTAGTGTGTTCCTTTTTATGTATTGCTGAGTGGTATTTCATATGAATATGCTGTAGCTTGTTTATTGATTTTTCCCCAGTTTTTGGATTTCATGAAAAAAGCTATTATGAATATTATCTACAAGTCTTTTTGTGAGTATATGTTTTTGTTGCTGGGTCATAGAGTAAATGTATCTTAAGTTTTAAAGAAATTTTCAGACTATGTGTCAAAGTGGTCACCCCATTTTATCGTCCCACCAACAATGTGTGGTCATTCTGGTTGCTCCAATATCCTTGCTAGTATCTGGTGTTGCCTGTCTCTTAAAATTTAGCCACTCTGGTGGGTGTCTAGGTAAAACATTGATGTTGATAGCAATGATGATAGTTATAATGGAGCGAATAATATCCCTCTAGCATAAATCACAGCTGATGTTCCTTAGATTTCCCATGGAAACTCATGACTTTAGCTTCCTAAGTACCCGCCCTAATGTTTTCTGATTGACAGATGGAAGTGCTCGGGGCAGTACTGATTTTCAGGCTAATGCTCCTAGTACAATAAGCTCACTTAGGGTTTCTTTGTGTAGCCTGGATGTTTAGCTTTAACCCTTGTGACATTTCTTGGCTTTCCTTCTTTGTCAGACACACTTCTTAGTCCAGATTGCAATTTCTCTTCCTTTTCAGAGTTTCCATTCAGCAAAAGGTTGATGATTTAAATGTCAAAAGAAGCAGACTCCAAATAAAAGGCAGAATAAACATTTTTTGAAGACTCAGACCTTTCCTGTCATTGTTACTTCCCAAGCCTCTTCTGATTTCCACAGAACGGTCTGGGAAAAAATCAGCTGGGAGTTTGCAGAGCTGCTCTTCCCGCTTAGCTATGCAGCTCTGCTGCGGGGTTATTTCGTTCATCTGGGTGGGGTGCCTTGACATTTGTGGGCCTCAGTTTCCTCACAGAACAAGACCGAATCACATGATATTTAAGGTTTCATGTTGTTTTGAAATTTCAAAAAAATTCTTCTAAACACATTTTTGTTTTGTTTAGAAGAAGAATTTTAAGTCCTTATGGCAAAGATTCTAATTTAAAAGACTTAAAAAGTGATCCTATAATATTTCCTACAGCCCCTCCAGCATCTTAATGATACCCTGATCTATTCAAGAGAACAGGTGTCCCTTTTATATTTTGATTTAAAGGTTTTCTTAATTATGCCCTTGACTGTTATCAGATGCTACAGTTCACTCACTAGGAAAGATTTGACCTCAAACTGCAGAAGTGATGGGTGAACTGGTATTTATTTTGCATTTGTTCCGGGATCTTTTTGGACAGACTGGGTATTTGCACTGGAGTTGTTTTTCCCCATCGCATTGTTATTCTATGCTGTCCAGTTGTAGTTTGTAATTGGGAGATGGTGGTAAAGGGAGAGAAGAGAGTGAGAAAGAGTGTCCGCAGGCTATCATTTTGGAACAGGAAGAAAGGGAGATAGGACTAGCTAGAGAGGATTGGCTTTAGGGGAAATAGCCCAAATCTCAGTTAAAACCAGATAAGGGTCAAAGAGATAGAATCTGCTGATAAAGGTGTTTTCCTTTTCATTGCTACTCAAAATGGGAGTTTTCCTGGGTTTTTATTCCCTGCAGCCCCAGGAAGAGAAAGTATCCTGGTCGCAGAGGAAACCTTCAACTAGAGACAAACCACAGTCCTCAAATTCTCTCCAGCTATATAAGGTTTCGAGCACAAAATTCTTGAGCAAACACACCAAGTGCCTCTCTGCATTGATTGTGATTTTTGGTGCTAAAGAGAGCACTGCAGATGATGCTGAAGGTCAAATGAAGGTAGAGAAACCGCAAAACAGCATGCCGCACCACCCAACTGCAAGCTAATTGGGAAGGAAATGGTTTCAAACCGACAGACTGTGGCCTGATAACCAGAATCTCATAGGGACAAAAGGTTCGTGTCATTTAAAGGGGTAGCTTTGCCTATTTAAATTGTGCAAACAAAAGAAATGAAACCCCCTCGTGGGATGGGAAGTTCTATTAGCAGATATTACCATCCTTGCTTTTATGCCCTCCTGTGTCACAAACCCTGAACATGTGCTGCGTGTCCTCAGGCATTCATTGGTTAATTTACTTATTCAAAGTAAGGCAACAACAACAAAAAAGCAACAAAAAAACCCCAAACAAATTATATACTGGGGCACAGACAGCATTAAGATGCAGTGCACAATTTTGATATGTGAGTTTTTAAAAGAAATGTGTTCGGTCTAAAATTGTACATATGTTAAACTCTAGAAAGTAAGAAGCCTACCACAGTACCACTCAGGGAAATAAAACAAAAATCCTTTAAAGGTATGGCTCTGTTGAGAACCAGAGGCACTCGATGTAATATCAGGTGCTTCTCTGTAGCAAACAACAGCCATTCGGGGCTTGCCTTTAATCAGCGCTCCAATAAAGGCCACTGGAGGAGGCCCATTTTTCTATCATATGGATGTGGTAAAAGTTAATTATATACTTAATTATATCCTTTGATTCTGAAGCCTTTATAGAATGCCTACAAAAGTAACCTTGTATAATATTCCCTTATATTTTCAAGCTGAATTGTAATGAGTGAACTAATGCAAGATAATTAATACTTTAAACTTTATATTTAGTTGGGTCTTTAAAAAACATCATGTGGCAAGCCCTTATGACACTACTTTGTGGTTGACCAGGCATCGCCTACATTTTGCTGAGGGGAATAGTCAAGTCCAGAAATGTTAAAGAACTTATTTTTGTCACAAAAGAAGTTGAGGTAACATTCAAACCAACCTTTGCTTCTTGTCTCAAAAGTTAATGCACAGATTCTTCTGCCATGGACTCTGATAGTTCTCTGTGTTTTGCAGATCATTAGTATATTTAGTTCAGTAGCAGTGATATCACAATATTTAACTTTGGTTTGAGGACAAGCACCTGTGTTGAAAAGAAATAAATGTGAGTTTGAGAAAGAACATTGTGAATACAATCATAGTTACTTCCTATTTTATGCTTCTGGATAGAACCTCCTTTCCAGAGTAATGCTGCTACCACTGCTACTGCTACTTTAAAAGAAAACCAAAAAGTAAACAGACTTGTTGCTATTTGTAATTTTTTTATAGTTGAGATTTCATTTGTGGATTTATGTTTAATTAATTAAGCAATATCTAATTATTGCTGCACAGGATTTCCCAATATTGAGAGCATTTAGAATCAAGAAATCGCAAAGCAACATGTTATATTTGTAGTGTTTTAAAGTATTTTTAAATTTTTACTTACAGTTAACATTCAATTGTGTTCAAGTATTTAAGAAACTTTCCTAAATGATCCAGCAGGGATGACAAGTCCATGGCACAAAGGACAGTCCTGGCTGGTATGGAGATATCATTTGGCCTGTGGAAAATTTAGAAAAATATCAGGTTTGTGAGTAAACTTTACTTACAAAGCTATGCTTTGGGTGTCTGGTATGTGAATATCAGTATTCCCATGAGAAATGTGACTTACCAGACAAACTGAGTATTATTAAACTCTAAGCCATAAGATGTGCACCAGTTCTACATACCAAAAGGTGATTTGATGGAAAATGAAAACTAACCTGTCCTATAGTTTTCCCCCTTCCAGTTTATCACAGTACCAGAAGTGACCAGTATCTGGAGCCATTACTTTGGTTTAAGGCTCTATGTCCAGAAGGTCCCTATTAAAATGCAAGTATACTGCTCCTCAATTCATTTGCACCTTATTATCAGATTGGAGGGGAAAGGGATTATAGCCCTAGGGAATGGGAGGGGCTGAGAAAAGTGTTTTCCATGGGCCCTCTGCTGTCTTGACTGTGTGCCCCTCTGAGTGTCTATTGCATTGTTTTAAATCCACCTTTGCTGCCATTGACATTCAACTCCACCTCAACTGTCCACTACATTCTTATCTTTTTCCTGTACTATTTTCTGAGCTACCTGGGAAGAAATGAGCTCTCCCCCACCCAAATTCCTAATATTCATAACTTCTATCATTCACGTATCACCTCTTGTCTTTGTTTCAGTTATCTTTGCATTTGTACATATCTTATTTGGTAACTTTGGTATGAGCTCCTGGGGTGATGAGGAACCAGGTTGGTGACCCAGAGCAAGAAAGAGGGTGACTGGGGTGGGAGTGAGAAGCAGACTGTTGCCTGTCCATGCGGCATCCTGGGTTCTTTTTTAAACAGCAAAGTCATGATGTTTTTACCTGGATTCTGCCTTCTGCCTGTTCCCTTTGTACTGATGTCTTCCTGGCTTTGGTTTTGGCTTTAAGGTCCACATTGTCCTTAATTTCTCTACCCAAAGGCCATACAAGGTGTCACTCATTGATCACTGGATCATTGCAGGGCCATTCTGCCAGTAGAGTAGTTGTGCTTCTGTTCTGGTGCAATGGAGAATGGTGTTAGTGCCACTCTGGAAGTCATTATGTCTCTTCTTCCTTGGCAGGACACTAGATATCAGGTTCTGGCCTTTAAATTGAGGCCCTGACAGAATCAGGTCATTGAAGAATGGGCCAATTTGTTGGCAACAAATCTTGTTACCCAACCAGCCCAAGACCTGGTGTAGAAGGTATGGTAACAAAATTCTAAGATAATCTCCATTGATCTGTTCTTTGTATAATTTTCTCCCCTTGAGTTGGAGGTAGGACCTGTAGCATGTTTCTGACTGATAGACTATGGCAAATGTGATGAAGTATCACCCTAATGATTATGTTACATTATATGGCAAAGGAGAAGATCCCTACTCAGTTGACTTTGGGTTAGTCAAAAGGGAGATTATCTTGGGTGGGCTTGACCTTGGTGAAACCTTTAAAAAGAGACTGGGGCCCACCCTGAGGTCTGAGAGATCCTCCTGCTGGTCATGAAAGAGAAGTAAGCAATAATGAGTCTACAGATATAAGGATATGAATTCTTTCAACAATTACATGAGCTTGGGAAAGGACCTTTGAGCCTTAGAAGAGACCTATGTTCTGGACAACACCTTGATTGCAGCAAAGGATCTGGCTATGATGTGCTCAAATGCCTTACTTGTGGAAACTGTGAGATAATAAATGTATGTTACACAAACTCTAATTTTCATGGTAATTTATTATGCAGAAAACTAATGCAGGTGGACACCACTGACAGTTGCTCCACCTTCAGGCCGACCTGCACTGATATTTACGTGGATGAACACATCAAGAGAGTGATGCTCTGATTCACGACACCACTGAGTGGTACGGCATCATTGTTAATAATAAACACTCTGAAGCCAGACCACCTATGTGACTTTGGGCAGGTTACTTAACATATCTGTGCCTTGGGTTCCTCAGTAAAAAAATGGGAAGAATAATAATAGCACCCAACTCATTGGTAGTGTGAAGATTAAGTGAGATAATACATGTATAGAACATGAAAAAGTGAATGCCTCATACATAGTAATCATTTAGTAAATATTACCAATTGTTATTTATAATGGGGTTGTCAGAACTTCCTTTGTGGCTTTAGGCTAGCAGGTGGAGGTCTGCTGTCGCCAGTTTTTTCCCTTTGTTGGTCCTTCGTCACTGAGTTAAGGTCATGCTTGGCATCTTTATACTGGCCCACAGTGATACTAACCTTATTCTCATAAACAGTAAGATATGTGGGGAAATCCAAAACTGAGAGACCATATAATGAATGCAGATCAAAAATCTGGGTAACATCTCTTTGGTCCTTGAAATTTAGCCTGAATGTCAATGAAGTATTTAACAGAACTCACAGAATAAGAAAAGACAGAGGTTGGAGAATGAGGAATAAGGTGGCTCATGGATTTAGGAATTAGTTTTGTTTCGGTAGATATGGGTCTTCAAACTGGCATTCTTTTTAGTGAGTTGGAGAGACTATAGCTATGTTTTTTGGAGCACGTTGGGATGATGCATGCAAATTGTTTAGCACAGTGGTACCTAATAAATGCTCGGGAATAATTGGTGGCTGTAATGATGTTGATGGTGATTTTGATGGTGGTAGTTGCATAGAGAAGTCTTATACATGAGTTTCCCTGTACCTCCAGGAGTTCAGTTGCAAGGACTGGGACTAGGGATCCTAGGAGATAAACAGGATGGGGTGGAGTTGTTGGTGATGCAGGATGGGTGATAACCTTAAGGTGATTGAGGTTTCAGTGCATCAGGGACCTGTTTGGAGGAAGCCTTTATTAATATCCAGAAGGGGAAGGAAGAAAGCTGAAAATCTGCTCTCTGCTAGGGAAAACCAGGAAACTTTCAAGATGCTCTGGGGCAAAGTTTTTAGAAAAAACCAAAGAGTGAAGCAGTGGAGGAGCAGGCTGAGTAGGGGAGGTGCCATATAATCAGTGTGGAAGAGTTTCCTCTCCATGGACAACCCCACAAGAATTGCGGGAATAAGGAAGTGGCGGGTTCCCAAGGACAGTGACATAAGGTAGCCGAAGTGTAACAGATGTCCAACTCACCCCATAGATGCTTTCACATTATTGGTGTTCTACTCATATTTGTTTGATGATGAAGTGTTTCCAGGAGAGAGGAGACCCAGGTCCAAAGAGGGAAATTCCTGGTGTCCTAGGGGCAATGTGAGGGCACTAGTGGGTGTGGGAATGGTCAAAGCTACTGAAAGGTGAGAAAAGTTTTGCTCAGAAAGGAACTTGGGGTGAGGGGCATTACTAATAGTGAAGATTCACCTTTTCCAACTTTACATTTTGCTTGGGGCTGACCCTGGCTAACATGAACATTTTGACCCAGCCTAATGACTTTATAAAAATAACTTTTTCCAGCACTTTCCTCTTGTGGGGCATGTGAGGGTGGAGGGACGGTGATAAGGCACACTTTCTGGCTTTGATGAATCATTCCAGATAGCAGGAGGTTTTAGTCTGCTTTCATGCTAGATCAACTTCAAGGTCTCAAACTGTGTATTATAATTAGCAATGCAAACCTCCAGAGAATGATCTCTTACTCTGAAGAAAATGTTGGGTAGACTTGGTAGAGGATTGTTGTAGTCTTTTTTTTTTAAATGGGTTTTGGTGTCCAAGCTGAGTGAGGCAGCCACTTATCAGAGGTGGAGTCTGATATTCAGATGATCTTTATTAATAAGTGTAGGCCAAATGGTAGCAGAATTCTCTTCCATGGTTATTGGCCCTTTAGTAATTAGTCTGCAGTGTCACAGAGAGAATGACAATGCAGCACTATTTCTATGGAAGGAGAAAAAACCTGTTGGGTCCATTTGAGGACCCATCCATCTGGGTCCAATGGAGGCAAGCCTCCATTCTCAGACTCCTGTTGGATTTCTCAGGGCAGTAGGTGCTTACTCTGCCCCACTGGTCTGAAGGTAAGAATGTGCTCAGTTCTGTAATGGATGGGTTTCTGTGAGCACAGAGGCTCCACGGAGGAGAGAACAGTTAAGAAATAGAAAGAACTCTTTGGTGACATTTTAAAAAACATTTTATTTATTTCTTAGAGAGAAGGGAAGGAAGGGAGAAGGAGAGACCCATCAGTGTGTGAGAGAAACATCAATCAGTTGTCCCTCTCATGCCCTTAACTGGGGACCTGGTTTCCAACCCAGGCATGTGCCCTGACCAGGAATTGAACCTATGACCTTCCAATTTGCAGGCCAGTGCTCAACCCATTGAGACATACCAGCCAGGGCCTTTGGTGACATTTTTGAAGCCTTCTCTAAAGTCTACTTCTATACACGAATAAATCTCCATTCTATAATTTTGTTTAAGTTGTTTTTTTCCTCACTTTCAATTTAGAATTCTAATAATAGTCACAATACTAAGAAAAAAATAATAAAATGTTGCCTTACCCCACAAAACAGATGCTATGATGGGGAGACATAGTTTCCTGGGTTAAGAATCTCACAATTAAGGTGAGAGTTTTACAGGCAGCATTTACTTTCCCCTAAATGATACTCCCAGCATTTTTCTTGACATTCGCATAATTAAGGTCCATCTCTGTTTGAACCGGCAAACAAGCCCGGAATGAGTGAAATTTCATGCCTGGGCTATGGCCAGTTTGGAGAGGGTCAGGCTTGTCACAGGTGTTACGACAAATGCATTTTGGCCATCTCCAGCATAGGATTTCTACAAATAAGAAAGGACTCTGGAGAAGCAGTGTGCTGGGTTAAAAAGAGCCCTGGGCAAGAGGCAGGAGAGAATGGGGTTGTGCCTCTATTAGCTTGTGACTTGGGGACAAGGAATTTAAGTGCCCAAGGCTCAGCTTTCTCATTTATAAAACAAAAAGCCTGAACTAAATGATCTGGAAGACCCTTCGAGCTCAGAAGATCTATGACTTACAGTGTCGAGGCACCCAGCCAGCCCTCCTGGGACAGTGAATTTCTCAGTTTCCCGGGGTGGCCCCGGTGGAGGTGCATTTCCTTGGGAGGAGATCTCAGTTCTGCAGCTGGCCACCTTAGAACTGGAAGGTTGAGTGCCCGCAGACTTCACCTTCACATCCAGCAGCTGTTTGCTTGATTTTTAGTATTACCCAACATTAAGTAGGCAGCACCACTGTATGAGGAAAAAAATGAATAAAGATGATCCACCTCCTCCCTATTCATTTATTAATGGCAAAATGTCAGAAGAATTTTGCCTTTTTGAAAGACCACTAAGACTTTTCTGAAGTCAAGAAGCAAGTTAGCAGCTAGGCTGAGACTGGAGCCTAGGTCTTCTGACACTGGACCCTGGGTTGGCTCAGGGAAAGGATAGCTGAGAGCTGGAAAGAGAAACTTCACCTGCTTTTGAACCCCGCCAAAGGCTGCCCTCCTAGCATCTCTGCATTAGGGGTGGAGGTTCCCCTAGAGAGACTTCTGTTTCCTGTGGTGCAGCTGAAGCAGCAGGAGCTTGCAGAGGGGCCCTTCAGTGAAGGTCTTCAGGGGCCATGACTCTGAGCAAGGAGGAAGCCGAATCCTCACCAGCATCTTGGCTTGTTGCAGCCCACTGATTTCTCTTTCTTACTCCTTATCATAGAAAGCACCATATTAAGGAGTACAATTCTGTGGTTTTCAGTGTGTTCAAAAGGTTGGGCAGCCATCACCACTGTGAAATTTGAGAACATTTTCACCCCCCCAAAAACAAACAAACAAACAAAACTGCTGTACCCGTTAGCAGTCACTCCCTTCCTCCCAGCCCCTGTAAACCACTAATCTATATTCTGGCTCTGTGGATGGCTTGCCTCTTCTGGTCACTTTATATAAATGGAATCATATAACATGTGGCCTTTTGTACCTGGCTTCCTTCACTTAGCATAGTGTATTTAAGGTTCATCCACCTTGTGCATCATATATCAGTACTTCATTTGTTTTTATAGGTGAACAGTATCCCATGGTATGAATCTATCATATTTTATTTATTTATTCAACATTTGATGGACATTTGGGTTTTTTTTTTACTTTCGGGCTATTACAAATAATGCTGCACGGACATTTGCATACACATTTTTGTCTAACGAAATGTTTTCATTTCTCTGGTGTATTCCTAAGAGTGGGAAAGCTGAGTTATATAATTATGTTTAATTTTTTGAGAAACTCCCAAACTCTTTCCACATCACACATTTCTGTTTAACCACAGGCGCACACACACAAATAGAAATTGCTGCCATCTTTGGATGGAAAGGATGCTATCTTATTATTTATGTATCTTCCTTATACTATAGGTTTTATTTTTATGTTATAGTCATTAGTAAGTTGGAAGGAATTTCAACTTTGGAATTAGAAAGACCTGGGATAGTGCCTTACATTTTCTCAGTCCTTAGTTTCCTCATCTGCAAAATGGGCCCAGGATTGCTGGGAGTCTTGAATGAGGCAATGGCCATAGAGTCTTTGGCCAAGGCCTGGCACTAAGCAGCCACTGACTCAGCACCAATGCCCCTTGTCCTTCTCCAGAAGAAGGATAGTGTCTTTGCTTTGTATGCCCAGCACCTGGCAAGGTTTCTGACACTAAATAGTTGTAAAATACTGGTTGTTAAATGAATGAATATGTGATGAGGGTGTGAGTGAATGCATCCACATGTAGAATAATGCCTGCCTGCAGTAATTGTTCAATAATGTCAGGTGATTGAATGAATACATTAAAAAAGCCAGCATTAGAACTATAGGAGAAATGCTTTTCTTAAAAACAGTTCCTGACAAAAAAAAATAGAGTTACCATATGACCCAGCAATCCCTGTTCTGAGTATCAACCAAAAAAAACCTCAAAAACATTTATTTGCAAAACCATATGCACCCCTATGTTCATTGCAGCATTATTCACGGTGGCCAAGACATGGAGACAACCAAAGTGTCCTTTGATAGAGGATTGGATAAAGAAGATGTGATACATATTATATCCAATGGGATATTATTCAGCTATAAGAAAAGATGAAATACTGCCATTTGTGACAATGTAGGTGGACCTTGAGAATATTATGCTGAGTGAAATTGTCATCAGTCAGATAAAGCTAAGAACCGTATGATTTCACTCATACGTGGGACATGAGTGAAACTCATAGACGCAGACAACAGTATGGTGGTTACCAGAGGGAAGGGGGTGGAGGGGATAATAAAGTGTGAAGGGGGCCAAAGTATATGGAAAATGGGTGGTGGGCACACAATGCAATGTACAGATCATGTGTTATAGAATTGTTCACTTGAAACCTACATGGCCCTGATTAACCAAAGTCACCCCAATAAATTTAATAACATAAAAGAAAAAAAAGTTCCTGGCAAATATTTTTCCTGGCATTTGGGAGACTCTGCCTAAGATCAGTCACAGGCAACATGTGCAGCTGTCTCCTTCCTTTTGAAATTAATAGGTCTGTGCTCAGGCTGCTATCTGTCTCTACGTGGGAGGAGCAGCCTCCTCATCTTGGGTGTCATGGTCACGTGGCAGTTTCCTGTCTGTCATCATTGGAATTCCACAGTGGGAGGGCCGGAGAAAGCCTGTCTGTCCTGCTTGGATGCTCCTGTTTGTCGCTTTCACGCACTGGCATCCAGGCACATGACTCTGGACATGCCAGGGACAGCCTGGCACACAAGGCGATAAGACAATTTAGCCGAACACAAATTGAATGATTGCAGCCTCAAGTCCCAATCAAAGAGATTTACGGTGTTTTTAAAAAGACACTGATGTTGACTTGACTAGTGAGAAGATGCATGGAGACTGCACTGAGCAAGGAGATGTGTGTGAACCATGAAATAAATGTGGCTGCAGCATCTTAGTCATGACTGTCTAGGAATAGAAATCAGTCCTGTACTTTAAGATTTAGATATGCTTTCCATATAGCTGGCACTTTATAAGAATGGTGCAAGTTTTTGTTAAAAGACTTCAAAATGCAAAGGAGAGAGATGATAAGAATCCGACGAAATTTCTGTTTATGAACAGGAATGAATTTTTCTGCTGTAGGTTTTTTCTACAGAAGGTCAGGCAAAATGTAATTATTTACATAACTCAGTTAGCAAAATCCTGTGGAAGGGAGGGTGGGAAGGAGTGGAGGGTCACGAATTGTTACAGATGGTCTGTCCTTATCGAACAGATTTAGATGCCTGCCTCCCCATTTCTTTCTCCTGTTCTGGTGTACATTGGCACTCATGAAAACCTGCATAGTATGACGGTATGTATTTTGGTGATGTGAGGCTGGAACTCAGGGCAGATGGTGAGATTAAGGTATCTCTTGGGGGCTTTGCAACCTGTGCTGGATGGTTTCTATGTTAAACCCCTCAGTGGATCCCACTGTATATGTGAGGGAACTCAGGGCTAAAGCTGAACGGAATTGCTCTTTGTCCAAGAAAGCCACTGCCCTTTTGCTAGCACCACTTTTGTGTCTGTGGGGTCAGTACACAGCATCTGCCTGGCTAGAGGAAAGGGAGACTAGATTACAGTCCATGAGGTTATTTCCCCCGGGCTCTGTTCCTTCTCCGAAATAAGATGATCTCTCTAATCAGTGTTTTCCAGATTGTGCTCTGAGGAGAGCTAGGTTTCCTCCGAGAGCTCCCCAGTGGCATTCTGGGGCAAGGTGGTGGTGAGGGTGAACTGGTGGATGGATCTCTGGGCCCCAAACCCTCCTTCAAAACCATTTTGCTTTCTCTGTTCTATACATTGTCATTCACTCAAAAATGTTATTTGCAAGTAGATGTGCTTCTCAATCATACCTGAAAAACCACTGGACTTGTGAGGTTCTTAAGTTCTGTTCTCACTTTAAAATTTGGAGACCTGAGTTTCCAGCCATTCCTGGCCACCTGATTTTCTTTCTTTGTTCTGGGAGAGGTGAGCTGTCAGGATGAGGCTTAGCTCAGTGCTATGATGAGGGTCCATTTCTACAATTCAGAACCTGCTATAGATTCACCCGCTACAGAATAAGGGCCAAGAAAGCTGCCAGGTCTAGTGACAAGATCCACACACTCTGATGACCTCATTTGTGCACAGGTGAGCTTCTGCATCTGCACCTGGCTCTTTAGTGGCAGAAACCCAGGACTTTGTTATTTTTTCTAGGACTTCCTGAAACACCTCTGCCTGTCTCACAAAATGGGCCTCCGGAGTGGTATGAGAAGGCCCTTCCTTGATTAACTATATAGCCTATTAGCCCAAAGGCTTTCACAGGATGAGGGATTGGTAGGCAGCTCAACACTCTGCAACGGGTTGCTTGGTGTATATGCTAATGAAGTGACCATCTGCATCAAATAATTATAAGTGGTCTCCCCTGACTGCTCCCCATGTGCTGGCACAGACTGAGGGGAGGTCCCCCTTTACGGCCACTGCAGCCCGTGGAGGAGCGGCTGGGGCGGAGTCCTGTGTATTCCTCCACTCGAAGGCACGCAACCTGCTGGGCGGACAGGTGCTGGCAGTGTGATGTCCATGGGCGATGAATCCGGCCTGTCCTAGGAGCTGACAACTATATCTCTGTCTCACTGGATTTGCAAACTGACACAACATAAGGAATGTCACTCTCTATTACTCGATAATCACACGCATCTCTGTTGCATTGGAAGCCCTGGGAGCAAACATCTTGGTCACAACTGCCCTCTCACTTCGGCGTGATGGGCTGAAGCCGCTGCCCTGGGACAGTGATGTAAGTTACCAGCCGTGTTTTGTCTCCTGGTTGTGGGTGCTGTCTAATATCCACTAAAATGTTGACATGATTCAGATTTGTTTTTTAAGCTCATTTAAAAATTCTATGGAATTTATTGAGGTGATATTGTTTAATAAAATTACATAGGTTTCAAGTGTATAATTCTGTAGTATATCATCTATGTATTGACCCAAAGTCAAGTCTCCTTCTGTCACCATTTACCTCCCCCCTTTGCTCTCTTCTGCCTCCCCCCATTTCCTTTTCCTTCTGGTAATCACCACACTGTTGTCTATGTCTGTGAGTTTGTGTGTGTGTTTTGCTTAACCCCTCCACTTTTTTCACCCAGCCCGCAATGCCCCGTCCCTCTGATACCTGTCAGTCTGTTCTCTGGACCTATGAGTCTTTTTCGATTTTGTGTTTGATCATTCTGGCCAAGTTCAACCTTGCCTTTCTTAGCTAAATAAATACAGTTGACATTTAGACCTGATATTTGCATGCTTTTGTGCATGGCAAGTTTTACTTGTTAATGTTTTAAACGGTTAGTGTCACTTTGGAAGCCAGACTCTAGCATGGTGCAAGTGTAACCTGGGTCTGCTCCGTCGCCCGTTCTTGTCTCGTGTGTCTGCCCGTGCTGACGCTGGCTTCCTGCCAGGTCTTTCCCCTCCGGCACTTTCTCTTTTCCTGAGAAAACCTCTGGCCGGCAACTTGAGGCCCAACTGAGCAGACTCCCTCAGGTGAGTGTCCATGATGTGATTTTGTATAACTAGGAGCAGAGAACCCACTTTTATTTTCCGAGAGAAGCTAAAGAAAATCTTCTGAGAATTGTGATTGTGTGTTATATGATGGAGCAGAGGCGACAAATGTATTTCCATTTGTGTTTTATGGCAGAATCCTAGGTCACCCAGGGGAAGGTTTTCATATGTATAAGACTTCAGTTTCATCACTTTTAAATAAAGACACATACAGGTATATTTAATATTCCTTTAATAACATAACATTAGAAAATAAGAAACAATATCTACCTACCTACCTATCTGTCATCTCTCTCTTTCCTTGCCCCCCCACCCCTTATCTAAGGTATTCTAAAAATCCAGCACTAATTTAATTTGTCTTTCTGGATAAATACACTTTAGGATTTTCTTGGAACAATGGGAGACCTCAAGTAGGACATATGTGGACAAGAAAAATTTATTAGGTAAAAGAATTAAATTCTTAATGAGAAATCTCATTTTGGCTTTCAACTCTAGAGAGAACATTGTCTTTAATTATAAGTGTTTTATTTCCTCTCCATTTCAATAGTTCTTTTACATCATTATCTTATTTGGTTCTTCCAAAAAATTGTTAGGAGACTATATGTCATAATTTTTACATTAGGAATCTGAGCTCTGAGATCTACAAGAAGAAGGCAGTCTAAGCACATACAGTGTTCTGTTCTGAGCCCTTAGAAATGACAGAAAGAATTTCTAATCGCAGAAGTCACAGACACATGTGTTCGAAGACAAGAGTGAGTCTTTCCAGTGGGTCATAAACTGTAAGGAATCCTGGGAAGATGGAAAGCAGGCAGATTTAGATTGAAGAAAGAAACACAGTCTGAAATGCTCGCAGAGAGTGCTTTTGCAAAGGGTTGGAGAGGAGCCAAGCTGGGGTGGAACACTTGAAGCAGGGGCATTTGAAGGCACCTAAACTAGGTACCACTTACGCTTCTGGTGGTAGGCGATGGCTCCTGGGGCGAAACCCAGGTCTTTTCTCTCTACTGCCTGTGTTCCTGTCACAGCTTCTTGAATAGGCTCAGGAGACTTTGGACTCGCCTAGGTCTACACAGCACAAAGTGAATAGCATCTTGTTAATGTGAATACTGTGCACCAATAAAGTGTATAATTCAGGATTAATGATAATTGTTTTCCTGTTTGATCTCATTTTTTGCTTTAAAAATTAATATCTTGTAGTATAATCTACATGCAATAAATTTGACTAATTTTAAATGTACGATTCCATAAGTTCTGACATGCGTGTACAGTGTGTAAGCGACCACCCATGCAGTCAGATATAGTTCCTTAAAAGTTAAACATAGAGCTATCACACAACCCAGCAATTCCTCCCTTAGGAATATACCCAAGAGAAAGAAAACTATGCATTCACACGGAAACAAGGATACCAATGCCCACAGCGGCTCACGCAGGCACTCGCCCGAAGCTCCCTGTGCCCCTTTGCAGGCATCGCCCTCTTCTTACCTCTTACACACAGCAGTTGCTGGGTTGCTCTTTATCACTCCAGTTTTGTCTTTTCTAGAGTTTCTTATAAATGAAATTACACCGTATGCAGTCTTTTGTGTTTGGTTTCTCTCATTTATCATGACATTTTGAGATTCATCTCTATTATTTTATGTATCATTAGCTTGTTCCTATTTATTGCTGAGTAGAATTTCATTAAATGAATGAACTGCAATTTATCTGTTCAACAGTTGGACATTTATATTGCTTCTAGTTTGTGGTTATTACAAAGAAAACTGCTATAAACATCTGAGTACAGCACTTTGTGTAAATGTATATTTTCATTTCTCTTCAATAAATACCTGAGAGGGATTGTTGAGTCATGTGATATATGACATTTTTAACTTTATAAGAAAGCTGTCTTCCAGTGGGTTGTTATCATTTCACATCCCCAGCAGGAATGAATGAGGGTTCTAGTTCCTCCACGTCCTTGTCACCATCCTATTAAGCATTGTTAAAAATTTTTTAGCCATTCTATGAGCATGTGCTAAGCATCTTTTTCCTGTGATTTTTTCTTTAAAATTTTTATTATTGATTTTGAGAGAGAGATCAACTTGTTGTTCTACTCATTCACACACACCCCTACCCCCTGGTTAATTCTTGTATGTGCCCTAACTGGGGATCGAACACACAACTTTTGTGCATCAGCCAATGCACCAACCACATGAGCAACCCAGCAGCCAGGGATCTTCCTGTGAGTTCTGCAATTTGTAAATCTTTTAGTGAAATGTCTAACTTAGTTTTTGGTCCTGTTTATAAAATAGTTTGTTTTCCTTCTTATTGATTAAAGATATAAGTCCTTTATTTGGTATGTATTTTGCAAACATTTTCTCCCTGTCTGTGAGAGAAAGAAGTCCTTGTTCATGATAAGTATTTAGTCTTGCCATTAAGTGTAATGTTTGTTGTGGGGTTTTTATAGCTGCTCTTTATCAATTCAAGAAAGTTTCTGTCTATTCTTAGTTTGCTGAGAGCTTTTATCATGAATGGATGTTGAATTATGCCACATGTTCTTCCTGAATCTGTGGAGATGAATTTGTGGTTTCCCTTTTTTAGGGTTTGTCAAAATGGTGAATTACACTGATTGGTCTTGAATATTAAACCAATGTTGTGTTCCTGGAATGAATTCCGCTTGGTTATATGGTGAAAATTTTTATGGAACTTTTTATGTATGGCTGGATTTGATTTTCTCAAACTTTGTTAAAGATTTTAGTGTTTATGTTTATGAGGGAAATTGTTCTGTAATTATTTTTCTTTGTGATATCTTGTCTGGTTTTGGTATTATGGTAAAATTGTGCTCATAAAATAAGATAAGAAATGTTCACTTCTCTTATTTTTGAAAAAATTAGCATAGAATCTGTATTATTTATTCTTTCTCTGCTTGGAAGAATTCATTAGTAAATTACTAAGGTCAAGTTTTCTGGATTTTCTTGATGTGAAGTTTTAAAACTATGGATTAAATTTTTTTATTGTAACTAAGGCCATTCATGTTATCTATTTCTTCTTAAATAAGTTTTGATTGTTTGTTGTTTTTGAATAATTTTCATATCATCTCAGTTGTCAAACTTATTGGCATCAAATTCAAAATGTTTCCTTGTTATCTTTTCTAACAGCTGTGGGATCTGTAATGAAATCCTATTATCTTTCATTCCTGGTGTTGGTGACTTGTGTCTTCTTTCCTTTATTTTTCATCAGTCAGGTTAGAGGTTTATCAGTTTTGTTCATCTTTTCAAAAACCAACTTTTGTTTTTGTAATTTTTCTGTTTTCAATTTTATTAATTTATATATAAATACTTTAATATACCCATGGACTAGTTTTATGGCCCACAATAGTTTATCTCAGTGAGTGGCCTAGGCACTGTTGAGTGGAATGTTCTATAAATGTCAATTAGGTCAAGTTCATTGAGAAGTTTGTTTTAGTCTTCTATATGTGTACTGATTTTCTGTCTACTTATTCTATTACACAATGAGAGAAGAGTTTTGCACTCTCTAACTGTAATTGTGGATTTGTCTATTTTCTTTCGAATTTTATCAATTTTGTTTCATATACTTTGAAACTCTGTTTTTAGGTACATATGTATGGGGTTGTTATGCTTTCTTGATGAGTTGACCCCTTTATTTTGAAATCTCTCTCTCTTGGTTCTAGGCAATATTCTGTGTTCTAAAATCTGCTTTGTTTAATATAGCCGCTCCAACACTTTTTTGAGCAGTATTTTTTTAGTGTATATAATTTTCCACCTTTTTATTTTGAACTTCCTCATGTCTTTAGATTTAAAATAGGTTTCTTGTAGTCAGCATATACTTGGATGTTGCTTTTTAAAAAAATACCATCTCAAAATCTCTGTATTTTAATTTAAGTGTTTGGACCATATAGATTTAATATAGTTATCTATTTATTGAGTTTAAAACTTCTATCTTGCCATTTTTTCTATTTGTCTCATGTATTCTTTGTTCCCTTTATTTTCTCCCCCTGTCTACATTTAGATTAATTTTTGTGGTTCTATTTTATTTTTAATTTTTACTTATTAGACATACTTTGTCATTTTATTACTATTTATATTAGTTTTGGCATCTTTATCCGCTAGTCCCATTATCTGTTATTTCTTGGCTTGTACCCATTAATGAAGATTTCTGTTGTTATTAGAACATTTCCCTGCTTTTCTTCATGCCTGGTAATCATTTATTGGATGCTCTATACTATGAATTTTGCACTGTTGCATGCTGCATTGTTTTTTTGGTATTTTTAAAAATATTGTTGGATTTTTTTTTTTCTGATGCATAGTTCATTGAGTTGGAATCAATTCGCCTTTTCGATTTGTTTATAAGCTTTCTTAGGGCAGGTTGGGAGCAGTTGTTAGGTCTAATTTAATACCTTCCTAAGGCAATACCCTTTTGTAAATCCTGTCTCATGCCCATATTGAAATGTCTTTCTATTTGGATTGGGGTGGGGGATACAGTTCTGTGTGAACCTTAGAAATTTTTCTGTGTATTAATTTCTGCTACTCTTTTTCTCAACTCTGATAAATTCTTTTTTTGCATGTGAAGATCAGTACTCAGCCAAAGACTGAAGGGGACCCTTCTGCAGATACCTGCAGCTCTCTCACTATGCAGTTCCTGTATCCCTGGTCCTCTGTCCCTCAAGTTTCAGCTACCTGGGCTTCTCAGAACTCTGATCTCTGTCTTCTCAACTTAGGAGGACTGCTGCTCTCTGTTCAGGTTCTTCTTCCCTTCCTTGCAGCCTCAAAATTGCCTCCATCAATTGTCATCACTCACCATTTGCTCAGGGATCACATTTCAACCCTACCTATTGCTTAATGTCCGAAAACCAGTCATTGGTTTGTCCTTTGTTGTTGTTTAAGGTAGGAAGATATATTTGCTTTCTGTTATTCCATCTACAAGCAAAGTCCTGTCTTCTGTGTTGTTTTCCTTTATCAAAGACATTTTAAAATTGGAAAACAACAAGTTCAGAGGAAACTTAAAGGCAAATCTTTTATCTTTCATCTCTTTGCCTCCAAAAAGAATCTCTAGTGTTACCCATTTGCCTGCCAGAACTCCAGGACTTTTTGACCTCAGTTCTTTTGACAAGTGATTGGAACTATCAAAGATGTGCTAGGTATGTTTATTGCACACTGGGTTCCTTATGGATGTGTGTATTTGTCTGCATAAACATCCCACAGCAGAGCCTGATGCTTCTGAGGAACTCACAGAGGTTGGTCATATTCTTTGGTTTGACTTGTTTGTGTTTGTTTCTTAGAAGAATGTAGTATATTCTCCCTGTGTCTCCATGAGGATCCTCTCTGAGGATCTGTCTGTTGAAACCCTTGAGTGACAAGTACTACTTGTTGGTATAAAAAAATTCAGGAAATTAAGTTCTGAAAATGTGTACCAAAGAACCCCTGAGGGCAAAGGGAAGTGAGCATATCCCTTTGAGCAGGATAAATTAAAGCAGCAAGCTACAAACATTTTGCTCAAGTCTGATATTAATATTAAAAATCCATAAATTTAATTGTGTATGTTTCATATTTTGAAATAGTGTATCCTTCACGTTCAGTGTCTGGATATACCACAACACTCTCTTGTCTACTGCCACACAATGAATTTCACGAATTGGCCTCTGCAGAACCCACTACACTTGGTCCATGTCTGTCAGCCGCATGCAAGATGAGGCATACTATTTACTCCCCTTCTCCTTCCATTCTTTTTTTTTTTTTGACTGATTTTTTAATCATCCCCTGAGGATACGTTCTTTTAAAAAAAATTTTAAATTGATTATGCTCTTACAGTTGTCCCAATTTTTCTCCCTTTGCCCCTTCCACCCAGTACGGCCTACTCCCTCCAACGATCCCCTCTCCTTTGTTCAAGTTCATGGGTCATGCATATAAGTTCTCTGGCAACTCTACTTCCTATACTTGCTTTTAACATCCTCCTGCCTATTCTGTAACTACCAACTGGTACCTCTTAATCCCCTCACCTTTCCCCCCATTCCCCTGGAACCCCCATCCCAAGTGGCCATCATCCCAATGTTCTCCCTATCCATGATTCTGTTTCTGTTCTGCTTGTTTGCTTAGTTTGTTTTTTAGATTCAATTGTTGATAGTTATGTATTTATTTCCATTTTAATGTTCATAGTTTTGATCATCTCTTTTTTAAGTCCCTTTAACATTTCATATAATAATGGTTTGGTGACTATGAACTCCTTTAGCTTTACCTTGTCTGGGAAGCACTTTATCTGCTCTTTGATTCTAAATGATATCTTTGCTGGGTAAACCAATCTTGGCTGTAGGTCCCTCCTTTTCATGACTTTGAATATTTCTTGCCAATCCCTTCTAGCCTGCAAAGTTTCTTTTGAGAAATCAGTTGATGGTCTTCTGGAAACTCCTTTGTAAGTAGTTTATCCGCTTTTCTCATGCTGATTTAAAAATTTTCTCTTTATCTTTAACCTTTGAATTTTAATTATGACGTGTCTTAGTGTGGTCCTCTTTGCATCTATCTTTATGGGACACTGTACTTTCTGGACTTGCATGTCTGTTTCTTTCATCAAATTAGGGACATTTCATTATTTTTTCAAATATGTTTCCGATTTCTTGCTCTTTCTCTTCTCCTTCTGGCACCCCTATTATGTGAATGTTGGAATGCTTTAAGTTGTCCCAGAAGCTCTTTACACTATCCTCAATTTTTTTAAGTATATTTCATTGATTATTCTATTACAGTTGTCCCATTTATTCTCCCCTTCATCCCCTTCTGCCCTGCAACCCCCTCCCACCAGTATTCTCCCTCCTTAGTTCATGTCAATGGGTCATACATATAAGTTCTTTGGCTTTTCCACTTCCCATACTATTCTTAACCTTCCCTTGTCTATTTTGTACCTACTATTTATGCTTCTTTTCCCCCATTCTCTCCCATCCCCGTCCCCATTGATAACCTTCCATGTGATCTCCATTTCTGTGGTTTTGTTCCTATTCTAGATGTTTGCTTAGTTAGTTTAGGTTTTTGATTTTTAGGTTCAGTTGTTGATGGTTGTGGGTTTTTGTCATTTTACTGTTCATAGTTTTGGTCTTCCTCTTTTTATTAGATAAGTCCCTTTAAGATTCATATAATAAGGACTTGGTGATGATGAACTCCTTTAACTTGACCTTATCTGGGAAGCACTGTATCTGCCCTTCCATCCTAAATTATAGCTTTGCTGGATAGAGTAATCTTGGATGTAGGACCTTGCCTTTCATGACTTTGAATACTTCTTTCCAGCCCCTTCTTGCCTATAAGGTCTCTTTTGAGAAATCAGCTGACAGTCTGATGGGACTGGAAAGTCCCATATAGTTTGATCTCCAAAATATATAAAGAACTCACAAAACGCAACTCCAGGAAGACAAATGACTCAATTAAAAAATGGACAAAAGAGTTGAACAAACACTACTCCAAGGAGGACATACAGAAGGCCCAGAGACATATGAAAAGATGCTCAGCATCACTAGCCATCAGAGAGATGCAAATTGAAGCCACAATGAGATACCACTTCACACCAGTGAGAATGGCCATCATAAACAAATCAACAAACAACAAGTGCTGGAGAGGATGCGGAGAAAAGGGAACTCTAGTGCACTGTTGGTGGGAATGCAGACTGGTGCAGCCACTGTGGAAAACAGTATGGAATTTCCTCAGAAAACTAAAAATGGAACTGCCTTTTGACCCAGCAATTCCACTGCTGGAAATATACCCTAAGAACCCTGAAACACCAATTCAAAAGAACCTATGTACCCCAACGTTCAGAGAAGCACAATTTGCTATAGCCAAGAGTTGGAAGCAACCTAAGTGCCCAGCAGTAAATGAATGGATAAAAAAACTGGTACATTTACACAATGGAATACTATGCAGCAGAAAGAAAGAATAAGCTCCTACCCTTCACAACAGCAACTAAGTGAAATAAGCCAGGTGGTGAAAGACAAATACCATATGATCTCACCTATAAATGGCACTGAATCAACAAAACAAACAAGCAAGCAAAATATAATCAGAGACATTGAAATTAAGAACAAACTGACAGTAATGAGAGTGGAGGTGGGAGGGTATAATAGGGGCAAAATGGGAAAGGGTTTTTAGGAACATGTATAAAGGACACGTGAACAAAACCAAAGAGGGGTAGGATCAAGGGTGGGAAGTGGGGGTTTCTGGGGTGGGGGGGAATGGAAACAACTGTACTTGAACAACAATAAAAAATAACAACTGTACTTGAACAACAATAAAAAATAAGTTAAAAAAAGATTCTCCCCTTATCTTTAACCATGGGTAATTTAATTATGATGTATCTTCCTGAGTTTCTCCTTGGGTCCAGTTTCTTTGGGACTCTCTGAGCTTCCTGGATCTCCTGGAAGTCTATCTTCTTTGCCAAATTGGGGAAGTTCTCCATTATTTTTTCAAATAAGTTTTCAATTTCTTCCTTTTCCTCTTCTCCTTCTGGCACCCCAAGGATTTGGATGTTTGAACTTTTAAAGTTGTCCTAGAGGTTCCTAAGTCTTTCCTCATTTTTTTTTAATTGTTGTTTCTTCATTCTATTCTGGTTGAATGTTTATTTCTTCCTTCTGCTCCAAACCTTTGATTTGAGTCCCAGTTTCCTTCCCTTCACTGTTGGTTCCCTGTTTATTTTTTCTTTATTGCACCTCGCATAGCCTTCATGTCTTCATTTATTTTGCGACCATACTCAACCATTTCTGTGAGCATCCTGATTACTCGTGTTTTGAACTCTGCATCTGATAGGTTGGCTGTCTCCACTTTGCTTAGTTCTATTTTTGGAGTTTTGATCTGTTCTTTCATTTGGGCCAATTTCTTTGTCTGGGCATGCCTGTTACACAGTAAGGGGCAGAGCCTTAGGTATTCGCCAGGGTGGGGTAACCCATTTTGCTGCATTGTGGCATTGTACATGGGAGAGGGGTCAGAGAGGGAACAATGCTGGTTGCTCAGCTCTCACCATTTTCAGTAAAATTCCAGCTTTCTGCAAGCAAATTGTGCCCTTCTGGTTCTGATTCCTGAGTGGGTGGGCTTTTGTATGTTTAGGACCCAGTGGGTCTCTCCAACAAACTCTCCTGTGAGGCTAGGAGTTTCTCCTGCTGCCACAACCTCCACAGGTGTTTATAGCCAGTGGTTTTGAGGCTTTAGTTTCCTGCACTGGAACCCAGGGTTGTGCGATCTGTCTCTCTCCCCAGTTTTTCCTCCTGGCTTATCGGTTATCTGCACTGGAATGTGGGACCATTGGTCTGCCAGCTACCACTTCACCTGCTCGGCTTTGCTGCACATCCTCTCTGCCCCGGCTGCCTGTCTCCACCCTCCTACCAGTCTGGATGAATGTTTCTTCTTTAATTCCTTGTTTGTAGAACTTCCATACAGTTTGATTTTCTGGCAGTTTTGGTTGTTTTTTTGTTTTTAAATTTGTTGTCATTTCAGTGTGTGAGTAAGCAAAGTGTACCTACCTAAGCCTCTATCTTGGCCAGAAGTCTGGTATCCTAGACTTTTTGTATTCTTTTTTCTTCTTGCTGTACTGATTGGGTGTCTTTTTCTTCCTTATGTTCCAAATAATTGATTTGATTCTCGGTTTCATCTACTGTGCTGTTGATTCCCTGTAAATTGTTCTTTATTTCAGTTAGTGGTTCCTTCATTTCTGATTGGATCATTTTTATGCTGTTGAAGTACCCACTGAATTTCTTGAGCATCCTTGTAACCAGATTTTGAATTCTGCACCTGATAGATTGTTCATCTCCATTTTGTTTAGTTGTTTTTCCTAAAGTTTTGTTCTGTTCTTTCATTTGAGTCATATTTCTTTGTCTCTTTATTTTGGCAGCCACCCTGTGTTTGTTTCTATGTGTTAGGTAGAGTTGTTTTGACTCGGTGTCTTGGTAGCATGGTCTACTGTAGTAGGTGTACTGTAGGGTCCAGTGACACATCTTCTCCTATCCCCTAAGCTGGGTATTGAGGTATGCCCTCCATGTGGGCTGAGTACACCTTCCTTTTGTAGTTGAGTCTTGATTGCTGTTAGTAGGTCAATGGGAGGGATTTATCTGAACCAGGTAGTTGGTAGGACCGGCTGTGACTCCTGGCGAGCAAGTACCTCCCTCCATGGTTTATGGAAGTAGCTGGGTGGTTGTCCTCCAAAAGTGGTCTGTAATTGTCTGCTGGGTGTGCAGGCTTTGGAGTTTTATGAGTGGTGCAAGCCAAGGTCAGCCTCCACCTGTGTCCTGTCTGTGGCTCCATGGTGTAAGCTCTATAAAACAATCTGCAGATGGCTGCTGCTAGTGTGGCCTGGGGCCACTCAGAGAGAGGTACAGGGGCTGGGCTCAGCTGTTGCTTTTTTGAGCGTATTAAGGAATGTCTGAAGCCTGCACCTAACTTAGCCCTTCATATGGAAAAACCAGTGTTATCAGCTTGGGTGGACCAATAAGTTGGATGGGGCAGAACCTTAGGTAATTATCAGGGCAGGACTTACCATGTGAGCCAGGTTGATGGAGACTCAGATTTGGTGTCTCTGCACTGTGGCTCTGTGTAAGAGTGGGCTCAGAGAAAGGACAATGCTGCTGTCTGCAGTTCTATCTGGGAGGAAGCTGTCGTTTAGCTCTCACCCTGATGTGCCAGAAACTTCAGTTTCTCCCCGTATGCCTCTGGTGCCCTTCAAGGTACTTCCCTAGTGCTAGAGCCCAGGGGTAGTGAGTATGAGTAAGTATGAGGAGATGCCCGAGGATCCCAAAGTTTTTTCCACTGACCCAACCCTCACTGGTTTTTACAACCAGAAGCTATGGAGACCTATCATCCTGGTACTGGAACCCTGGACTGGGTAGTCTAGTATGGGGCTGGGATCCCTCACTCCCGAGATATCCTTTCATTTTATATCCACCACATGTGGGTTTGGGACCAGCCTATTCCACGTCTCTGTCCCTCTGCCCCTCCTATCCATCTGGATGAATGTAGTTTCTTTAATTCCTTAGTTGTTCAGGAAATTCAAACTTGCAAAAATGCTTGCAAGAGTATTAATTATTTATTACCCTGGGATAAGTGCACTTCTATACAGCTTGAGTTTCTGATGGTTCTGAGTGATATTCATTTTGTAGTTTAGCTGTAATTTTGCTGTGGTTGTGCAAGGAGGTGAGCTCCATCTTGCACTGCATCTTGCATCTTTATTTATGCCTCCATCTTGACTGAATATCCCCTGAGGATACTTTCATTGGTCTTAGAGAAAGAAGAAGGGAGGGAGAGACAGAGGGAGAGAGGGGAGGGAGAGATAGAAGGAGAGAGAGGAGAGAGAGAAAGCAATGATTGGTTGTCTCCTGCATGAACCTGTGACCTAGGTAGGTATGTGCCCTGACCAGGGAGTGAACCCACAACCTTCCGTTGTACAGGATGATGTTCCAACCAACTGAGCTGCCCTGCTAGGTCTCCTTCCATTCTCAGCATTAGAGGGAAACAAGAGCAGACAACAGGTTATCTCATTTTTCAAAAGTTGTCCATACCTGCTCTGCTGGTTTCATGAATGAATATCTTCCCCATGGCAACATAATAAACAATGTGTGGTGACCATGTCTGGAAGGTCTTCTACATCATCTCCAGAGGCTAGTATGGTGCTGGAAACAAAAAAGGCACTGAGAATTTACTGACTTATGAAGTTAAATCAAGTCAGCTGGGAGTTCTGGGTTTTATTAAAACCATTAAGGATTATTGATTTCAGTTCATTACTTTTCCTTGTTGAGTCTTGCTGTACAGATGTCTCTTCTACCTCTCTGCTTCCTTCCTTGGGCTGGATGGGGTGCTAGGAGGAGGAGGGGAATGAGGAGATGGGGTTAGTGATCAAGTCTATGTTTCCTATGTGGCTAAGGCAGAGGAATGAGTCAAACTCTTATTTTTGCTAGCCATCCAAATGTCTTTGTGTGGTTGAGAACTGCTGGAATCATTGTTTTCAATTTACTAATGGGAAACAGAGACCCAGAGGGGTTATGTGATTAGTTTATGTTTACTGAAGTAGGCTTGAGACATGGAGAAGAGGACAGCCCCTTCAGTCCCACTGTTCTTACCATTGTGCTTCCTGTGTGGTCCAATAGCTCAGCTAAGTAACATTTGCTCTTTAAGAAAATACGTATTTGCCTTTCTAAAATGAGTACATTTCATGAAGTGGATAAATCAATTTAAGATATTTGGTCAAATCAAAGAATAGGGAGCAATAAATTTAGTCCTTGGAACACACTAGTTCTCAAGAGCTACCTTGCTCTTCATGGCCATTACTTCCACTTGAACTTTCTCTCTTTGGGGAATAATCTCAAAATTTATCCCAGGATAATAAATAATTAATGCTTTTGCAAGCATTTGTTACCAGAATTCTGTATGGGAAGAGTTCATCGTTACCTCCCCAGCATTTTGAAGGTGACACTAAAAATTACATATGCAATCTTCAGTGCAAAACCAACTGCTGTGGTTGTACAGAACTACTCCACTAACAGGGCCTTAGAAACCCGGAAAGCAGATGGCATGGTGCTTTATGATTTTAAAAAATCTTTTCTCATTTAGTGAAAGGCAGGAATAGCAGCTAAATCTTAAAAAAGACCCTTTGATTCCAGACTCCATACATGGCTAATCTTTTCCTTGTTATTAGGTCCTATACCCAGTTCACAATTAGTCAAGTTGTGTGCCTCTGAATTCTCGAGAGTCTAAATGCAACAGCTGGCAATGGTGTAGTAATAAATGGGAGATTAGGCTGCTTCCATTTAGACTGTGTAGCTTTGCTATTTTTTAAGCCTACTATGGGACAATCCACAACTTTAAAATAGAGGTCATTGTTTAAATAGAAATTATAATTGTAACTTATAAAAATAAAGAATTTAATTAGGATTGGGGAAGGGTGTGAGCTTAGTATTTTTTTGGAGGTTGTATTTCTGTTACTTTGACAATTCTCCTCAATTATTATACTCAAGAAAATATAGGGCACCTATACTTTGCAGTTGAGGTGCCAGTACTATAGCCATTAACCACCTGTGGTTATTGAGCACTTAAAATTTGTCTTTTCCAGATTGAAAGACAGCACTGCTTTAGACCTTTTTCTCTGGTAGTTGATTGTTCATTTGGCATCATCAGAAAAAGCAGGACTGGAAAGAGAGAGGTCAGCTGTGGCAGATGCAAACACTTTTTGTGTTGTGCATTTGCAACAGAGGACTGAGCTAAATAAGTATATGGACCCTGAATTCTCTGAATTTGACCTTCAGGGTGTTGGTGAACTTGGCGAGTTCTCATCTTCTGGATCCTTTGGGTTATCTCTGGGTCTTTACCTCTCAGATGAACACTGTTCAATAGAAATATAATGTGAACCACATATATAACATAAAATTTTTCTGTGGCCATATTAAAAAGGGAAAAAGAAACTGGTCAAGTTAATTTTAATGATATATTTTATTTAACTCAACATATAAAATATTTATCCTTTAAAAGTATAATCAATATAAAATTATTAATGGGATATTTCACATTTTTAATGGTACCAATGCTTAAAATCTAGCATGCATTTTATACTTCCAGCACACCTCAGCTTGTGCGAACCAATTTTTAAGTCCTTAATAGCCAGATACGGCTGCTGTTCAAGATTGCATGGCCGTTGTGGCTTTAGTACTCAAATAGGCCAGGGAATGGTCTAAACTGGGATCAAGAATAAAGATACACTATTTCATAGTTATGTTCAAGTTTATTACAGATCAAATTAAAATGTAAGTACAGACTTCTAAGAACTTTATAAATCTGGATTGGTATATATCTCTAGAAACTCAAATGGAGATCAAAAGGAAAAGAACTATTATCATTGGTTACCTAAAGTGTAGTCCCAGGAACTGTGCTAATTGATTTACATATATTTTGTGAAATCCCTACAATGACCCTATGAGTGTTATTATTGGCTCCTTGAAAGATAATGAAATTGAGACACTGGGGGATTAGGAAGTCTGCCCAAAGAAATACAGCAATGAATCAATAGTTGAGCTGGGAGTCCATCTAAGCCCACGCTGTCTTACTAGCTGACATAGCTTCACTCATCCCAAGATCTTAGATCACCCTATACCCAAGTAGATTCAACCTTAGATTTGTCAAAAAGACTTGCCCATGAAGCCCTCTGATACAAGTCAAGAAACCATGCACAACAATTTCCAAATGTAGTTTTCATTTTCCAAGTTTTATGGCCTTTATTATACATTCAAAAAAGGATGTGAAGAAAAACAGATATATATAGATAAATAAGTAGACCATATTTTGTGGGTGAAAAATACTGTTGACACAATTGCTTATAGCCAGATGGTATCCTTGGATGACATAAGGCAAGCTTGTCACTTGCCTTCCGATGTCTCCCTTGTCCTTTATCAATGAATCTTCTCACTGAACACTGTCAGAGTTCCTTGTATGTTGCAGGCGTGTCCAACCTTTGGGCCTCTCTGGGCCACACTGGAAGAAGAAGAGTTATCTTAGGCCACACATTAAATACACAAACACTAACAAAAACTGATAAGCAAAAAAGAGTTTTAAGTAAACTTACGATTTTGTGTTGGGCCACATTCATAGCCTTTCTGGGCCACACGCGGCCTGCGGGGTGGGTGGACACCCCTGGAGTGGCTGCTGAAACTCCTTCCAACTATTAATACAACATAGAGTCTAGAAAACACCATTCTGGAATTTGATCCTGATTTGTTTGCCAAGACTCTGAACATGGCTTTCTTTTCCAAAGGGCTTGGTTTCTTGCACCCTAGTCAGAGCCATTTTGCTGGTTGGAAATACCCAAGTAGGATGCGTAAAGGCAACCTGGCACGGAGGGTAGCTCTGTAGGAGAAATCATGGTGACTGAGGACCTCTGGTCTTTGAAGGGCTTGGGGAGAGAGCAGAACTTTTAGAGAGAAAACTACAAGTCAGATGTATTCAAAATAATATACAAATGAGTACGAGGTCATTTTGCTATGGGAGGTCAGTACTGTAAGTGATGAACAGACATGCCCTAATTAGTTCAAGATCTTCAAAGGACAGCACATGTTATAAAGCCACAACCTAACCCTGCAGGCTGTTTTACTAATTCAGAGAGCAACTTAACCCAAAGTGCCTTCCCTGTACTTCCTAAAAAATTCAAAGGATACAAAGATTAAAAGCCCTGGTTGCATTTGGAAATTAAATGTAAAGGAATGCAAACTCTTTTTCCTGGTTACTGAAAGCCTCTCTCTGAATCATATTGCTCAGGTTGGATTCCTCACTTCTAGAGAGATGAATAAACTCTTTCTAGAGCTTTTCTATATACAAAAGAATAAAAGATACAACATGTGGTGTGTTTCCTAAAGATAGCTAGCTCTGAGATGGTGGAAAAGAACTTTACAATGTATCACCTATTTTCTTCGTAATGTTTAAAAAATTGGGAGGGAATAATCAGAACACAGTTACAAATTAATCTAACCAGGACTGAGAAGAATGTGACATGTTCTAGATGTGGTCATTGTTTTTGCACTGTTAAGTCCTTGCTGCTTTTATAAATATAATCTTTCATAAGAAAAAATTAACACCCAGACAGAATGATCCCCCCAATTCAAACCAAATTGCCATGGTGTTTTGGTGTGTAAATGGAATTATGTGTTTTTACAGCAGTGGTTTTTAGTCACGTGCGCTGGGTCAGATTGATTGTCAAATTTGGGGAAGGCAAAGAATTTCCCTCTGGGGTGTACTGGCAATTATTTTTCAGTTGTTTTTGCCCTGCCCTGGAGCATGAAGGCAATATCATTTTTAGGATTAGGTGAGTTTATCCAACATGATCAATTTCCTGTGATTGTCTGCTGCTGTCACTGCAGGAAGGGGAAAGCAGCTCTCCTTGATCACTTTGACACTAAAAACCGTCATCTGGAAATTGACCAGGACATAACACTCTGAGCCCCTAATGACAACCACAGAAAGATCAAGAGAGTAATGAAGTCGTAGAGAGAGTCGGGATAATGCAAAGTGGGTTAGCCCTCGCTCATGCCTGTCCTGCTTCCTTTAATGAGGCACAGCACTAGGTAGCTGGTGTCAAGTCCTAATGCATCATGTCTCTAGAGTGTTCTGTCAGGACCTGGAGAGTAATGTGACATGACAGACACCATGGAAGATAATGAGTCAAATTCCCCCTACTTCAGAACATCGCCGAACAGAAATCGTTGACACTGAAGAAGACGGCATGTTCACCGTTTGTAGGAGCCAACGCGCTGCATGGGCAACATCCGCACAGGGAGCTGTATTTGACAATTTCTTGGGTTTGCTGGGAACTGGTCCAAATGCCATGGGTGAAATGATCCCCTCGCTACTTCCACAAGCTCTTTATCTGCCCCCTGGAGTTTTACTCTCTGGTTCTGTTTCTGTCCTCCAGACATTCGTGCTTACTGGTGCCTTTCCTCCTTCTTCCCAATTTAATTCAAGCCAGCAAACAATTATTTAGAATTTATTAGGAGAGTCCTATTTGTTGCCCATGATCCTATTCTCATGCCTGCTCCGTTCAGTTTCCAGAGACAACCAGGATGATCTGTAAAAACACAAATAAAGGGTATGTAAGCTATCTGCTTAAAATCCCCTAAGAATCTCCTAAATGTTTTCCCCTAACCTAAAGTTCCTACATGATACTGAGTTCCCTTCACATTCTAACCTTCTGTCATCTTCCTCTGTTGTCACTCATGCACTCCAGCCATAATGATTTTCTTGAATCATTTCCTTGAATACATCCACTCATCTCTGTCTTGGTACAGGAGAGTTTGGAATCAAGGAGGTCAAGAGAAGAGTGTTTCAGGTAGGGCATGGCCAACTGTGTTGAGAGTTACTGAGAGTTTGAGTACATTGTTGAGAGTCATGCACTAACTTTGGGAAGATGGAGATCATTAGAGACTCTGACAATAGCAATTTCTCCAGTGGGAGTAGAATCTTCATTATAGTGGGTGGAGGAGAGAAAAGGAGGTGAGGAATAGGAGGATGTCATTGGAGAAGAGGAGGATGTCACTGAAGTCAATTTTTTCAAGGTGTTTTGCTATGAAGGAAAGCAGAGAAATGAAGCAGTAGCTGGAGGAGAATGTGTGATAAGAGACAGTATTGTTATTTTATTTATTGTAGAAGATCACTAACAGCATGTTTCTGTGTAATGGGCTACTTTAGAAGAGAGCCTCTGAAATGCAAGGAAGAGATGGTTATTATCACAAACCCCTCCAGAAGTCGAGAGAGGGATGGAAAGTTTGTGCACAATACATGTGTAATAGGAGTCTCCCTTTTGTAACAGGATAGGGGGAGGGATCATTGTCATAGAAGTGGGCAGGCTGCTAGAATTGTTTGGGGAAGACAATGGGATTCCTTTCTGATGGCTTCTATTTTCTTAAAGAAGCATGAGGCAAAGTCAACAATTAGGAGAGAAATGGGAAGGAGTTGCTGTTCCTTTAAGCAGAAAAAATAGAGAAATCATCTCTTTGGAAAGTGAAATAAATAATGGTGTGTAGCAGGATTTCCTAGAGGAGTTGAGTACCCATGGAGTATTTGTGGTCATGAATTGAAAGAGGAATCAGAAATGTGTGTTTTTCCTGGTGAAGTCTAACAATCAGAAGCAGGTCTGGAATAATGGTTTGAGTGGGACCTGGGTTTGAATTCTGACTGTTTCTCGCAAGTTAGTGGATTATTTGGAAACAATTACATAACCTTTCTCAACATTAGTTTCCTTGTATATAGAAACTAACAATAATTTCTATTATTGTTATTATTTCTATCCAGAGTTAATCCTCAGAAACTTGCTTCCAGCATTTACTTAATGAATGCCAACTGTTGGTACCTGGAAAGTACTGGGTGGGCAGGGATGTTCTGGGAGTACACCGAAAGACATAGCAATGCTCCCCAGCCTTTTGCACTCTAGAGATGACAGAACTAACATTTTCTCAGAGGCATAGGAGACACAGGATATGGTGGTCAAGGTTTTTTCCAGCATTGAAGACCAGTAATAAAACTTTGCTCCTTAGAAAATAAAAAATAAAAAAATAATCCAGTGTTTTACTGCTAGCTCCACCCCCAAAATGACATAGCTAAGTGACTTCCTTTTGAATTGGTATCTAATTCGGCCTTCTTTATTCATATGTTTTTTGATTCTTCTCCCCATGAATGGAAGAAGAGGATATAAATTTGTGGAAGAAAGTCCTATAATAGTTTACTTAAAAGCAAGAGAATTAAAAGAAAGTGAAGAGAGTTTTCTCCAGAAGAAACAATGTTGAGCTACAAGTCAAGTTAACCGTGAGTCTCCAGTAATTTATCCTGCACTACTTCAAACACATACAAAGCCAGACCGATTAGTACCGTTCCTGTCCCACGCACCCATCACCCAAATTAAACAACTATTTCCCTCATTTGTGCACATCTCAGCCATCCTATCATTTTATGTGAACATATTTTTGTATGGTTTTCTAAAAGATAAAGGCTATTTTAAAAATAGAGCCATAATATCATTACTCCTAAGAAATGTAGCATAAATTTCTTAATATTATCAAATATTCAGTCAGTGTTCATATTTCTAATTGTCTTATATTTTTCTTTCTTTTTTAAAAATATATTTTATAGATTATGCTACTACAGTTGTCCCATTCCCCCCCCCCTTTATTCCCCTCTGCCCTGTGCTCCCCTCCCACCCACATTGCCCCCCTTTAGTTCATGTCCATAGGTCATACATATAAGTTCTTTGGCTTCTACATTTCCTATACTATTTTTATCCTCCCCCTGTCTATTTTCTATCTACCATTTATGCTACTTATTCTTTGTACCTTTTCCCTCTCTCTCACCCACTCACTCCCCCACTGATAACCTTCCATGTGATCTCCATTTCTGTGATTCTGTTCCTGTTCTAGTTGTTTGCTTAGTTTGTTTTTGTTTTAGGTATGGTTGTTAATAACTGTGAGTTTGTTGTCATTTTACTGTTCATGTTTTTTTATCTTCTTTTTCTTAGATAAGTCCCTTTAACATTCTTATAATAAGGGCTTGGTGATGATGAACTCCTTTAACTTGACCTTATCTGGGAAGCACTTGATCTGCCCTTCCATTCTAAATGAAAGCTTTGCTGGATCATGACTTTGAATACTTCCTTCCAGCCCTTCTTGCTGCAAGGTTTCTTTTGAGAAATCAGCTGACAGTCTGATGGGAACTCCTTTGTAGATGACCCTCTCCTTTTCTCTTGGTGTTTCTGAGATTCTCTCCTTATTTTTAATCTTGGGTAATGTAATTATGATGTGCCTTGGAGTGTTCCTCCTTGGGTCCAACTTCTTTGGGACTCTCTGAGCTTCCTGGACATTCTGGAAGTCTATTTCCTTCACCAGATTGGGGAAGTTCTCCTTCATTATTTGTTCAAATAAGTTTTCCATTTCTTGCTTTTCCTTTTCTCCTTCTGGTACCCCTATGCTTTGGATGTTGGAATGTTTAAAGATGTCCTGGAGGTTCCCAAGCTTCTCCTCATTTTTTTGAATTCTTGTTTCTTCATTCTTTTCTGGTCAAATGTTTCTTTCTTCCTTCTGGTCCACAGCATTGATTTGAGTCCTGGTTTCCTTCCTGTCACTGTTGGTTCCATGTACATTTTCCCTTATTTCACTTAGAATAGCCTTCATTTTTTCATCTAATTTGCAACCATATTCAACCAATTCTGTGAGCATCTTGATTACCAGTGTTTGAACTGTGCATCTGATAGGTTGGCTATCCCTTTGTTGCTTCGTTATATTTTTTCAGGAGCCTTGATCTGTTTTTTCATTTGGGCAATTTTTTTTTTGTCTCAGAGTGCCTGATATGTAGTAAAAGGCAGAATCTCAGGTGTTCATCAGGGTGGGACAACCCACACTGCTGCATTATGATGCTGTGAGGGGTCAGAGAGGGAACAGTGCCACTTGCTCTGCTCTCAGCTGGATTTCAGTTGCTTCCGCTACTACCCACAATCAAATTGGGTCTTTCTGGTACTGATTCCCAGGTGGGTGGGTTTGTGTACATTCTAGAACCCTGTGGGTCTCTCCAGTGAACTCTTCTGTGAGGCTTGGAGTTTCTCCTGCTGCTGCCTAAACCCCCACAGGTATTTTCAATCAGAGGTTTGAGGGTTTATTTCCCTGCGCTGGAACCCTGGATTGTGCCATCTGTCTCGCTCCCCAGTTGTTCCTCCCAGTTTATCTGCATGCCAATGTGGGACCACCCAGTCCATAATTCACTGCCTTTCTGGTCCACCAGCTGCTGCTTTTCCTTGAGTACCCTCCAGCCTGGCTGCCTGTCTCTGCCCCTCCTACTGGTCTGGATGAATGTTTCTTTAACTCCTTGGTTTTTGGACTTCCATAAATTCGATTTTCTGTCAGTTCTGGTTGTTTTTGTTTTTAAATTTGTTATTGTCCTTCTTTTGGTTGTGTAAAGAGGCACAGTGTGCCTACCTATGCCTCCATCTTGGCCGGAAGTTTTATCTTACATTTTTCTTAGTCTTTTTGTTTATGCTGAGTTTTTACTGTTACTTCCAATTCAAATTTAAAACTTCAGGGTTTTTACTGTACCTCTTTGATCTATTCCCTTCTTTTGTCATTCTTTATGATAGAATTTTTTTTGTAAGATAGAAGTGTTAAAATGGAGAGTTAAAATGGAGTATGAGCAAGGACAATTTACTGTAAATGCTATCTTTTGGGTAACATGAACTTTCTGGTGATTCAGGGGCCTCAAGAAGTTATAGTTTTGATAATTGAGATAGAGACTTTATGATGGGATAACAAAACTACAAGAAAGGGAAATAGACCATTGTCTCAAAAAAACAAAATATATTTTAAGATCCCTGGAAAGCTGTGTTGTGATTAATTCATAGTTTTGCACAATTGTGTATTTTTGGATAGGAGAAAATAGATGAATTAATAAAAACAAAAGGTTCCTCTGTACTCATGTGAATGAACTCCTTTTTGACTGGTTGATTTGGGTTGGTTCATTGATGCCATTTAATTTTAGTATTTAGTCATTTGCACAAAGAATTCCAATAAGAGTCAAAAAATGCCTAGGTAACTTTTTAACCAGATTGAAATCAATAAATAAATGTATTTACAAAGAAAAAATAGACTTTGGAAATAATCTGCTTTTGATCTTAATTGATTCTATTGCTAAGGTTATTCAAAAAATATCAGACTATCCCATCAGTTTTATCAGACTTCAGGAGCACTTGGTGGTACATTTAGCTTCTTATTAGTAGTATGACTTGAATGAACAATGGCACAGAATTTAGAAACATGAGCAGTATGCATGGTGAGAAAGATAAAAGAAAATTGTTCAACCTATCTAGTTTCTACCTTTCACATTCCTTCACTTTTGACTGCTAAGACTTCAAACTGCAAACCCAACCTCAACCTAGTCTTTAGTACTCATATAGTGCTCATATTAGTATTGTCTGAGTTAGTACCCTTTACTACTCATATATCCTTGTGTGGGAGAAGGTCACGAAATTGGAGCCCAACACTCTTAGATTCCGTATGAGGGAAACTAGTACAGCACCCCTTGCCATGTATATGCTCAATGTCCACTAAATATGAACTTGAATGTACTAAAGGTGCCAGGTCTTTGGCTTGAGACTGGATAATTGGAGCTCATTTGCCAGTATGGGTTGTATGCAGGGTTGTTTGGGGATATGACGACACAGCACAATAAGGTTTCCTGCCCTTCGGGAATCAATGGCTTTGTGTTTTGTCTATTGCTCCTGATCCTCAGTATTTATGATCTGCTGTGCTCCTGTCTTGCTTTGTTTTTCCAGTTTCTTTTCCAAGCATAAGAATTCTACCCCTGAACCACAATGAATATCTAGGTCCCTAGGACCATTCAAAGATTTCTCCATTGGCCTCTGATCACAGCATCATTCTCTCCTGAGGTTTCCCTCTGTCCTGCTCTGGGAATTCTGAGCTTGAATGTTGATGGCCATCCATGGACCTCGTGCCTGCTGGTCCGCATGCTTCTCCTGGCTCCTGTGACTGGTGCTCTAACCCCTCCTGCTGCAGGTAACTACACTATGGGCTAAGATACGCCACTAATGTGGAGAAGAGAAGATAGTATGGAGACCTTTCCAACACCTGACCTCCTTGAGCTCAATTCTGTAGCCTTCTGATATAGATATTACCAAAATATATGTGGATGACAATTTAGAAATTCTAATAGAGATTTTGAGTACTTGTACTCAAAAAATAAAACTATGCACACTGGCAATGTGACCTTAGGAAATTACTCAACCTTTCTATACCTGAGAGACCTCATCTTAAAATGAAAATCATAATAGTATTAATCTCAGAGGGCCACAGTGAGGACTAAATCCACATAAGGTGCTCAGAATAGTGTCTGGCACGTGACAAATGCTCAACAGTGTTGGCTATCATTGTTGTCATTATTCTTATTAGTTGAAATATTACATGAATTAGTATTTTTTAGCTATTTGGCATGCGTTCAGAGTTGCTGCATGTCTCTAAAACACAAGCTTTTGGAAAATATCACAAAAGATGAGCAATGTTGATACTGAAGTAAGATGAGAGCTGACATTTGAGCAATGAATTTGGCAACATAGAGGTCATCTGTAACCTTCACAGGAGCAGTTTTTGTGGAATGATGGAATGCAAGTCCAATTAACACAAGTTCCAAGAAAGAATGAGCCAGAGCTTTCTGAGTTCTATCAGTCAGAGAATTCTCCAGGCAGTTGTCACCTGAGTTTTAGGTAGCACTGAGTGTCTCCTGTGGTGGTCTGCACCCTCTCTCTCCATGGAGCACAGACCTAAGCCATGTGATTGAACCTAGGTAACATCACCTCTCTATTTTCTATAATTTCTTCCCTTTTCCTTTCCTCTCATGGTACTTTCACTGTTTCTATATGCCTATCCAGAAAACATCTAGAAGGTTTGCTTCCATTAAATTATTTAAAATCAATTTATGCAGATAGTTGCCTGGAGATAATTCACCAGTTACACCCAGGTATATGCTGCCCGTACTGAAATAAAAAAATCTCTGTGTAAAAATATCTCTGTATTGTTAACTCATGGCTATTTGCTCAGAAGTCTCCCAGTTGGGAAAAAACAATCAGGGATTATAGACAATGCTTGGATGCCTGCATAGGATTCACTCTCACCTTCACAACTTTTCCAGGAGTGGCTAGATCTTTGTTTAGGTTTTTATCTTGTATCAGTTAGGGTTCTATCAAGAAAGGAAATACATACTTGTATTTCAGAGGGGAGTTTAATTTGGGAGATTGGTTACACAGATATTCAAAAGCTGACAGAGCAAAAAGGGGACACTTAGGTAACCAGAGATCAGGAGCTGCCGAAAGCAGCTACCATGCCTAAGGCTGGGGGCCAGAGGGAAGAAGTGAGATTACCAGGACCTAAGAGCTCATAGGACTGTCAACTTAGACTCAAGAACTTAGGCTACGACCTAAGTTCCCTGAGGGTAGAAAGTATTGTTTTCTGATGAATCCCACATAGCAGGTCCTCAATAAATATTACAAGAGTGAATAAATGAAATAAAAGAGGGTTTTGTTAGGAAATTCTGGGGGGAAAGTCTCCTCCCTCTTCTGAGAGAGGTATCAGAAAAGACCTTGTCTCTCTTCTGGCTACTGTGGCTACTATGGCATATCAGTGTGAAGCCCGGGCCTGTTGGTACCATTCTGTTGCCATGAAACAATATGTAGGTTAAAGTGGCCTGTTACGTAGAGGGCAGAGAGGAAGGATGGAAAGAACCTGGATTCTTGCTTTTAATGACATTTTTGAGTTGCTTAATCAAATAGACCGCAAAACCTATCTTTCCACGGACATTCCAATGATAACAGCCAACAAACTTTCTTCATTATTTAAAACAATATCCTAACTCATAGAGGGGCTTACATTCCATTTTTCTGGTGGTTGGTTTGGTTTCCTTTCAGACTGAGACTAAGAAGTTAGTTTAGGAATGAATCTAACCATGATTTTACCTTGGCTGATTTCTTATATAGGCAAATGTAAATCAGTCCTAAAGCTTCACCAAGAACTGGGGTTGCTCTTCAGGAGGTTATACCTGATTGGTTGAAGTCTCTTAACCCAACTGTTCCATAATAGAAATAAAACACCTGGCACAATGTTCATTAAACATTAATTTCCCTTTCCCCCAATCCATAGCCTTAGGTTCAGAGTAATCTCTGTAAGTTGAGAACTGAGGGCCAATTTCCAGGGCAATTTATGCCATGAATTTCATTCTCTTTTTAAACTTGGTCTCCCTGCCCCCTCTTTCATTAGGTTTGTTTGCCACTGAGGAGGCATTATTCCTGCATTTCTTAGTATATTCATTTAGAGGGCCACCATAAAAGGTATGAAGACATTTCAGTTAGTGCAAAGCTTGGGATTTATTTGTTTGATTTATTGAAAATACACCCTAGCCTGAGGGTCTCAGGGTGTGCTTACAAAATACTCCGATTAGATTCAAACCAGCAGCTAAAATTTCCTATTAGGAACATGAAATACCCCCCGAAACCACCCAATATGGAAAGCAGCAAAAGCAGAAGGATAGGCCTGCTGCCATTTCTTCAAGGTCAACAAGCTGGCAGGCTGGTGACCAGGAATGGCAGGGAGTGCCAAACAGAACTGGCCTCATGTGAGCTGAGTGTTTGTTCTCTGAACTTGTCATTTAAAGGGCACTGGCCATCCATTTGTCAAACCCACCATAAAAAGTACAAACAAACAGATCTTTATTTTATTCCCACACTGTCCTTGAAACCTGTCCAAATTGAGTACTTTGGGTGAAAAATCACCTTATAAATAAAACCATACAACCCGGGCTAATTAACGAGGGAAGGCCGTTAGTCATTAATATTTGAATGTGAATGAATAAATGGTTTCCTCCTACTACTTAGTTGAGATCAGTCTTTTGCATGAATGGATATTTTATTGGTGGGAGAGAGGAGGGAATTTTAGAGCATGGAGTATGATGGACGGAGATAGGCCTTGGTGAGGGGACCTGGTGAATTTGGGTAAACCCGCTGTCCATGAAGATGCTGGGCATCAGGGTACCTGGGAGGAAGGAGGCCAGTGCCAAGGGTGGGAGAAAATATAAAAAATCTCAACACATCATTCATTTGCCAGTTTTGACTATTGTAGAATTAAAGGCCCTTCCAAAGAAACTGTCATGGGTCTTTGCAGATCCAGTTAGGAAACAATAATAAAAAAATTATAGCTTATTTTTGTTGTTATGGTATTTCAGAAGATGAGAACTAACATCTAACAATCGTTGATAGTTGGAACAGAATAGGATTCGGGGGCAAAGTGAGACTGACTGACGCTTGCAGCAGAGCCGGGGCTCTCAAACCAGAATCCCCTGGAAGACTTGCTCAAACAGTTCCTGACTTCCGTAGATCTGGAGTGGAACTGGAGTATTTTCATTTCTAACCAGCTCCCCTCTGATGCTCGCGCTGCTGGTCCAGCGACAGCACTTTGAGAACTACTGCAGGCCAGCTTCAAACGGAGAATGTTGCTGACGGAGAGTAAGCTGAGGTTTACTTTGAGGAAAGAGGTTATAAACTTACACTGAAATGGGGAACATGTGTATTAGTGTCCTAGGGCTGCTGTAACAGGTACCAAAATCTGGGTGACTTAAAACAACAAACATTTATGGTCTCACAGTTCTGGAGCCTGGAAGTCTGAGATCAAGGTGTCAGCAAGGCAGAGCTCTCTGATGGCTCTAGAAGCAGCTCCCTGCCTCCTGTAGCTTCTGGTCTGCCAACCATCCTTGATGTTCCTTGACTTATAGATGCATCACTCTAGTCATGTGGCCATCCATCCCCCACCCGGCTGTTTCTTCACACCATCGTCTCTCATGTGAGTCTGTGTCCAAACCTCCCCTTCTAATAGGAAACCAGTCATGCTGGGTTTGGGCCACTCTCATGACTTCATTTTAACTTTATTGCCTCGGAAAAGATCCTATTTCCAAACAAGGTAACATTCTGAGGGTCTGGGAGTTAGGGCTTCACCATACCATTTTTGTGGGGAACACAGTTCAACCACAACAATGTGTTTAAGCCATCACCATTTCCTAGCATCAAAAGATACATTAGGTTCTATATGCATTCAGTACTATGCAAAATAAATTAATTAGACATAAAAATATAGTGCCTGTGGCAGACTTGGTTGATAGTAGAAGGTATGTAGGAACAGATACACAATTTAAGGAATACAGCCAGGTTCCCATACATTGAACTCTCCTTTGGTTCTTTCTGGAATGGTTAATTATTACTTTCTTTATATGTGGTACCAAAACATTTTGTGTATACCTTTATTTTTTATTATATAATCTTTATATTCTATCATAGCTAATTATTTACAGTGGGGGACCAAAAGAATCCCAGAATTTTTAATAAAAAATTGTGTATTTATTCTTACATGTTAAAACTTCAGTCACCTTCAAAGTACTCCCCATTTGATACCATACACCTTTTGAGACTTTTTTTGTACTGCTCAAAACAGTTTTTGAACTTGTTTATTTTGATGCTTTTTTGTGCCTCTGCCATTTTCTGTTTCACCTCTTCCACATTGGCAAAACATTTCCCTCTGAGGACTCTTTTCACCCGGGGAAACAAAACAAGTATCTTGGGGTGATATCATGTGAATAGGGAGGGTGGGACACCAGGGTCATGTCACTTTTGGTCAAAAACTATTGAACACTCAGTGTGGCATGGGCAGATGTGCTTGTAAATCGCCGTTCATGAACTGGGTAATTGAAAGAGTCTTCAAAAAAAATCACTGAAACCAAATGCAGCCTCTCACAACAACACCAGCTGGAACAGATACAGATGGGTTCCTAGAACACTCACCTAACAGTGGAAGCCTATACTACAAGGGGCCTTCCCTCCAGAAGATAATTCTGGTTTTTTTGCCATCCCCTCTCCTATGTTAGTCTCTGTAAATTATGAGCTGCTCGTAGGCGAAGACTGTTGAAACCATATTTACATTCACAGGGCCTGGCTAGGTGCTCAATGTGGTGAATGAAGGAACTGATAATGAGTTAAGAGCAGCCTGGGATTTTGGCAGGTGTTTCCCACTGTCTCTGCTCACTCCCCAGGGAGGGGAAAGTGAGAATGCACAGGCAGAGAGGTGTGGTGTCACCAGGAGCCACCCTCCACAGATGCCTAACTCCTTTGAAGTCTTATTTTCATTTTAAAACTTAACATTGCTTTGGCATTCTACTCTACAACACATTCATGTTTTTTGCATTAAAACAATGCTTTAATGTATTAAATATATGTGGTGTATTAAAATAAAAAATATTTCAAATTACTTAGATAAATTACTTGATTCCTCACCCCTCTTCAATGTGAGAAAAATTGTCACCCCTGGGAGATATGCCATGTTTATCTAATGAATGCGTATACTGCCCGGCACTCTGCCTGGCATCCACTGAAAAGCTGAGGAACAGAGAGACCCAGTGGGTGGAGGTGAGGTGGGAGTATAGCAGGGGACAATGAAGTTTGGGGCAGGACTGCAGAAGATCTTATGGAGTTGATGAAGGAGGTGGGGAATCAGATAGGATTCAGGACCTGTTTACCTTGGGGAGGGCAGGGCTCGCCTAACAGTGGGCGGTGTGAGTTTAGTGTGGCTTAAACATGGCTGGTGTAATGATGTGCACATCTTCCTTTTTCCTCCATTTTTTTGGATGGGGAGGACAGTGGGTGGGAGGGGTAGCAGAGAATACACAACGAAAGGGAGGAGTCAAGGGAAGGAAACACATCTGGGGGAGCCTTCGGGGGCTTTGAAGTGTAGGGTCTTGTGGAAGTTTAGGGCCCAATTTCTTGAAGAAGAGACTAAGTCTTGATGCCTAGGGCAATGGGAAATGAACGTAGGTCCCTCAGAGAAGTATGGATAGTTGAAAACGATGGGGAAGACAGCCTGTAGCAGTGACGCTGAGAATGAACTGGAGAAGAAGGGTGTAACAGTCTGGATCAGGGGTAAGAAGGGATGACCTCTGCAGCTGTTGGGTCTCCAGAGCATCAGCCCTTTTACTGAAAGCCCTTGTTTCTCCCAGAGAAAGCTCTGAGTATTTCTCTTTACCCATTGACATCACCTGGCTTATAATGTCTACCTTCCAAAGGAGTGTGCTTCTGTGTATCCATGAAACATTTACATGCTGTAGTTAATTCAAGGTTTTGGTTCTAACTGCTTTGTTCCTGAAAATCAAAGAGTAGCATTTACACATCGGTCTATAATCAGCTATTTAGTTACTGCCTGAGAAAATATCTTTTAAAAAATAACAGAAAAAAGAACACTGGTTTTAGGAAGGACAACTAGAACATCACAGTTTTGTTCTTAACATTTGGCTCAAGAAATTTGATTTTACCTAGGGTTGGAGATGGCTTCTCAAGAGGAATGCTTCCACCCCTTTAAGGCAGCCATGCAAATCAGCATACGGATCTAGGTTCAGAATTCAACAGCAATCAATCTAGTTTGAAAAGAAACCACAATATCAGGAAGAACCAGAATGAAACAGAAATTTGGAACCCATCACATGATGTCTGCTGGCAGATGTGGCTCATGCTGTTAGCTGTGATTCTGACACTGCTCTGTGGCAAAAGCTGGTTAGAACTTCAGGCATTTTATGGATCACAAGACTCTGTGGCTCTATCTGCAAAGCTGCCCTAAGGAATTGTCTTTTTATGCCTTAACTGTTCCTTCCAGGGCTCACTTTTTACTAAGAGTGGGCAACCGGAGAGGTCTCTGTCCAACTGCTTACATAATCCCCCCCAGGAAATGCCGAGTCAGTGTACAGTGGGTGAAACGGAAACCCTGGCACAGTGACCTTTCTCCCAGATATCCTAGGACACACTGTATGCTTCATTGGACAAACATCCCCCCTTCAGAATGGACTCAGTTCCAAAGATTTTGGCCCTCACTGGGGGCCAGGAGACACACTAGGTGGCAGAAGTAGTGAAGAGCTTTTTTCTTTTAATAAAATTATTATCCAGTATTTCTGCAGGCATTGTATGGGTAGATGTACAGTCACTGCATGGTTAAATGGAATTCTGCCAAGAAATAATAACCTAGTCCTTGCCCCGAGGAAGTAACAGTATGAATGATGCAATTCAAGGAGAAAGGAGAAGGCAGCTCACATTGTCAGCATCTTCCCACCCTGTTGCTTTATTTCTGATTCATGTTTATGTTGGCATACTAGTTAACAAAGAATGGTATATGCCCTGGCCGGTGTGGCTCAGTTTGTTGGAATGTCGTCCTGTACACCAGAATGTTGGGGGTTCGATTTCCGGTCAGGGAACATGCCTAGGTTGCGGGTTCCATCCCCGGTTGGGGCGTGTATGGGAGGCACCCGATCAATGTTTCTCTCTCACATCAACGCTTCTCTCTCTCTCTAAAATCAATAAACATATTTTAAAAATTAAAAAAGATAGGTACGGCTATCTGATGAAAATGATCTTTATTTTTTTCCCTCCTAGATGTTCAATGTGTTATACTTGTTAACCTACTTCCTTCTGGCGAGGCACGTAAAATGTGTGATCTGATTCGTGCAAAATGTATCAAAGCATGTTAACTTAGTGTGTAGTTATTTATGAAGACCTAGGGTTGATCAGCAATACCAGGAAAAAAACAAAAAAAAAAAATAAAAACCAAGCCCTTCTTGCTCCAGGGCTGTGACTTTAAGAGTAATTATCCTGCTAGTAGTGTTGACAATGATTCCGGCGTGAGTGCTGACTTCAAAATGACAATGGAAGTAAGTGTCTTTTCTAGGTGTCCTTGAGAATTTTAATTTCTGCAAGAGTCATTCAAAATAGACAAGACTAAGAGCCTGGGTGTATTTGTGGCTAATGAGTGAACTCTATTCTTATCCTAAGTACAAAGGAAGCAAGCTGTCTCGAGCACATTGAAGGATCAGAAGGTTGTAAGCCAACTTTTCTCACACTTGAGCAATGCACCTGCTCTTGTAGAGGGCAGAAATGATTTCAGCTCTACAATATTGACTTAAATTACTTTCTGTTACAACACTACTCAAATTAATATGGACAATTAACATGCAATGAAAAAGATGCTGTTTTTAAAAATAAGGTTGTGTAGGATAGCACATATTCTGGTTAGATAAAAATTACTAATTACATTGTTCAAATCTTTTATATTTTTTATTATTTTTTTCATCTGCTTGATTTATCAACTAAAGTGAGACAGGTAGATGTATTGGTTTCCTAGGGCTACCATAGCAAGTCCACACAAACATGGTGTCTTACAACAACAGGAATTTATTTTCTCACAGTTCTGGAGGCCAGAAGTCTGAAACGCAGGTGGTGGTAGGCCTCTACTCCTCCTTCCTGGCCTCTTCTGGCTGCTGGGGGCTCCAGACTTGACTTGGCTGGTGGCTGCCTCACTCTAACCGTTGCCTCCATCTTTACACTGCCTTCTCTGTTTCGTCTGCGTCTTCTCTTTTATCTCTTGTAAGAACACTTACTGTTGGATTTAAGGCCCACCAGACAACTCAAAATGATCTCATCTCGAGATCCCTTTTTAAAAAAAATTACTTTATTGTTGTTCAATTACAGTTGTCTGCATTTTCTCCCTCCCCTTCCCCCCATCCCAGCCACACCCACCTCCCTCCCTTGCTTCCACCCTCCCTCTTGGTTTTGATCGTGTGTCCTTTATGGTAGTTCCTGAAAACACTTCTCCCCTTGAGATCCTTAATTACACCTGGAAAGATAGTTTCTCCAGATAAGGTAAATTTACAAATATTGGGCAGGAAGAGTACATATCTTTTGGTCACCATTCAAACTACCACCATGTACTATAATTTCCCAGTATGTCTGTCAATTTTCAAGTCCTCAAGCTACTGCCAATTTTTATTTTATGTATTTTGGGGGTGATGTTATTAGATACTTGCAGGTTCAGGATTCTCACCCCCACCCCTGATTATTTCTTTTATCATTGAATGACCTTCTTTATGCTCCCCCCTTTTTTTTGCTTTAAGAACTAGTTATCTGATATAAATATACATTTTCCAACTTTCTTGGGTGGGTATATAAATTTCTGTTATTTTATTTAAAGATTTTGTATTTTACTGTTTTGTAGAAACGTGTGAGAACAGCTCTTATAGTTGGACTAAAATCCTTTAGAAACCTATTCAACAGCTCAGAATGTACTGCAATTAACCTTCATACATCCATTAAACAGATTCATAAGTTATCAAAATATTATTACATTTGCTTCCACAAACCTTTTAAAAATATTTCTTTTCTTTGTTTTTTTGAAGAAGAATTTTAAAACTTTCCAGATATTATGTCATTTTACCTTACGTGCTTTGTATGCATTTTTAAATAGTGTGAAATTTTCTCTTTATAGCAAAATACCATTATCACATTCAACAAAATTAATAATAATCCTTTGGTATCATATAGTACCTGATATATAACTTAATTCCTCCAATGTCTCATGCTTTCTCACGGTTGGTAATTTGAATGTGGATGTAAGCAAGGTCAATGTGTTTAATTTTGTTGTGTCTCTGGGGTTCCCCTTTCTTTCACACCATTGACTTATCAGAGAAATAAGTTAGTTTCCTACAGAATGCTCCTATTTTGCATCTTCGAAGTCTAAGTTTTCTTTGTGATGTCTTTTATCTTGTTCTACAATCCCCTGTATTTCCTTTGGATGGAAATTATTCAATCTGAGAGTTTCTGTCATTTAACTGGTGAGCTTGATCCATTTACATTGATTGGGATCACTGATATTTAAAATTTATTTCTACTATTTCCTTCTGTATTTTCTGTCTGCTCTTTATTTCTTTTTGCCACCTTTCCTACATTTTTTATTCCTCTCTTTATCCTCTGTTAAACATTTTGTTTGTGTTTTTTTTAGTGGCTATCTTTAAATTTTTAAAATGACCATTGACCAGATCAAATTGATAAGTAATCAATATCTTTACCATTTTCTTTAAAATCTCTTCCTTCCTTCCTTCCTTCCTTCCTTCCTTCCTTCCTCACTCCCTCCCTTCCTTTCTCCCTTTCTTCCTTTCCTGAGCTCAACTATTCAATTCTCACACAGCATTTCTAGGTATCATAAGTAAAAGATTTCTGTATTAGTTTAATCTACTATTTTCTACATTTATTAAAAATATCAGGAATCTTTAAAAAACATGTGGATGAATATGTGTGTGTGTTTATACATGTACCTCTGCTTTCCTTAATCTAATGATTAGGCAATCCAATATAGGGTATGCCATGTGGTATCTAAATTTTCTCATCATGTCATAGTAGATCCCATTTTAATGTCATTTCTTGAAAACTTTTCATATATATATGAAAATGCAGTTGGAGTTGCTAAAGTTGCATGAAAGCATTCTATTGTTATGTAGTTATCCAGGTGATACAAGGTATACTTATGTTTCTATTTATAAAGATTATCAAGATGGAAACATAAAATTATAAACAACTCTTGTAGAGATCTGTGGGTTCCAGAGTATTTGTCTGGTTAATGGAAACTGGTCTTGGAAATATAACCCCTTGGCTTAGTCCTCAATCAGATTTATAACCAGCTGGTTTTGGAAAGTATTCTCTTCCACAGATCCAACTCAGATGCCAGTCCTTTTGTGAAGCTTTCTGTAAATTTTTTTTGTGAGGGGGGTAAAAAATTAAGCCTAGTCTATTAGTTAGTGTTCTCCAGAGAAAGAGATTGACTGATTTCTTTCTTTCTTTCTCTCTTTCTTTCTCTCTTTCTTTCTCTCTCTCTTTCTCTCTCTCTCTCTCTCTCTCTCTCTCTCTCTTTCTCTCTCTCTCTCTCTTTCTTTCTCTCTCTCTCTCTCTCTCTCTCTCTCTCTCTCTCTCTCTCTCTCTCTCTCTTTCTTTCTTTCTTTCTTTCTTTCTTTCTTTCTTTCTTTCTTTCTTTCTTTCTTTCTTTCAGCAATTGGCTCACACCAGTGTGGGGGCTGATTGGAGAGGCCCACTTGCACTATAGAGAGTAGTAATCTGCTTTACTGAAAGTCAATTGATTTAAATATTAATTCCCCTTAAAAAGTAGCTTCCTAGAAACATCCAGATATGTTTATATGGTATGTTGATATTTAGTCAAACATCCAATAATGTTTGACTAAATATCTGGGCATTGTGGCCAGCCAAGCTGACACATAAAAGTAACTATCACAGCTATCTTATATCTTTAGTCTGTTACTTGGTTATCCGAGTATTTTTATGTCTGCCTCCTCTCTGAGTCTCCACCTCCAGGGTGGACACTATCTTTAGCATCTAGTATGGTTCCTGGAATTTAGTAGGTGCTAGGTACACATTTATTGAATAACTTAATAGTAAAAGGGAAAGCAGAGAAGGAAATTGTAATGCATTTCAGTCATCTGACCTTGAGAAGACATAGATTTTCTGAGTTCATAAAGCATTTTATAATATTTGTAACTATAAAACACATACTTATTTCAAACCAGATGCTTATCATAGAATTCACCTTACTGAGGGTGCCTACTGCATACATGTACTATGCTGGGTGCTGTTATGTTTCTCACGAACCGTACAAAGGTATCACGTAGATGTACAAACTCTTACTTTTCTTGGAGAAAGGATGGAGCACGATTCTTTGTGGCCCTGTTAAGTTATGAAACTTGAACATAATTTCAGGGATTAATTTAAGGCTTTTTGGTGGAGAGGGGCTTGGGGGAAGCAGGGCTCTTGAATGTTTTCATCTCAAGCACAGGTAACTTTTGGCTACATGCATGGCAGATTGAATTGTTTCAAAGCAATCACACATAATTCTCCAATTTTTGTGTCTGTGGTTCTCTTTATTCTTTGTTGTCATCCCTGGTGGAGATATTAGCATATTTAACTATTGTTATGTATTGAATTGCATCCCCTCCAAATTCATATATTGATGCCCTAAAACTTAGTTCTTCAGAATGGGGCTGTATTTGAATATAGGAGTCTTTAAAGGTAATTAGGTTAAAATGAGATCATTAGGGTTGGTCCTAATCCTATGTGACTTATTGCTAGTATGAAGGAACAATTAGGACACAGACAGACAGAGTGGAGACCATGTGAAAGTGCAAAGAAAAAAAGTGTGGCCATCCATAAACCAGTGGAGATGGCTCAGAAGAATCCAATCCTGTGGACACCTTGCTCTTCGACTTCCAGCCTCCAAAAATGGGAGAAAATTAATTTCTGTGGTTTAAGCCACATAGTCTGTGTGATGGCAGTCCTAGCAAACAACATAACTGTGTGTTTTTCATGTATTTTTCTTTCCTATCACAATCAGATTTTTCCTTGTTTTCATGCCTTTTGCAGCCAAAACTTGATCCCACCTGTGTTCTCTGGTCAGTGCCCTTGTAAAATTTGCTATTTGGAGCAGAACATAAAAAGCTGGAACAAGTCTTAAAGTCAGATAATTCTTGGCTTTAGATCTTCTCTTACCACTGCAAATGGCTACAGGGTTTAGGCTAAACTATTTAAGAATGACCTAGCAAGTAGTTTGTATTCAATAAGCAAAACCCACATGAGACAGAGAGAATGTCCTGCTGTTCGGTTGGATGGCTCTGGTGTCTTAAGGGTGCCTGTGAAAACTAGCCTCGTGGTTAGATCTGGGCAGGTGCCAGCTAGTGGTAGCATCTCTCTGTAGATTGTACCCAGTCTTTGCACGTCTTCTTAGAAAAAATAGTATGGGCAGGTCAACGTACTTTTATTCCCACTGCTGGAAACCTAAAAAAAAAATGACCCTTTGGGTCAGTATCTTTGACCCTCTACCAAGTTTAATATTTTTTTATTATTTTTTGTGATTTAATGTGAATCACAGTAGGCCCCTATTTTCTTTTGCTATGGACTCTCTCTTGTACTCTAGAAAATATGCAAAAATATGTAATCACGTGTTTTGTTTAAGAATATATAACTGTGTTTTCTTTGAATACTTAAATATAGGAAAAATCAGAAAATACCTTCTTTCTTTAAACACTGATATAATCCATATTTAAATAATCACATAAGGAACCTGCTACATGGAAAGTATTGTGTGTTCACTCCTGACATTCTCATACATACAACTGACCCTAGAGCAACATGGGTTTTAACTGTATGGGTCAGTGTCTTTTCTCTTCTGATTTTCCTAGTAACATTTTTTTCTCTACCTTACTTTATTGTAAGAATGAAGTATGTAATATAGATAATGTACAACATATGTGTTAATTGACTGTTAATGTTGTTGGTGAGGCTTCTGGTCGACAGTAGGCTATTAGTAGTTAAGTGTGGGGGGAGTAAACAGTTATATAGATTTTCATCTTCATGGGAAGTCAGCACCCCTAACGCCTGCATTGTCCAAGAGTCAACTGTAGTAGTAAATCTAGTTTTTACTGTCTTTTTCAACTTCTTGGCTTCTCTTAAACTTCAATGAAAATGTACCTCTCTCTATCCTTGATCAAACAGCTTAATCTTCTCCTGCCGATGATTTCCAATTACACTGTCTTCGAAAAGTCTGAAGGCATTGTTGGTATTAAAACCATTGCAAACAGTTCTACCATTCCTTTAAGCTGTGCAGGCTCAAATCCCACATGAAACCTAGGTCTCAATGTATCATAACCCCTGGGCATGTCTACATTTTCTCTAAACAAATTAGAATGATTTCCCCTTCTTGATCTGGATATACTAAAAAAGAAATTTTTCATTTTTGGATAAAAGCTTGGCTTTTTTTAAAGTTAGGGGAGCTCGTTTCTGACCAAATAAAAACATTGGGAGCCCACTAGTCCTCATGCAATTTCCCTCCTTTCTCTTTAACCAACAGAGGGGCTATAGAAATCTCACCCCAGGCCTCTTTCTGCTTAAATCCCTTGGACATCTCCCATTATGGCAAGAGCAGGAAATATGAAATCAGAGATGCAGCAATTACAAGTGCGACTCAGGGGACCCCTCATTTGGAGTGGGGAATGTGCCACCTTCAGCCTCGTTCCTCCATCTCTGAGACCTGCCAAGCCTTGCCTGGCTGTCAGTTGCTGGCTGGAGAACATGCGGAGTGGGAGCTTTGTAAGCATTTCTGTTCCTTTTTCTTGGTTCCAAAGCTTGTTTATGTTTCATTATCTTTTTCATCCAAGGTGAACATGAGCTATTAGGCAGTGCTCCTAAAACAATTGTTTGGCTTGTCTACAGGAATTTGCTCACATTCTTAAAGGACTGATTTCCTCCATGCAAAGCACAAATATTTTGCTGTTCAATGAATTTTCTTCCCTTCCCCTTGTACAGGAGAAAAAAGGAATCTTGGTTATTTATCCGAAGTTCTGTCACGCTGGAAGAGAGGACTGCGTTAAGGGGAAACCCCAAAGGGAGCAGCTTTAACACAAAGGGGCAACACGTTTTCATTGCATGGGTTTATAAAGAGGAGCCGTCTCTACTTGAGAGCCTGGATAAACGTACACTGTAAGGGAAAAACCTGGAATTAAAAAAGGCAAATCTTTTTCTACTCACCAGAATTCTGCACAGGGCAAGGAAATGCCAAACTTAACAGATGTCTTACACTGTGCCCTGCAGGTCAATAAATTAAAGTTTTGTTGAACCAGGAAGAGGAAGGAATTCCAGGACTTAAGGTCCCCAAATGGAAATGCCCCTTAGGACAAGTCTAAACTAGGGAACTAGAGCTGGAGTTCTTCCAAGTCAGTTGGCCCAGTCTAATGTAACTCATTTCTGGGCCCCCTGAAGCTGTTTGTTCAACTCTGTCGTCTACAGCATTACAGTGTCAAAGGGAGTTAATCATTAGCAAGTGTGAATAATGTCGGAGTAACAAGGCATGATTGCAGTTCTCTCTGTTTTGACAAAATTTTAAGCATTTGTCAGAATTTAAAAAAAAGCAAACAACAAACATGACCAGAGAATGTTAAAGTAGTATGCAACTTTGGGAGCAGTTAATTCACTTTCTAGCATTTCAGTTCTCATTGTTTCCCTAGAGGCCCAGTCTTTGCAGAATAATATAAACACTTAGGTGTGGGCTCTTTAAACTCCCCAGCCTCCTTTTTCTGCCAGAGCCACCTAGTACTGCTGTAGAATTAATGTGGGCCCAGCTGCAACCCAGAGCCCAATAGACCCCCTGCTTGTCTCCAGGGCTGGAGATCATAGTGAGTCCATAACTTCTCTTTGGACCAGAATCACAGGAGGCCTGGGTCCTGGAGCCCTGAGGCCAGAGACGGGATATACAGTAACATTCCAGAAGGCATTAAAAGATGAATTTTCCTCGGGCTCCTCCGAACTCTGGTTGAAAAAAGGGTGATCATCCTGAAACATTAGCAAAAATTCCAGCAGTCCTCCAAAACAGCTCCACGGTGTGGGGGTCAAGGGGATGAGGAGGCACTCGGCCAAGCTTGGCAGGATAGATCCTGGGTGTCTTTAAAAATCAGTCACATGCTACAATGGGTCAAATTACAAAGTTCTTTTAAAAAGGCACACAGATGAGCTTAATCTTTTTCTGAGATACTAGCGCCCCTCAGACAGACACTTCTTTAGTTAATGCATTATCATTCATTCACCCTGTTGCTCAATCCACAAAGTCAGAACACATAGAGACACATAGAGCTACCAAATCCTATTTCCTAAGATCCCCAGTTAGCCCTCTCCTCTCTTCTCATTGTCATTGGCTGAGTTCCGTCCTTGTAATTTTGCCCTTGGACCCCTAGCTAGTTCTCATGACCCTTAAATTTACAAAAGATGCTGTTGGAATCACCACTTTTAATGAAGATGTGGCCCTAGTACTCCCCTGTAACTTCAGTGTACCCTTTTGCAATAGATAAAAGCCAGCCATCAGGGTATGGTCTGCCACTTGCTTCCTAACCAGGGTTTTGCCTTCTACTCCAGACTCATTTTCATTTTCTCCAGTCTTACATCACACACTGGAGTCTTATGCATCATGGATTTTCATACCTTTTGGCTCTGTCAAGCTGCCCCTGTACCTAGGATCTCTCTGTGCATGGCCGACCTGAAAACTCCATTACTTGCCCTTAGGAAGCTGTTTTTTTATAGCCATTTTCTTTGTCCTCTCTCCTTGTGTCTACCACCTTCAACTAAGTTACCCTGTTTATACCCCCTAAGTCCCTGCCTACTGTCTATGAAAGCATTTATCACATTGTATAAGAAGCATTTACTTATGTCTGCTTCCTTTCCTAGACTATAATATTCTGGAAGACAGAGCCTGTCATATTCATTTTGCATCCTTATCTCTTACCATACTGCTACTGAGTGCTATAGAAGTTTGCTGAAGTGCACGGAACTGAAGGCTAGGCAGTTGTTAGCATTTATGTTCAAGTAGATAAACTTAATTCAAAAGGTCATGCTTGGTTAGATCATAAAAAGAAATGATCCTAACTTAGTTGTTCCCAGCCTTCCTGCATTTTGCAATCACCTGGAGATCTTTAAAAAGTACTCAGGAGAAGCTGGTAGAAGAGGAACAGTTCTATCTAGGAACCTTTTTAGAAGAACATCCTGGGTTGCATTCCATGAGGTTCTGCCCTAATTGGTTTGGGGTGTGGCAGGACATCAGTGTTTAAAAAAGTTCCTGAGGTGGTGTTAATGTGTGTTAAGTTTGAGATCCATAGTTCTAAATGAACCACCATATTAAGGAGAAATTGGTATATTTGGTGTCTTTCCTCCTGTTGTGTCTTTCTGATGTGAATCATAACTCTTTCTATTGCTTAAATATAGAGAGAAAATACAGTTAGAGATTCAGGCCAAGTATGGGAGAAGCTCTCAACCCTGGCCACATGATAAAATCATTACTCAAGAAAATTAAAAAATACTGATGCCTGGAGGTTAGAGCTTAACCTTAGAGCTTAAAGAACACATTGACTTCTCTATGTTACTCTGGATGGCAGCTTCCACATGTCATCATCACTCCCTGGAGAGAGGGATTTTTTTTCTTAAAAGTTGCCAGGGGAGAAGGAAGGAAAGAAATTGAGAGAAGAGAAAGGGATGAAATTGGGAGAGAGAGAAAAAATTACACATGACACTTAATGGGAATGTTACCAACAATAGATTAAAGTTTCATTCAGTAACACCAAAATAAGTCATGGGAAATTGCTTTCACTTCATGGTTCTTAGATGATGAACCTTATATTTGATAATAATTGTCAGGATGCAAAGAGACAGCCAAGACTTACTACTTGATGCAGATAAAAATCTTCATCCATTAAGGAACCTGGTAGAAGAAGGGGAGCCAATGGAAGGATTTCTTCTTTTGTACCAGGATAAGATGCTCAAGTGGCAAACTGACACCAGTAATCCCTGGTAAAGTCAGAGCAGCAATGCTTTAGTCTCTGTGTGTATGTCCCACAGAACTTTCAATATTCCCCTTGGAGTAGAAGAAAAGGAGAAACAAATGTCACCCTTTACACTTTCCTTTAAGGGAAATAGAGCAGGACTACTGGTCAAGATGGAGGTGTAGGGAGACATGCTTCGCCTCCTTGCACAACCATAGGAAGGATTATGGCTAACCTCAAAACAAAAAACACCCAGAACTGCTGGAATAGCAAACTGTATGAAAGTCTGATAACCAAGGATTTAAAGAAGACATATTCATCCAGACAGGTAGGAGGGGCAGAGACAGGGAGCCAGGACAGAGAGGATGTGGTATGGCAGTGATGGGGTGGTAGCAACCTCATGGCGGTGGCAGCCGACCGGTTGAAAAGGTGGTCCCATGTTAGGGATACTTGGGGAGTGAGCCCCAGGCCAGACTGTGCAGCCCAGGGTTCCAGCACAGGGAGAATAAAGCCTCATAACTTCTGGCTGTAAAAACCAATGAGGGTTGGGGTGATAGAAGAAACTGCCAGTCTCTCAAGAGAGTCTGTTTAAAGGGCCAGCAAGGTCCTAGCATATATGTAAACCCACCCACTCTGGAAATCATCACCAGTGGAACAGCTAGAGGGGCACCAGTGGAGTAAGTGACTACAAGCAGGGCGATTGCTGAATAAGCCTCTAGCGATATTGCCCCCTCCCTGATCCCTCCCCCATATACAAAGCCACAAAGTAGTGAAGCTCACTTCCCCCACCCTGACAATTACCTAATGATCTGCTCCATAAAATGTAACAGGTTCATCAAGACAAGGAGTCAAAGCAGCTCTACCTAATACACATGAACAAACACAGGAAGGCTGCCAAATTGAGGAGACAAAGAAATATGGCTCAAATGAAAGAACAGAACAAAACCCCAGTAAAAGAACTAAGTGAAATGGAGATAGCCAATCTATCAGATGCAGAGTTTAAAACACTGGTGATAGGGATGCTTAGAGATCTCATTGAGTACTGCAAAAGCATACAGGAAGAAATGAAGGCTACGCTAAGTGAAATAAAGAAAAATCCACAGGGAACCAATAGTGAAGGGGAAGAAGCTGGAGTTCAAAACAATGAATTGAAACATAAGGAAGAAATAAAAGGTCAACCAGAACAGAATGTAGAAACAAGAATTTTTTTTAAATGAGGGGAGAATAAGAAGACTCTGGGACATTTCCAAATGTGCCAACATCCAAATCGTAGAGAAGTCAGAAGGAAAAGAAAAAGAGAAAGAAATTGAAAACTTATTTGAAAAACTAATGAAAGAAAACTTTCCTAATTTGGCAAAGGAAATAGACACACAAATCCAAGAAGCACAGAGAGTCCCAAACAAGTCGGACCCAAAGAAGACCACACCAAGACACATCATAATTAAACTGAGGTAAACAGAGAATCTTAAAAGCAGCAAGAGAAAAGCAAAGAGTTACCTATAAAGAAGTTCCCATAACACTATCAAGTGATTTCTAAAAAGAAAACAAAAACATAAACAAAGCAAACAAGCAGAACAGGAATAGAATCTTAGATATGGAGATTATCTGGATGATTATCAGTGGGTGGGGGGAAGGAGGAGAATGAGGGAAAAGGTATAGGGATTAAGAATCATAATTGATAGGTACAGAACACACAGAGGGGAGGTAAAGGAAATGGAGAAGCCAAAGAACTTACATGCATGACCCATGGGCATGAACTAAGGAAGTGAATTGCTGGAGGGAAGGTGGGGTACCAGATGGAGGGGGCAAAGGTGAAAAAACTGAAACAACTGTAATAGCATAATCAATAAAACATACTTTCAGAAAAAGGAATAGAGGTGATGTAGCTACTTCCACCCTGTTACTCTTGGACATGGCCGTGGGCTCCATCTGCCTGCACCCCGATTCATTGCACGTGTGCAACAGCACTGGGAAGCGACATATGAGACGATGAGACTGGCTTTTCAAGTTCAGACTTCAAGAAGGAGTTTATAGGGGACAGAGTGTTATATTATTTATTTAAAGTAGTAAATTATTTTAAATGAATTAAAAATAAATAGTTAATAATAAGAAATAATAAAATAATAAAAAACAATTATTGGGTAATGTCTATCATAAAAACCATAGCAAGAGAAGATGAAAATAAAAGTACTCTGCATTTTTGCATGTTCACAAGGCTCAGTTGTGGATGATAACATTAGGAGTGATGAGTACATGTACAGCCTTTAGAATCACGAAAGGTTCATGCAACACACGCCTATTCAAGCAGAGCCTACTGCTCTAGGTTTCAGAAGGCAGATGGTTTCTATCCCTTGATGGCTTTGGAAGGTGTCTTGGACTCTGTTATTTTCAAGCCAAATGTTTACTTTATTAACAGAGCAATGAAGTACTTCCATTCGCTTACATCTAGTAGGTGCTTTGCCTAGTCAGGTGCACAGGGTGCTGTTGCTGAGCTATGTGGATAGGTGGCGGCTCCTGTGCCTTCTGTTGCGCTGGCCTGAGCGGCACCCTGGACAAGCTCATTCCTCCCCTCATTCTTTCCTTCCTGTTTTCCCATGTAGGGGTAACTCTGGGGCAATTGTGATTTTTTTTAACCAATACCAGAGGCAGCAAAGATTACTAAGATTTAAAATTTTTTTCTCCTGTTTTTAAGCACCTTATATAGTAAAGAAAAAATGTTGACCAAACTTGAATGGGTGCCATTTTTTTAACATGTACTTCTGTTTGTTACACTGTGTATTTAAACATTGTGGCAAGTAGTTTCTAAGATGGCCTTTAATGACCCCACTGTCCTGATACTCACTGCCTTATGTAACCTGCTCTCCTTGAGTACCTTGCTTCTAACGAGTAGTGTTTCTCAGTCTTGAGAGGATGCCAATTCCATGATCACATTACAAGTGTGTGACTTCTGTCTTGTCAGCAGGCACCCTTCCTTGGAGGCTTGTTGCTGTGTTTGGGAAGCTACCTGGGCAGGGCCAGGGGTGGCCTCCAGCCAAGAACCAGCTAGAAACTGGGCCCCTCTGTCCAACAACCCAAAAGGAGTGGACTATCGCCAGCTACCACATAAGTGAGTTGAGCAGCAGATTCTTCCGTCATTGAACTTTCGAATGAGACCTTTGTCCTAGCTAACTCCTTGACTGCAGCTTTGTCAGAGACCCTGAATTAGAGGACCCATTTAGCTTGTACCCAGACTCCTGGCCCACAGATACTAGAGCATAATACCTGTGTGCTGTTTATGGTAATTTGTTACACAGCAGCAGATAACTGAAACAAAAGTTATTTGATAAGATTGTCTGTCATAAACAATTCTTCCATTGTTATAGAAGTTTGGGTTTGTCTTATCACTATAAAAACATTATACAATTATGGAGCAGAGAGATAGGCCCTTATATGCATTGGCATCCCACTCAAAGTATTTAAGGAAGTGTTTTGCATATAGTTAACACCCATTAAAAACTTACAGAATGAATGAACAAAGGTATGTTTGTTCTTGACATTTTCAAAGAGTGACTTGGATTCACGCCTCTGATATTTGGCATCTATGATTCTGCTATGTTTGTGTAGTTAAAACGTTCATGCTCATTTCTGTTTAGTTAATACAGAAAAATTGATTGTTGCAGGTTTAATGAAGATCCAAATTGCATGTACTTCAGTAAATGGTATAAAATATATTTGGACTATAAATTCTGGGTCCTGATTATTTTCTGACTGCTTCTGCCCACATTTTTAAAAATTATTTTCACCAGAGGACATATTTATTCATTTTAGAAAGAGGGAGAGGGAGAGAGAGAAACATTGATGTGAGAGAGAAACATTTATTGGTTGCTTCTCTCATGTCAGGCCTGGACTAGGGCCTGAAGCCACAACCTGGGTATGTGTCCTGACCAGGAATCAAACCGGTGACCCTATGGTTTATATGGGATGAGGCTCCAACCAACTGAGCCACACCAGCCAGAGCTGCATACATTTTTTGTAGTACTCACTCAAATGGTCATTATTTAGCCAGTCACCTAAAAAGATACATTTGTCATATGTTAAGTCCTTTATTGCTCAGTTAGTAGAAGACTGTTCTGATCTTTTTTTTTCTTTGGCTGCTGACATCTGTGTTAAAAATGACAAGAGTTAAATTAAACATTTACTAGTAAGATCTAGTCAATGAGGAAAAGTATCAATGAAAATGTCAATCCCAAACCAATAAGCCATATCATAATTAGTAATTAGTTTGCTTTATTCTCACCTCTCTGCCTTTTGGTATATCTCTTTTAGACACAGAGATAACAACCATAAAAGTTTGAGGTAGGTCATATTAAAGGCAGCCTTCCCATTTTTCTCTAGAGGAGGTAATTTCTGCCTTTACTCCCCCCTCTCCGCCGCTTTATAGCACAAGATACTTCGGAGAGATACCATTGATGACCCTGAGTGGCTTCCCCATTCCTATTCCCTTGCAGTAGCATTTTTGGGTTTGGACTTAGTAGTTTATAGCTGCCTGTGTTCTTGCTCTGGCAGAAAGACATCCTCTCCCTCAGGCACCTTGCTGCTTAGCTCACTGCTTTGAACTACAGCCATATGGGTGTGTGATCAATCTGTCCTCCTCAAGAAATCCAACCAGACTGGCAAGGAAACCCATCTGGATCCTCCCTGGCTCTCTGAGAGGTGGGGGAGAGCCCATCAAGACCGAATGGGCAAGAATTGCTTCCATGTATAGCCAGAGACCCCTCTTTAGTCTAGATGGCTGAGGATGTACCGTCCTGATCCTTGGCTCTTGGCCACATTCTTCTTCATGAGTAGATGGGGCTAAAGTTGATGGTGGTCCCAACCCTCAGAGGAGTCCAGTGCTGGGTAACACACGTTGCAACGATCGTTGACCCACCAGAAGGCAGCTGGAGAGAGGCTACCTTAATTATGTGCTGCCTGTAAACATAGTCCAAGAATTACATAGAGAACAAAATAACATGGGCAAACAAAATGCTGAATTTCAGCAAGGCAGTTGGCAAATTCTTTATGAACTTGAGGGAACGTGTGGATTGGCTGTGTTTAGGCAATGTTAATGGAACCACTAGTCTCCGGAGATGGCTGATTAAAGCATCATTGTCAACCTGGAAGAAGTTGAAAGAGTCTGTCTTTAATCTCTACTGATCTCTACTGGTTATCAGGGACTTGGGTAAGATCATTCATGACACACTGATCACTTCTATTGATTATGAGAAGCAGAATGAATTTAATAAATACATTAAATGACAGAAGAAAAATCCAAAAATATTTGGAAGATTGGGTGAAATCTAACAAGGCAGACTTCAAAAAGAACAAATATAAAATCATATGCTTAGGTCTCTGTCACACACACACACACACACACACACACCAGCACTAGACATTCTTGTCTCCCAGACTGGGGAGCGTTGGGTTGCAAAGTGTAGTGTTCAAGCAGGGGGTTGGGGATGTAGAGGCAGTGTGGCATTGTCTTGGAGATGCGGAACCAAAAGCTGGCCAGGTCATTCAACAGAGTCATATCCAAAGCAGTTAGAGAGGGAGGGAGCATCTGGCTACAAAGCCAGCCAAATAGAACTCTGAGACAGAGAAGTCTTGAAGAGGGTGGAGGCAGGTTACAGGCAGAGCCTGGGGCCATTCATGTGCTGATGGCTGCTGTGCTGTTTGTAACAGTTGCAATGGCCTTAGGCGTGGGTGGGAAGGAACAGTTAAAGACACCAGCCAGGTGTGAACAAGCATGAATAAAGAAAGGGGAAACTATGTAGGAAATAGCATATAGATAAAAGGCTCCAGGATTTGAGTTGAACGCATGATGTGAGTCAAGGTGAGAATGTAGTTCCTAAAATAGCTCAGTTGATCTCAGGCTGCATTGATAGATATTGATAATATGTGTAATAGATCTTTAGTATCACCTACAGTCCTGAATCCAGTACTGGGGTCCACTTTGCATGGACCATTGACACACCAGAAGGTAGCCAGAATAGAGGTTTCATTTATTCATTTATTCACCAAGTATTTATTGAACACCTACTAAATGCCGGATACTTTTCTAGACATTGGGAGTTTAGCCACAAACAAGACAGATATGGTCCCTGCTCTGAGTAAACTTGTGTTTCAATGAGGAAGAGATAGGCAGAAAAATAGTACACAAATAAATATTTTGTGTAGGAATAAGTTTTATGGAAAAAAAGTGGGATGTTGTGTTGGAAAGTGACTTATTAAGTGAAAGAGAGGATAACTTATATAACCGTGGTCAGAAAAAGCCTCTCTGAAGAGCTGGAAAACTTTAAAGAATGAGTAAGAGGCAAACATAGGAAGATCCAGGAAATGAATTCTACAGGTTGAAGGAGCAGCTAGCATAAAGGCCCTCAGGTGGGAAAAAGCTTAGAGCTTAGACAAAGGGCCTGTGTGTCTGGGAAGCAATGAGTGAGAATGCGAGCACTAGCAAGTGAGGTCCGGAAGGCAGGATGGGATGGTGGAGAGGACTCTGGTAAGGAAATGCAAGATGATCCCACTTACTTTATTGTATTAACCAATCAAGTCTGCAGCACTTACTGTGTGCCAGGTAGTGTTCTAAATGCGTCACAATTATGAACTCATCCGTCTTCGTAAAAATGGTGATGACAACTACTAACCAAATTGTGTTTCATGGTTAAAAATGCTTTTCCAACTATTATTTTATGTGTAACATACAAAAATCATATTAAACAGGGCTTTGTAAGAAGACAGTGACTTTACAGACCTTGAATGTGAAACACAGAGATTTAACGACTTGCCCAAGGACCAAATCCTGTGCTGTTTTTATTCTCGATGTCATGGACTTTGAGTCATAACCGGCGAAACCAAGAATGTTTAACGTGGAGAAGATATACCTTAGAAATGGACACTGTGACCGTGTTTGCCTAGTTGATGGGTTCTGCTCAGCATCCTAATCTTTGACCAGACACCCCCTGAATCATCTCTTCTCGCTGGGTGGAGCCTAATACTTGCCATGTTGTCTATTTTTTTTAGTTGTTGCTGTTCTTTTGCTTCACGAAAACCTCAGTGCACCAGAAGAATGCTTTATGGTTTGAATTTATGGTTTTCATCATTCAATTAAGGAGGAAGGAGTGTAGTCTATGCAAGCATGATGATGCTTTCATTTAGTTAGTCAACAGATATTTCACTGAGCTCCTCTCCTGGGCAGAAAACGCTGTTCTTGCTGTGGATGCAGAGGGATGAATGAAATGGATACAGTTTCTGTCTTTATGCGGCTTATACTCTGGTGGGACAGATAGACAATAAACAAGGCTTACAGAAATGTATGTAATGTCAAATTTTATTAAACGCTAGAGAAGCAGTGAAATGTGTTTTGTTATCTATTGTGGTATTATAATTCACACTGAGATTTAGTGGCTTCAAGTAACCATAGTTATTTATTTTGCTTACAGATCTGCCATTTGAGCAGGGTTCAGTGGGAATAGCTTACCTCTGCTCCACATAGCACCCGCTGAGGTGGTGAGGATCCACTTCCGAGGTGGCCGATTCACATATTTGCTACCAGGTGTCATTTGGGAGCTCAGCTGGAGTTGTGGCTGAGGACCTCAAGTCCTCTCTACTTGAATCTCTGCATGGAACTGCTTGGGCTTCCTCAGAGCATGGTGGCTAGGTTCCAAGAAACTCAGGTCAGAGCCCAGAAATGGACACAAGTCACTTCTGCCACATTCTAGTGCTTAAGCAGTCAAGGCCACCTAAAGTAAATTGAATCTAGCCCAAGAGTGGTCATAAGCCTAACTCTTGATGGGAAAAATGTAAAAAAAAAAATTATGGCCATCATTGATCTATCACAAGCTGTCATTTTATATGTTTCTACCTTTAAGACCAATGCCCTAGAGAAGGTTGATTGTTGCCTGCCGATTTTCCCCTGTAATTAGGAAATGTTGACATTGGCTTATAAGTGCTGACTGAGCTGTGATTTTATGGTCTAACTCATGAGGATTATTAACAGATTATCATGTTTCCTTCTTGAGTACATATTTTCTTTTTTTTAAAACCTCTCATTACGTAACTAAGTGTAAAAAAGCAAGATACTGAATATGAATCTCTTTGTAAAATTAAATATGTATTCTGTATATTTAAAACTTAAAAAAATCAATAGCCCTTTAATCAACCCATGTTCTGTTGTCAATTAACCCTTGTTATGAATCATTTGGGGTTTTATATGTCCTAGGATATTGTAATCATGCCCAGCTTTACGTCTGGAGACTTTCAAAGTACTTATTTGACTATCAGTGGTTGTCAAAGGTATATTAAGAAAAATCATGCTTAGTTTGCTTGGTTGTTAGCTAATGAACAGACGTCTTTTTGGCTTTCTCACTCTGCTTGCTCAGTGAGCCTCCCCCTGGTGGGAGAACGGGGCATCACCTGGTTTGAATTTTGTCTCTTATCAATGACTACTTTCCGTGGATCATCAGCTGAGTTAACCTTTCTGGGAACGGGTTTCCACAGCCAGAAAGTGGAGATAACAACACTAACTTGAAAGGTGCTTTGGAAGATTTAATAAACTACCTTAGGTAAACCACCTGTGTACACAGTAAACACTCAATGAAAGTTTCCTTTCTCTTCTGCAGGCTCCACCCCATCTGTGACCTTGCCTCAAGGCAGAGTCGTCAGGAGAACAATACATTAGATGATAGCATATTCTCAATCATCCTCCTGCACTATCGCTCCCAATCATTGACTATCTTTGAAACCTTTGGAGCGAAAATACGGCATTGCTGATTAAACACACACACACACACACCCCGGCACGCACACACATTACATTATTTCACTTCGTTCACTTGGCAGTGAGACTCACAGTCTAGCTCATTTAAAAACTTGTCTCAGACATCCTGTCACATTAAAAACTAACCGAAACAAAGTACTTCAACTTGATCGGAAATAGAGTTTGGAACACATGGACAGTTTTTCTCCACGATGGTGAATGTTTCCTTTATTTTCCTCCTTTCACTGGTGGCCTTTTGTCCTTTCCACCTTGCTCTCAGCCCAAGAGAGGGCATGGGGGTGGGCGTGGGGGCTTGAGACAGTTGTCTCCCAAATTCAGGCTCTGACCCCTGCAGACCCTGCCCACGTTGACCTCAGAGTGGCCTAGTTTATCCATTCCGGAAGGTTTGTTTATTCCTCAGATAGATTCTCTTTGCAACTGCCAGATCAGGAGAGAGGAGAGGAAGGAATTACCTCGGATGGCTGGAGCGGAGAACTAATGAGGGGAAGGCTCCAGGGCTTTGCCGGTGGGGCATCTGGCTGGAAAATCTGTGGGTGAATCAGCACAGAGGATGCTCACTGCTGCAAAAGTGACCAAAATCGCATATTCAGTGATCATTGCTGATGGTATCATATTAAGAATGAAGAGCCGGGGTGGAGGAATGCTCACTTTTATTAATGGATCAGATTTAGAAATTCGGAGACCTTGAATTGGGTCTTTTGAAAGCAATATGTCAGTCTCCAAACACCTTTTAAAGTCAGCATTCAGACTTTCAAATAGTAGGCTATCTCTATGTGCTATTATACATTGATCTTTACACCGTGAAAAAAGGCTCTTCTTAATATGGAATTGGATATTAAAAGCAGTTTCTTACCCATGTGTCCTAAAGCAATCAGTGACATCCGTGATTAATTATGCAGGAGTGATTCCTGGAATGCTAATTGTCCTTCACTGGCACAAAAACACAACCTAACTTTTTTTTTCTATTTTTCTTTTCTTCTTTCTTTCATACTTTTTTTTTGTCAGTATATGACTCTAGGTATTCAAATCTAAATATCATTCACTCTAGATGCCTAACATAGTTTATATGCCCTGCAATTAAAACTGCTGAATATTTTACATTTTCATGTAGTCAAGTTTTGAGTCACATTGGAAGGGTGCAGAAAAGGAAATCGGGTATAGAGCGGATCCTACCAGCTCAATAGAAAAGAGAGCTACAGGCCCAGGTGGTACAGTTGGGCAGATGTTGAATGAGAACCCACGCAATGCTCTGTGTCTCAAACAGTCATTACAGATGTTTGCTTCCTCCTCTGTTATGTTGGACAACAATAATGACTGCCTCGACAGGTTGTAATGTAGAGTAAATGAAACACAGTAATCTGTGCAAAAAGTCTGGCTCAGTCCCCGGCACAGGACAGATTCAATAGGTATTATAGTGCAAGAATGTATGCAGTGCCTGTAATCTTGCTGTATAATAACTTGCAAGTTATACAGCTTCTTCAACCCCTATTTTCTTTTTTCATTTATTAAAAAAAATGTATTTATTTTTTAGATGGAGGGGAAGGGAGGGAGAAAGAGAGGGAGAGAAACATCAATATGTGGTTGCCTCTCGAGTGCCCCCTACTGGGGAACTGGCCTGCAACCCAGGCATGTGCCCTGATTGGGAATCCAACCAGTGACCCTTTGTTTTGCAGCTCAGAGCTCAATCCACTGAGCCACACCAGCCAGGTCTCAACCCCTATTTTATGTTCCTTATTTTCTTATTTCTAAGGGTTGCTAAGTTGGTTTGGTAGTTATTAAATGCTATTCTTTGTTGGTATTTATCTTTGCATATGTATCTCATCTCATGCATTCCGTTTTGTCTTAGAAGGCAGGGATTGTGTTTCATATCCCTTTAATTATAATTAATTACCACAGTGGCTTAATTGGTGGTTTGTATACTGTTGGTGTTCACTCAATGCTGCTTGATGATAATGTGATCAGATGATATTGTGTAGTACAAGGAAGCCAAGGAAGATCAGAGATTCAGCTTTCATGTACATGAGAAGCCTTCAAGTTTGTAGGTGAGAGCAATTTTATGTTCAGAGACTTCACTGTTCATCCGGCACAGTCATATGCCCCTCTCAGCCTCATTGTGCGAAAGCAGACAGATAAATGGATGCAAATTGTCATCACTACAGGTAACACGATTCCTGATGACTGTCTTTGTTTATGAAAATCTTCATGGTCAAAAGACTTTATTACTCTAACTTTTAGTATTCTACGAATGCTAAACTTTTTTTTTTAAAAGTTGTGGTTAATAGGTACATAACAGAATACTTACCATTTTAACCATTTGTATAGTTTTCTGGCATTAAGTACACTCACATTGTTACACAGCCATCAGCACCATCCATCTCCAGAATTTTTCATCTGAACTTTTCAACTGAAACTCTGTACCCATTAAATACTAACTCTCCATTCCCTACCCCATCCTCTGGCAACCACCAGTCTACTTTCATAAATTTGACTGCTCTAAATATCACATATCAGTGATATTATACAGCATTGTCTTTTTGCAACTGACTTACTTACCTTGCATAATATCCTCAAGGTTTATCTGTGCTGTAGCATTGTCAGAATTCTCTCCCTTTTTAGGCCTCTGTAATAGTCCATTGTTTATATCCGCCACACTTTGTGTATCCATTCATTCATTGAGGGACATCCAGGCTGTGTCCACACCTTGGTTATTGGGAGTGATGCTGTTATGAACGCAGGTGTATCCATTTTTGTATTAGCATAGACTGTTATTATGTACTTGCTAATGTAACTCTCAGGTTAGTTCATTTCATGGGAGGATTAACGCTGGCCACCATCCCGTAGTGATAGATTTTTGTTTCCTGTTGTTCTGCCTGCATCACAACATGAATTATTTCCTCTTTAAAGGAAACTTAATTTAAATGTTATGCTCATGGGGACTGGCATCCATGACACATGCCTCTGTGCCAGGCCCTTTATTCAGGGAGATATTTGAGAACAGTTCTTACTTAAAATGAAAGCTTGGGAATTGCCTGCTTAGGTTAGATTCATCCAAAAAAGAAAAATGTGAAAAATGAGACAAACTTCAAACAAGCCACAGAGCTACTCATTTCAGACACATCCTGGGAACATGCTCCCTCCCCGCCGCGCCAAGCTACACGCTGCCATTTGAACTGGTTTCAAACTTCCTCGTTGTTTACAAGGGAAGGGCTCAGGCTGGGCTGACTCGGTGACTCAGAGCACTATGGCAATGCCAGTGCTCTTATAAAGAAGTCAGAGGTCCCAGAATTGATTTTTTTAAAACCCTGAAGGCCAAGCAAGTTCCTTTGAGCTGTTAAGTCCTGGCCACCAGCACTTGCAGGTGCCTTGCTGTTTGGGGAGAAGCAGTGGTAGCTGCACCGGAAGGTGCAGCTAAACCTCCAGCAAAGAGAGCCTTCTCTCCTCCTGCTGGTGAGACCAGGGAAGTATTTCTAACATTTTTGAAAGAAGCCAAATCACCCTTCTTTGGACCCTGCTGTGGCATGGGGTGGGGTGAGGGATCATCTTTTTGATTATAGTGATTTGATTTTGACCTTCAGTGGATCCCAGTGCCATAGCCAAAATAAGGGCAAGGAAATAAAGCAAATAGATGCAAAACAAAACAAAAGAAAGAGTTTAATTATTTCCAGGTATGACCCACTAGAATCATTCCCTTGCTTAAGTTCTCAGCTTATATGCTGATATTATGTGAGAAACCGTCTGTGTTCCACATAACTTACACAGTTATCTGTCATGTTAATATAACATACCTAGCAAGTGTCAGGCACCTACTGTGCCCTTTTCCTGTCCCATCCTCCTCCATTTCCACCTTGGTCCCCTGTGGGATACGAAGTATGAGCACAGGACTCATGAGGGCTCAGGAGTCCTCCTGGCAGCCTGTCGGTGACACAGAGTAATGCTGGCTACGGGAGACCTGGTGGATTAATGCCTGGCTCATGGGAAGCCCTTGATAAACAGTTATTGAAAGAATAAATGAGTGACGTAGAAGTATCTCTGTGACCAGAGATACAAGTTGACAATCAATATCTAAAATTAATTTCACTTTGCAGATGGAGAGACTGAGCTATTGAGAGATTAATCAATTTACATGGGCCCAGCCAGCTAGCTACTTAATGTCAGGAACAAGCCCAGACTTTATGTTTCCAGGCTCAGAGCTGAAAGTGTTTGTACTAGATTTATGCACTGGCTGACCCGTTTCTGCTGATGGCCACTTTGATAAAACATCTCCATTAGAAGCAGATGTTATCACGGTATACCCTGAGACACGTCTTCCCAAGGTTTCAAACAGTGAGGTTACTGTTTTATGGTTTCCTGTCTGCGTGTGGGTCTGTGTAAACCCTCACAAACAAATAAGCAGATGATAGCAACAACAACAGCCCTGGAACTAGCTGTGGTGGCATTATTGCAGTTTTCAGAAGACCTTAAGTATAAAGTCCAATGTATTTCCCTGGAGACCATGGCCAGCCTGGCTTAGAAAAGAAGCAGTAAAACTAAGAATGTGGTTGGTCGTATAGTCATCAGAAATTAGTCACACAGAGCAGTGGACGTTTCTGGGAATCTTGATCTGAAAACAATAATTATAACAACCATTCCTGCCTTTTCGGCATCTGGAACTAACGATCTCATTCTGGGAGTCTTGACTTGCATGTAGGTATTTTCTTAAACCATTTCTTTCTCATTTCATATTCATATGGCTTTTATTTTCCTGTCATAATTTTCTTTTTGATTATAAATTTAATTGTAAATTTAATGTAAATTTTGCAAGAATTTGAGGAAGGCATGTATAGGTATAAAGATAAAATAAAAACCATGGCTAAGTCACTGCCCAGAATGTAAGCATTGTTAACATTCTGGGATATATACTTTTATTCTTTCATAAGTATATATAAATGAAAGAATATGAAAACATATAAAATATCCATATTTAAAATCGGGATCTACTATGGATTCCATTGTACCATCTGCTTTTTTTCACTTAAAGATATATTGTGACAAGTTCTCCACGCAATTTAATATTTTTCTAAGACACAGTTTTTTTAAATGGCACAGCTTTCTACTGTATAGATGTGCCATATTTGCTTATCCTGAACCATTTCCTTATGGTAGAATTTTAACAGAATTCTAAGTTTTATAGTTTGTGTGCATGCTGAATAATATAGCATCTATTTTTATATCCATAGGCTTTCTTTTAGAAATACACTTATTTAGAACAATAAAGTATTTGATCTTAACTTCGAGTCACTCTTTCACCTGGGGACCTTGGAATTAGAGCAAAAGCAAGAAAAAGAAACAGGATGATGAATAAAGTTGGGGCAGTTAACGTTAATTAAACTATGAAAATTTTTCCTCCCGCCTGTCCTTCCCCTCTCTCTCCCTTACTTTAATGAAGGCCTACCGAGTGTCAGCTGTACCGCAAGCCCATAGAATAACAAGCAAGTGCTAGTCCATGCTGTAATAAACATGCCACAGATACAATGTGCCTATTGGATTGTGCTAGGAGAATGGAGATACTAGCTAGCTGAGATTATTAGCCTTGTAGACAGGTAAAATAGGCAATTGTTGATCCGAGTGGTTGTTTGAGGAGTGCTGCTGAAAAGGGTCTCTGTGTGCACATGTGTGAGTGTATAAGTGTGTGAGCATGTGTGCACACATTTTCATGGGTGGCCAAGGGCATGTGGTAGAGAGAAAGGGTTGGATGAGTTGTATGCCCTTCAGTTAGGCACTTGGGAGTCTCAGTGCTTGAATTGCTAGACCATCCCTGAAAATAATAGCATAAAATTTCTACTTTTTAGGATCCAAAGTTTTTTTAAAGTCATATGAAATTCATTCTTGCACCCAGATATTGCATAATGTTGCACACTTTTATCTCCTTCACCCCTGTGTATCAACCAGTCTGTAAAATCCTCATACCGGGCAAATAAATAAAAGAGAAGGATTGTCACCAGCTTTCTTCCAGTCTTTGTTTCTGTTTTGGAGATCAGCTTATCTTATCTCTTGAGCCTGTTTCCTCTTGGGATGGCTGTGGCTGATATATAAGCTAAATTAGATCTTCTTGTCATTATGGTATCTCCACTAACAGAAAGTCACGAGGCAGACTGGGTCTCAGGGCACTGTCTGATCAGGCAGGCTGCCATGGGTGAGGGGCTGGTCTCAGCCTCCTATTCGAATACAGTTCCTCTACCGTGTCAAATTCTCCTGTTCTTCCGCACCCTATTCCCACACTCCTATCAGAACCAGACTGGCTGGCTTGACCAAATTCTTAATAACAATAGAAACTTCTCTCTTGTTGACTTTTGACTCCTAAGATCTTCACCAAGAGCCATTTCAATTATGGGGCAGCTGACTGTCTTGTGGAAGGAGACATGGTCTAGTTATACTTGGGGACAGAAACACTTTCTGTGGGCATGTGTTTTTGACCAGTACAATGTTATCTTTGATTTAGTTGCTCATAACAAACATTCCGTGTAGAAAAGAACTCGACAACTAAACAAACACATTCAGTATATATAGGGAGATAACTGTATTCTTTAGCAAATTCCTCATAAACCAGTAAAGCAAGTATTTTGGAACAGAGCCATATACATGTTAATAGAAAAATATAATATTATCTTAATAAGTCTAAAGGTAGTTTAAAATAATGCTTTCCTAAAATTATGAAATTTTGAGCAATTATAATGTGCCATATATCATGAGCTAAAATTTACATTTTATTTAATACCTGAAAGGTCTGGGGCTTACTGAGGTTAAATAACTTGCCCAAGGCTACATAACCAGTGAGTTACAAAGATGAAACTTAAACTCTCAAGCCCTCACTCTTACCAATTTTTGTCTTCTAAAAATAACATTTTGTCAGCACCAATTAGTCGTGTAATTTCATTTAATACTTATCTTAACCCTCCGAGATGTTGGTCTTCTTATAAGAAGGAAACCGAAGCCCAAAGAGATCAAGAGAACTGTTCAAGGGACAATAATTAGTTATCATGTGGCAGATAAAAAATCTAAGGACCCCAAGTCTGTGTAACTCCAGAGCACCATGTCATTTCCTCTGGAGTCTGTGTGGTTTGAAATATTTTTGGCTTCTCCAAGAAACACTACTTTCACCTCCATTAGATTCTCAGACTTGAGAAATCACTATAAGTGGAAATAAATTTGGATGGGGGCAAGAAGGGAACAAAGAAATGTCGGGGCAGGAACAGAGAAAGGTTTTTTTTTTTCTACTCAATTTTTCAAATGATTTTTGAATCATTTTTTCTTTCAATCATATTCAGAGCATGCTCCATTTATTTTCAAACCTGACTGATATAACTTTGTCATAGTACTTCATATATTCATAATCTTCACTTAAGACGGTTAAATGCCTTGCCCAGTGCTTTAAACAGCAGGCAAACCATCAGAGGGTTCTTTCTCTGGGAAGGATGGGGTGGTGGTGGGGTGCTGTTCTCCTGAAGGACAGAAAGACAGAGCTACAGAAGCTCTGACACGGGAGAAGATCCAGAAAAAGTAGGACACCCTGGAGGGTATTTGTTATCTAACAAGGTTGAGTTACATCCTAAATGAAGCGAAATCAAAGCAGCCTGGCCTCACTTTGGAGATGGGATTCTGCCTGGAGCTGACAAAGCCCAGGCTACAGAGGGGCTTAATGACAGGAGAGGAAATGAAGACATTCCTCAGCTCCTTACCCACCTCCTTCTCCGCAGACCCAAGGTGCTCGATCGAATGTCAGGCTAGGTAAAAAGAGTACCTTTGCTGCCTGTAGATGCCTCTGTCCACAGGTCATCGGTGCTTTAAATGCAGCCTCAAAGGAAATCCTAGAGGAAACCTCTCCCCCACCAAACACTTCTGTGGTAGAGCATACAGACGTACATTCTGGAGATGAGGAAGTCTTCAAGGAGACATTTTTCTCAGAGTGCCCAGAAAGCTCCTGGCCATGAGACCTGAGAGAGAGGATCTGCATGTCTGAGCAAAGTCCTTGCCAACTGGTTGCTGTGGGGAACAGAAAATGCTTCCAGGCCCAGAGTAGAATCTTCCAGCCAGCTAGGGAAGGGTTGGCCAAGTTTGTACATGAGAGTGTGCATTGTTCAGGCAGGCAAAGCAGTTGGCACCCATGCAACAAAAGCATTCCCTAGTGCGAAGTGACATCTTTTACTTCTTTGATGTATGCCTTCCTATGTGCAGGTTACCCCAAGTTTTTATTAGCTAAGGCAATTTTGTAAATAAAAGCAAAAACATAATAACACAGAGGAAATGTGTTATATTATTCACACACACTACTTACCTTGAGACCACAGTCCCAACAACTAATATCTTAATTCCTCCTTAAGATGATCCTTGCATTTAGAAATCTTTTTACCTTTATTAATCACATTTTGAAATTACTCTTCACATAAACTAGTGACTCTCAGTCTGGGAAGCAACCAGGGCTTCACACTTAGAGACTTCGATTCAACCTTTCTGAAGTGGGTCTGAGGCTTGGGTGTTCTTCACCAGCTCCCTGTGTGAATCTGACATTCAGGAAGGACTGAGAACCTCTCACATCTGGGGAGAAGCACAGACTGTCCCTCCTCAGCTTCATGGATGATTCCTGCTAGCTTAGAGGAGAGGACAAGGTCAGAACTCCTGTTTCATTTCAGCTGGACTTCTTGTATATCTTACTGTCACGCTTTTTAGATACAGGAAATCCTTTTGACCTATTGATTTTTTGGAGCGGTCTCCAGAAGTGTTAAAATCGCTCTCACACTGTCCTATGTGACTGCGTCGTAGTCTTTGGCTTAGCAGAATGTAGCCTCCAGCTATAACATCCCCATGACTCCCCCAGTCAGGAGGCCACATCTGAGAAAACTCAGTGGCATATTTTCATTTACCTGCAAAAGGAAGGAAAAAACCCCCAAATACAATGAATGTTTAGGTGACTTTCGTACGCCACCTGAGGGAATCCCACTGGTCATTAATGAGCCTTTTCAGACTATCATAATTATATTGTGCTTCTTGTTTTTTAGCTGAGGAACTGAAGTGAACCTATGTCGGTAACTTGGTCAGAGTTGCTGGGCTATGCTTGATTGGACCAGCCCGTTTACAGTTCAGACCACACCGAGTCCATTTCCCTCCAATGGCATAGCTCTCTGCTGAAGCTTCAAGTAGAAATGTTTTTTGACAAGGGTATCAAGAAAACACCAAGATATCTTTAGATCTTAGGGGATTATTGCTGACTCAGTTGTAATATCCCAGGAGTCTGAATTAAAAGAATTTATTAAGCCATGTTTCATAATATGGTAGAATTCCACATTTAAAAAAATATATGTGATATACCTAGTATATAAAATATAATGAAAATATTTATATTTGTCTTTCATAGAATTAATTACTAGATGAACATAATATATTATCTGGATCCTATGAAAATTCTATACATTTGAAAAAATCAATATATTTCCCTTAAGATATCTTAAAAAATACCCATAATACAGTTTGGACATTTAAACCTAGGTAAGCACCATTTAATTTTATTTAAAAATATTATTTACTTATTTTCAAATATTTGCATAGTTCAAAATTCAAAAGGTGCCCACAGTGAAAAGCCTTTCTCCTAGCCTTCTTCCAGTTGTCCGGCCCCCTTCCTTGATTCACACAGTCCTACCAGCCTTCTGTGTAGAGAACTTTCATTTATGCAATGTTTAGGTAGAACTGGAGGATGAAATAGATCATTCTCACTGAGAGCAAAAAAAAAATAAGTTTCGATGGAAAATGGAGGAAGAAAGTGGCATCTAGGCACTATGCCCATATTTACCTCTGAATTACTTTTCAAAATCAATCTTTATCAATTGTTGTCGAAGCATGGTGTCTTCTCAGTGAATGCTGAAGAAATCTTTGCTCATTTAATTGGCTGTTGATGGAATGCTATCTTCCTCACACGTCTTTACAGGTTCCATGCTCCCGTGAACTTTCTTCTGTTTCTACATCCCTGTGAGGGCCTAGAATCAGACAAGATGGGCCTCCTCACTTTTGATTTCCCTGTTTTCTGACTAGCCTATTACTTGCCCTTGCTTGGCTTGGAGACTTTGGAGTTCCCTGCCTTTTCCTTCCCAGCCGTGCTGTTCTGTGCTGCCTCAGCTCCCGGTCGTGTTCATGGTGCTGAGAGACTTGGAGCACTTTCTCCCCAGATGTGGGTCAGGAGAGGGCTGAGGTGCTTCTCTTGCTGTGTTAAGAGTTGCCTTCTACTTTCCCAGCAGGAAAGAGAGACCAGTTGGAGTGAGGAAGCAGATTTTTTAGCCACTGCTGCATGTCAAATAGGACTTCCTATTGTTTTGTTTACCTTATAGACTAATTCTATGATTTTAGTTCTGGAAGGGTTTTGCTAAGTATTCTGGGTGACTGAGAAAGAGTGTAGCAGGAAGAAACAGCACCAGGCTCTTTTTGGACCAATACAATCCCAACTTTTATTCTTTATCATCTTTCCTCCTTTGATATCCTTATTGTAAAAAGCCCAGAAGACTATGTGAAACAGGACTGTACTGGACAGGTTGAAACTAAGAAAGCAGTTTCCCTAGCAACTGTAGCCTCACGAAAGGCTGGCAAGTCTTGTCTCTTTTTTCATTTCATTTTCTGTGGTTCCTGAAAGGAGGTCAGACGCTCTGTGTTAAGTTCACATTGCAGTTTTGCTTGTGGTACCTTCTGTCTCAGGGCTGGGGAAGTAAGATTGCCGTGTAAGTCACCAACGGCTTTTGTTGATTTTAATTAGAAATGAGCCAATATACATAGTTGCATTTTGCCATCGGTTGTCAAAGAATCACAGAATATTCATTTCATCTTTGAAGAACTCAGAAAGGAAAGCATAAGGGCAAAGGGCAACCATCCACATATTTGCAGGCCATCGGTCTTTAACAAGAACTATTCTGATTTCAAAGGCACATCAGAATATTTCTGGTAATGGCTAACAGCACCCTGTTTTTTTAAAATTCAGATCAGTCCTCCACTAATATGATTCCTCTTCTAAAATTATATGCAAGATCTAAAATTGAAGTTTATGGTTAATTTCAAGTTTCCAAATTCAATTCAACAATATTTATTACCTCTCTGATTCACTAAGGACTGCAGGGGATAAGCAGATGTGCTAAGATGGTCTGTGCCCTCAAGGAGTTTCAAATATAGTGGTGGGAATAAGACAAATACAGTGTAATTACAACGACAAGGAGGAAAGTGATAAATGGGGCAACGCAGTGGTTATCGACCCTGACTGCATATTGGAATCACCTGGGAGCTATAAACACACCCCAGCGAGCTCCTCCCCAGAGGTTGTGATTTAATTGGTCCGGGGTGCAGCCGGGGGACTGGGATGTCCATAAAGCTTTTCAGGTGACTCAAATTCGGTCAAGGTTAGGACCCACTGGCAAAGAGCATCCAAGAGATGTCCAAGAGACACTTTTGTTTCCTTGGGGTCAGAAAAGGTTTACTTTCGGGCAGCAATTGAGAACAGGGAAAATGGATGTATTCCAGTTGGCAGAGAAATTTGGGAGTGAGATGTTCAAGGAGCAGGAGAAAAGCCACAGAGGTGTGAAACCAGTGGGTCGTTAGAAAAACGCGAGTGGACCACCTCCGTGCAGGCTGGAGTGTCACATGTCTGGGAGAAGACAAAGCTAAGAGGCAGACTGAGAAAGGCTGAGGTGCGGTGAGGGATGAAGAATACTGGAGTGGGGACCTGGTTTAAGTTTGGCTTTTATGTTTTTAGCGGTGATCTTTGGGGGCTTGAGTCAACTTTGAGAGGAGTCAAGGAGAAGACAAGAAAAAGAATGTATTATGGAAGAAGTGGATAAGTTCAACATCCGGCAAAACTGCCATATTAGAGGTTCAGGAGGAACCTTGCAGATAATTTGGTTAAGATCCTTTGTTTTCTACTGGAGAAGGCCTTAAAGAAACTGCCCTTCCCCAAGACATGATGGTTAGTGGGCTGTTGTGGTTCTGGGGTCAGTGGGTGGGTCGGTAGGGTCCAGCAGAGATGTCCAGCAGGCAGTTACAAGCAGGACTGAAGCTGAAGGCAGAGGTCATGGATAGAGATATAATTCTGAGAATAATTTTCAATGAGGTAATTAGAACTTGAGGGCAAGGGAGGCATATGGGAAGAAAACGGAGTGTGACATTTAGATGAAAAGAGAATATGAGACTAACAAAAGAGGCATAGAACGAGCACCAGAGAAATAGGAGAATCTAAAGAATTCGGTGGTACAGAACCAAGACAGAGAAGTTCACAGAGGAAGGGCCTACGTGCAGACTGCTGCGGAGAGGCTGCGAGCCTCAGGGCTGAGCAGAGGCCCTTGGGCGTGGCTTGTCTGTAACCTGTGCCATCCTGGTGTGCTGACTAAGTGGTGGGTCAGAATGAAGAAGAGCTGCTGAGGAAGTCACTGCCAGCCGGCTCTCCTCGTGAGCTCGCGAGTTCTCCGGTCTCACTTTCAGTCATTCCTCATGATCAAAACACCAAATGGTTGCAGTGAAAAATGGATAGATTAATTTGCTTTCTGAGGAGAAGAAACAAGCCTCTGATTCTAAAGTTTTGAGTGAGACTAATAAAAAAAATGACATTCCACAATATGACCTTGAAGAAATAAAACAAGTTGCTTAAAAATAAGGCCATAATTAGTGATCTTTCTCATGTTTATGTCTAAGTCATTTAGTAATAAATGACAATAGAGAGCGGGCTGGGAACATGTATACAGATTGTGTGTATCATGTTTGATATACAGATCAGGAGAGAGGGGATAAGTGAGGGGTTGTAGATGGAGAAAAGGAAGGAGACTCTGGGTTTTCCCTTTGGGAAGTGCAGGCAGCATGCTTCCAGCTGTTTAGTGGCTCAGCTCAGCAGTGAGAATACCTAAAGGCATCATGTCTCCAAAAACCCCCCTTAGCAGCCCAGAAAGGGAGGCTTAATGAACAGGGACAGACGCTACTGACAAATGAAGAAATGCTTTATTTATTATTCACTCATCTCCAGGGTCCCTGTGCTATTCAGAATTAACATGCTCTCTGGAATAATGGCTTAACACCTCCTGGTTTGACATAGCTGTGCTTATCTACGCACACATAGCATCCTTCTGAGGGACAGGAGGGAACGGTGGAATGGAGCCCACCCCCCTTCTCCAGTCCTTGGAGGTCACCTGGTACCACCTCCCACCCCAAGGCAGGAATTACCTCACAGCATCCCTGACGAGGCCGGCCTTGTCTTGCATGTTTCTAGTGATGGAGAGTTCACTCCCTAATAAGACAGCCCATTTTGTTTTTAAGTGATTTTAGAACCTTTAGGAAGTTTTTTCATGTTGTTGAATTCTTCCTTTCTATAGCAGCTGGCTTGCACCTGGTCCTAGGTCTTATGTCTTTTAGATTTCATCATTCCCCTCAAGCTGTTTATTAACTATTGAATTTGTATTCTACTATTGGAGTCATCACTTTCTGAAATAAACAAAAGAAAAAACTGAAGTAAAGCTATGTACTCAAATGAAAATACTTGGGTATAGTGTTCAGGTTCATTTGGGGCCCTCTATCCCTTTAAAAAAAAGTCCTTAAAATCAACACAACATTGATACCTTTTTAGCTCATTAATCTTAGCAGAGTGTAGGCTACTGTTAGTAGTTTTCTAAATTGAATGATCTATTATGTGCCTTTGACAAATGTATTTCTGTGCAGGAACTTCTGTTCCTGTGTACTGGGCCTACCGAGTTGAGCCAGCCTATGGTGTGAATGCAAAGACATTACTTTTGCCAGTGATGAACTTGGATGATGTCTGAGCTATCGGAAAATGTAACAGTCATCACTTACAGAGCTTCATTTGCACCCAAGTCGCACAACTCTTGTTTTCATTTTCATGTTAGGGAGGAAGTCATGCTAAATATTTTTCAAGATAACAAAGCACCACAGCAGCCATGAGTTAGTAATTGGTACCGTAAATTCCTGCTGAGTTGACTTTAATGGAATCCACTTCAACAGACTTTCCCTCTTTTTACTGAACTTACATTTTCCTGTGCGGATACTGGTGGGTGGGGTGCTTTTCCACAGAACAAGAGAGACATCTTATAATTTCCACTTGTGTGAAGGGTATTTGTATTCTATAGCACTGCTTTGAAAGACTAGGTAAAGGATTCTATTAGATGTTATTTGAAAACATGCTTTTGAAAGTAATACCATGAAAGAGAGAAAAGATAGAATAATCAGCTCATCCACAGGCAAATTGGATTAGGAATCTATGTTCACATGTTCTATAGGACAGCAGAAATTCCTACAGTTCAATATCTCAGATATCCAAAATGCTTACCTTCCTTTTTCACTCTGAGTTCCTTCAAGTCTTCAGCTATCTGGATGACTATTTTCAGTCACGTTCACTCATCAGAGAATTAACATTGTTATTTTGGTCCACAGTGACTAGGAAAAATGCACTTAAGTTGCAAATTATTTTTTTCCGTAGATAGCTTTTCAGGGTATTCTTCCTGATTCCTCTTACGTAAGTTTAAATATATTATGACTTGAGATGAGACCAGATTTAAATTACACAGTGCTCTCTTCATTCTAACAACTGCCCTATCATATCCAGCTCTATTACTTTCCCCGCAACGGGCAGTCCGTGCTCCTATCACTTGGCTGGTGTGGATTCTCGAGTTGCACGTGGGTTCCTAGATACCAGATGCGTTCTCAAGTCCCTCTCTGTCCATTCTCGGCAGCCAGTCTGTCAATCTACTTAATGATTGTTCCTCTTGGCCTTTTTAGTAGGCATTTATGTACATTAATGGTAGAAGTTTTATGTACAAATAAAACTTGACATGTTTTTTAAGTATTGGGTTGGCATTTAGTGACTACTTTAGTACTCCCACTGTACATTGGATGACTGTTAATTTTTCTCGAGAGCTGATCCTTGGAAACAAAGCCAATGGCACAGCACCTCTTCCAGCCCCCTCAACCCTTCTGCTGAGGTGCAGCTTTTCCTACCATTTGATGAAGGATAATGCAGTAGATGACAGACACCTAGATGCTGGGGTATTGAAGGGTGTGAGTAGAACAAAAGTGTAAAAACAGTAAAGGGGTGTTTAAGTAGAAGAAGTGTGGAACCTATAATTCGTAAGAGAGGAGATAGGACTGGAAAGCAGAGATCTGAAGTTGTTAGATAAATTCACAAAATAATCTCTCTCAAATTTTGTGATGGGGATTCCATGCCTATAGTGGGATGTGACATGTTGTAGAATCTGTTTGTCCCTGAATCTTCACATGTAGATTCAGTTGGGTTTTGGGGAGAGCCAGAGGCCTTTTTTCAAGGTCAATTTCCAACGACACTTTTTCCACAAAGAGTTCTCCACTTCCCCAGTGGAGTCTTTTTCTCTGCGGATATCCTAGGGCATTCAGTGACTCATTTAGCCTGAGATGTTCTTCTTTGAACTATGTGTTCCGTAAGGGGTGGGGCTGACCTTGCCTCATCTTTGTGTCTCCGGCTGCATCTCATTCAGAAGGTGCTTTCCAGATCTTGAGATGAGTTGTCAAGACTGGAATTGAAATGGGGAAAGAGAAAGCAGGCAGACTTCAAAAGCCTCTTAGTTTTCAAGAGCTGGAGATCCTCTCCATAGACTGCCCCAGGGAAGGAACTGACCCTGTGTCCTGACAGGTAGAAGCTGCCGTTTTGCTGGAGGGGTGGCTGTGAAACCCTGCCAGGCATTTTTAAGTGGACATCTCAGAATCCTCAGTTCGAGTGGGCACAGCTAGGCTCTGAGGAAGAGGGTGGCTCTGTTGGGTCATTTGCAAACATTTAACCTCAAAGTGCTTAGGGGAGGCACAGAGAAGGCCTGGAGGATGAGGCCAGCTCAAGGTATCAGGAAAATAGGTCAGAATTTTGAGTGGCATCTTGCATGTTTGAGGACTGTGACACCGTTCTGTAGGTAAAGTCTCCCCCATTTAATGGGCGACAATGTCTCTCCCTTATTTTCAGATTCCTTCAATCACACTGATCTGTGGAGTTTTCCACTTGAGGGGTTTTATCTCATTCATCCTTGAAGTTAGTTTGGGTGCCTGACACCAGATGTTAACTGGATGAGCGAATCCATTGACCTCTCTTACAACACTTCCTTCCTTGTGTCTGTCTCCTGTTTCATGTCCCCTCTACCTGTTAGATAGCTGGTTCTTCAAAGACAGCCCTTCTTTTTGAATTGCAACAGTGCCTAGCACAGGGCCTTACACTGACTAGGGTTTTTAAAGAATAATAACAATACATTGTAAATAAAATGATTGTTGCATAAATGTTTTAATTTTATATACTAATTTAAAAGATCAAGAACACTTAATTTTTAATATTTTTATTTTTATTTTATTCTATTATTTGTTACTTATTAAATGGTATTATGTAAAAAAATGATAGTTTAAGAATAAAACAAAAACCCACAAGCCATCACCCAATTCAAGAGTTATGTTTTGAAAATTTCCATTTTGCTGTGTATTTTCTCCTACCCCAAGCCTGCTTCTGTTCCGCAGGTGATGATTCTCCTAACAGCCATGTTTATTGGTCCGTTGGGTTTCACCTCAAAAACAGTTTGATCTCATGCTTGTATTCCTAAAAAGCGTACTGTTCAGTTGCTTTTGTTTTTAAGTTCTATTTTTTTAGAATCCTATCATTTTGTTTGCAGGTTTCTAAAAATTTCTTTATCTGAAATTATGTTTTCAAAATGTATTCATGTTGCTGCAAGTACTTGTAGTTTATTAATTTTCACTGCTATGCAATATTCTGTGATGTGAAAATACAACAGTTGTTTTTTTCATTCTCTACCAATGGACATTTGGCTTGTTTATTGTTTTTGCTCTTAGATTTTGCTGACGTGGACCAAGAACATGTGTAAGCATTTATTCAGGGCATGTACACTTCAGAGTAGGGTCTGAAACAAAATTGAAACAGACTCTTAGACACAAAGAACAGACTGATGGTTGCCAGAGGGCAGGGGAGCTGGGGGACTGGGTGAAAAAGGTGAAGGGATTAAGAAGCAGTCCCAAAATTGTCACAGGGGTGTAAAGTACAGCATAGGGAATATAGCCAATAATATTGTAATAACTATGTATAAGTATCAGGTTGGTACTTGAAATTTGGGGGTACCACTTTTTTAAAGTCTGTGATTGTTTAACCACTATGCTGTATACCTGAAAATAATATGAAATGACATTGAATGTAAACTATAATTGAAAAATGCAATAAAAAATAAAATACTCTTTCTTTAAAAAGAAAAAAAAGAGTAGGGCCAACCATTGTTCAACTTGGCAAGAAATGCCAAATCATTTTCCAAAATGGATTCCAAATTTATTTCCCCACTAAGCCATCTATAAGGTTCCATATTGATCTGTTTTCTCTACAGCGCTCAGTACTGTAAGACTTAGGGTTTTTTTCTTCTTCAACAATCTAGTGGGTATAAGATGATATATGGCTTCCCAACTCTCTGCTTTATAGTGGGGATGAAGCTGGGGGGTAGGTTTTGTAATGTGTGCTTGTGGAACTGAGTCTACCGGAACTTAGAACTTAGAGCAGGGGGGTCTAACCTGTGGTCCATCGGCCTCATGCGGCCCAGGACGGCTATGAATGTAGCCCAATAAAAAGTGTAAATTTACTAATAACATTATGAGTTTTTTGTGATTATGTGTTGCAGTGCCATGTAAAATAAATGCACGTACACTCTCCCTATTTGTGTGCCTGTGTGGCTTCAGTTTTATGGCTGTTTGCAGCTTCCAGTGTGTTATCTTCCAAGCGCAGACAGTAGGATTGGCCCCATCAGATGTTACGAGTGCTCGTGGTGACTTAGCGAGGCAGTGATTATCAATGATATTTCAACCTTTCAATGTTAGTCATTTAATGTTATTAGAAGTCAGGTAAGCATTGTTATTTGATTATTAAAGGTACTATCCCACCTCGGTGGTGCCTCACACATCACCCTCCCCTTGCCCTGCATCAGCAGCTAAGAGGGTTATGGAAGGGCCCAAACCTTGCCTGCTATTTTCCTGTCAATTAATTTTCATAATAAGAGTAAAAAAAAGTCCTTTATCTATTATTATTATTTTTAATAATAATATTTTTAATCCAAGCATGGCTTTTACCATGCCTCAAAAGAAAAAAGAACCCTCAAAGAGAAAAATTACAGATAAAGGAAGATTGTCCAATGAAAAACTTTTTTGTTGAGGCAAATAGTAAGGCACTCTGCTTAATTTGTGGGGAATTTGTGCAAGTTTCAAAGACTATAATTTGAAAAGGCATTATATGCAAGAACATCCTGCCAAATTCAATGTGAATGAAGGATTGTGTCATAAGGACAAAATTATGGAACTGAAAAAAAGTTTGTCTTCTCAACAAAATTTTTTAAAAAATATTTATTTATTTATTTGTAGACAGAGGGGAAGGGAGGGAGAAAGAGAGTGAGAGAAACATCAATGTGTGGTTGCCTCTCATGCCCCACACTGGGGACCTGGCCTGCAACCCAGGCGTGTGCTGTAACTGGGAATTGAACTGGCGACCCGCTGGTTTGTGGGCTGGCACTCAATCCACTGAGCCACACCAGCCAGGGCTCAACACAAATTATTTCAAAAAGTTAGAACTCAGGTGGATTCTATTGTAAAAGCTAATTATGTGGTAGCACACTTAATAGGAAAAAAATCAAAACTGTTTATTGATGATGAGTTTATTAAGCAATGTATAGAAAGCGTGGCAGATATATTTTGCCCTAAAAAAAGAGGGATATTTCTAAAATCAGTTCATCTAACCACACTATAGCCAAGAGAATTGAAGAAATTAGAAAACCTATTGAAAGAAGTTTAGAGAGTAAAGCTGCTCATTTTAAATTTCATGCTTTGGTGATGGATGATAGTACTGACGCTACGGATACGGCTCAACTTGTCATTTTTATTAGAGGTATTGATGATGACTATAATGTCACTGAAGAAATTGCTTCTAATTGTCATTAAAAGACACAACTAAATCAAGAGATTTATACAAAGCAGTAAAAAATAAGTTAAAGCAATTTTCTCTACCCATTGTCAACATATCAGGTAGAGTTACTGATGGTGCGCCAGTGATGGCAGGTAAAAGAGAGAGACTCGTAAAAGTAATAAGAAGATGATGTAATTGTTGCCCAAAACTCATGTTTAATGAAGTACCTTTGCATAGTACAGCAAGAAAATTTATGCACAAAAGCTTTAAAAATGCATAACTTAATGCAAATCATCATCAAGTCTGTGAACTTCATACGAGCCAAAGGATTGAATCATCGCCAATTCCAGGAATTCCTTAAAAGTATCGATGCTGACTGTGGTGACATCCTTTACTTTTTGGAAGTAAGATGGCTAAGTTGAGGTCAAATGTTGAAAAGATTTTATGATTTGAGACATGTTTTCAAATCACTTACAGTATCATAAAACAAATTTATGCTAAAACTTGATGATGAAAACTGGCTTACAGATTTAGCATTTTTAGTTGATTTAACTGCTCATTTAAATGAGTTAAACATATTTTCAAGGTGAAAACCAACTTATCAATGCCATGTTTCAAACCATATCAGTGTTCCAAATGAAACTGAAATTATGGCAAGCTCAAATTAAGGCAAACAATTTTATGCATTTTGGCACGTTGGCTAAACATAGTCCTATGAATAGTGAAAAACATGCAGCCTTGCTTTTTTATTTGATGTAAGAATTTGGAAACAGATTTCAAGATTTCCAGGAAAATAATCAATACTTCGCTATATTTGTGACTCCATTTTCAGTCTACATAAATATGTTGCCTGCCAATTTTCAAATGGCCTGCCTAAAGACATTCATCTTACAGAAAAATGGGATCGTGTCTCTTCACTGGACTTTTATAGGCCCTGTCTTCCCGGAGACAAATATCCCTTGCTTCACAATCATGCCTTATTCATGTCATCACTATTTGGCAGCACCTACATTTGAGAACAACTATTTTCAAGAATGAAACACATTAAGAGTAAAATTAGAACCAAAATATCTGATGAGCACCTTGAGAACTCACTGAGAATTGCAACTACTTCTGTCAAACCAGATATTGATGCACAAGTTTCTCAAAGACATTGTCAACCACCCCACTAGTTTCATGTTGCCCTCTTTTCTTTTACTTTTATAATAAACATATTTAAAAGTCATCAATGACATTTTATTATTTAGACATGTACATTTTTCTATATTAGTGATCACAAACTTGGGACCTGCTCAATGATTTTAAAAGATTATTGAAAGGGCCGCTGCATAATTAGGGTATTATGTGAGGACATTTTTGCTTATCTGTGGTGGTGGATATCACAAAAATTATGCATGGACCTTTTTTTTGCTCATCAGTTTTGGTTAGTGTTTGTGCATTTAATGTGTGGCCCAAGACAATTCTTCTTACACCGTGGCCCAGAGACACCAAAGGGTTGGACGCTGCTGATTTAGAGCGACAGACTCTTACAGCTAGATGGCATTTTAAAGAATGGATCATCTGAGAGAGCCAAGGACCAGAGAGTAGGAGGCTTACACTCTGCCCACCTTCCTTCCCTCCCTCTCTGTATGTATGTATAGATGTGCATAACGTGCACATATTCTATCTATATATCACAACTATGTGTACATGTTTGTGTGTTACAGAGAACAAACACACCAACATGTTAATATTATCACATACAGAACAGGCACAGGAAAGGAAAGGAAAGGAAAGGAAAGGAAAGGAAAGGAAAGGAAAGGAAAGGAAAGGAAAGGAAAGGAAAGGAAAGGAAAGGAAAGGAAAGGAAAGGAGAGGAAAGGAAAGGAAAGGAAAGGAAAGGATGAAAAGTACACAGCTGACAGACCTGCTCCCCTGAGAGAGGTGGTGAAGGTAATCGCTTTGCTAAAGGGATTGTGGGCTATGGGGATCATCACCAGTGGGAGAGCCTTATGGAATAGGATGTGTGTGTTTGTGTGTGTGTGTGTGTGTGTGTGTGTGTGTGTGTGTGTGTGTAAGAGGTATCTGTGAAGGGAAAGTATGGATGAGATAATTTTCTCAGGTTTATTAGTAATCACAGATTTCAGAAGCTAGGGAATTGAGAGGGAAAGAAGATTCTAGCATTGTCGTTATGACCTATGCATTCTTTTTAGTTCACTAAGACATGAAATAAAACATCTGAGTCATCACTGAAGTCCTGTTGGGAACCTAGACATGTTTTCCTTAACTTGGCAAAAATTTGTGATGGAACCGAATGGAGTCCATAAGATTTTAGTATGTTATGTTCACATATACCCTAGAACTATTCACACATAGCCTAAAATCCTAACTCTAAGCATAGTAGTTGGGAAAATGTCAAATGTTATTAAGGTTGTCATTACCAGTTATTTTATTTAAATGTAATGATAGATAAGATATAAATGCTGCATGCACAAAATATGATGGAGATCCACCTTTTCAAGTACAAATACCTCGTTAGCCCCACAATTCTTTTTCAAAGTATTTTTGAATATAAAAATATGATATCCACTGAACACTTGTTGTCTATAAACTAATAAAAGACAAGTAAATAGAAATATTCCACTTCTACTGAATCACGATATTAGTTTTTGGTTTCAGGTGCAATATGTCATTCTGATGGGCAAAATCATGCCAACCTGTTTTAACTTGTGTGCAGCTTTCAATGCTGTGGTGCCACATGAATAAAAACCCAGTTGTATTTAGCGACATTTTCACTGTCAAATCTGCTAACCCAGCCCCAGCTATAACAGCATTTCTTGATGCTCCTCTTAGGGACTATATATCTATTTGTTTACCTATTTAATGTGACATTTCTTTCAGAGGCCACTCTTTCCATTTCTGGCTGTAATACAAAATCTTTCTTTTGTACGCCAAGTAATAAATAAAAAAGAAAAAAAGTCAAGTCTTTTCCTTGGATATTTTAACCAACTGTATCACACTTAAAACGTGTCTCTTTTAGCTTGTAATGGGTGTATTAAAACATGCTGTAAGTTTCTTAGGGCCTCCCACTTGGAATCTTTCGAGAAGCATCGTCGTAGGTACTGTTGGCTGTGCTCTCAGGGTGACCTCTCCTGTTCTGAGAGCTCCCTTTTCATTTATAAGATGTCAGGCACTATAACACACAGCATCCTGCACCCAGCGGGATCTCTGACCTCCACGTATCCTAGAGTCCCCCTGGCTTCAGAAACTCCATTTCGCTGTGGCAATCCCCTCGGTTCTCTTCACACACACCCTCTCTCCTGCCTCCCCTCCTGACAATCTGTCAGACAGTCACCGATTTTTCTTCTCTGGCAAGGCAATGTTACCAGTAATTGCAGAAACCATTAATAAAGTGGGTGGGAGGGGGCGAGGGGGAGAGGGAATCGAGACACAAAGGGAGTGAGCACTGTACATACCCCACAGGCTTTTCCCTCCCACACATATGATTCACTGTTGTTTCCCGCCTCACGTGGGAAAATGTTGTCCTGCTGAAAATACACCTTGAAGGCAGCTCTGCCTCAAAGATACCACATATGCATATTAATAACACACACTTTGTAGTGCCTAGAGTTGTTTATAACAAAGCGAGCTGAAATATACCAGCAACTTACTCATCTCCTTCTGCAGAGGAGCCCGGAGTGTGGGCCCCGGGTGGCTTCTGCCCCTAAGAGAGAGATGAAAGGGGCATGGTGAGCAATTCTGTATGGCAAAAACAGAGTGAAGGAAGCCTCGCTGGATGAAATCAGTCCAGCTTCTAGGAAGACCAAAGTTTTAGGAAGAGTTTCAGCATGGGGAATGGTCACAAAAGAGTAGGCAAAGGCAGCACAGAAGAGAGAAAGATCTGGAAAGGAAAGCCAGAGGCAGACATGAGAATATCTAAGAGAGGGTCTTTGTTTGAAAATGCATGAGGATTCCTTGAACCCTGAGGTGACTTCTCTTGTCTTGCCTGTTGCTGGCCCATTTTTCTACAGGACTGAACAGCTGGCTTATTTGAGGAGAACAGATCACCTCTATGAGTGTGGCCAAACATAAGGTGGAATTTCTCAGAACAACATGGTATAGTCTATCAAGTTCCTGCTCCCTGGGGTCCATTGGTTTGTTTCAGAAACAACTGATGCTTTGGGGCTTGGCAATGAGCAGCACTGGCTAATCCATATTTGGTTTCCTTTTGTTTGGTTGGCATGAGATGTAGGTGTGGTCTCCCTCAAACACCACTTAGTTCAGTATGTTAGAACGTGATGCTAATGAGACCAAAGTAAATGCTTTTATATCTCATGGTTTAACCTTATGTAGAAGAAAATCTCTCCCATGCTCACAGAATTTGGTCACATAGAGAAATGGTATGGACTGCCCAAGACAAAGCTGTCATCAGCCTGGGAAACCGAGGATAGGGCCTAAGCCAGTCCTGCATTTCTTACACCGTTTCCTTCTTTCCCCTCTGGGAGGAATGGCTCTCATGACCGATCACAGCTTACTTCAGTGGTCTTCTAATATCCTCAGTGTTTTTACTTTCTTCTCGCCCTTATCATCTTACACACCAGAGTCAGGGGTGGCTCTGCTCGTGCCACTTTCGCCAATGGCCCTGGAAATTAGAATCCGATTCCTTTGTATTGAAAGTTATCTGAGTTTCATTCCAGGCTTCTTTTCTAATTTTAACTCCCAAATCTCCTTATTGCTCAATGTTGCAGTGAATCGTATAATCCATTAGCCCTCAACTTGTCTCCAGGTTTCCTCTTCTCTGCGTCTGTGCTTCTCATGTTACTCCAGGCTGGGGCACCTTCCCCCCACTTCTGTCTCTCAACATTCTTTCATTTCAAGGCACTGTTCACACATTATCAGTTTCAAGAAAAATTTCCATGTTCTCACAAATAAAGACAAAGCTTTCTATCCTCAGTGTCTCTTGTGATTTGAACCTCTTTGGGGAATGCATGGTTTTTCTCATATAATCATTTATTACTTTAATAAACATTAATTGAATACCTAAAAGTACTAAACATTGTGGTATGTGGGAGATTGAGTAGGAACATATGTAACCTTCCTTTATTAGCTAAGGATATGCTAGTTTGTCCAGCAAACCACCCTCTGCGTTTTAGTGACTTAACATGACAGCCTGGTGTGGTATTCCTGGTTGGTTAGAGGCTATTCTCTACATGTTGATTCAAGGACACTATTAGTTTTAGCAATCCACCTTTGTTTTATCAATCTATTTTATCTATTCATTATCTATTGCTGCGTAACAGATTAGCCCCAAACTTGCTTTAAAAAACACTTGTTTTGTCCCAATTCCGATGGGTCAAGGCTTCTGGAGAGCTTCATCTGGGTGATTCTGTCTTTAAGGTTTCTCAGCAGGTTGCAGTCCAGCTGTTGGGTGGGGCTGTAATCACCTGAAGTCTCTACTGGGGCTGATAGATCCACTTCCAAGACAACGTACTCACAACACCTTGCTGCATGGACCTGCCCATTGAGTACCCTCATGGCAGAGTAGTTAGCTTCCTCAGAGCGTGAGACCCAAGTGAGAGCAAGATAGAGACTGTCTTTCCTGACCTACCCTCAGAAGTCACACTCTGTCATTATTTCTGCATCTTATGTATTAAAAGCGAGTCATTAATTCTAACTACACTCATGGGGGTAGGGATTAAGCTACAACTTTCAAAGGGAGAGTATCAAAGAATCTGTGGACTTATTTTAAAACCACCATGGCATGGGACCCATGTTCCTTTTGTTTTGTGGGGCTCAGCCCTCATCTAGGGCCTAGACAATTTAGCTTCCAGCAGGTGGAAGAGGAAAGCATGTAGAAGACACACTGACTTAAAATCACTTATCCGAAAGGGACACATACCATACTCATTCTCATTTCAGTGGTTAGTATCACGAGACCACCTCTGGATTCAAGGGGTGGCTGAAAAATGGCATCTTTGGCTAGGCAGCCACTTTCTGGTGACAACCCCCTGAACCCTCTACCCCGCCCCCAAATGTTACCTTTTTCAGGGAAGTGACTGTTGTACATTTTTTGGTATCCTTTATTTGTGCAGAAGAGGGTTCTTTAAATGTTTCATGAATGAATAAATACATGAATGATGGGTTGGTAACAATATTTTTCCTCTATATTTCAAAGGATAAACCTAGGCTTGCTTCTAAGCTACAACACACACCAACTATGTTACTCAAATCTTATTTACCACTCAGCTGTGGAATATGTGTTTGTGCTCAGATCTACCTAGGCAACTTGGTTCTCTTGTTATTTTTTATGAATTATTTATCTTCCCTCCTCTGAACTTTCTTCAAATGGCATATTGCAAAGCAGTAGCTCTTTACTAAGGAATGTTATATAAAGGCAAGAATGTTCAAAGCTTCTCTGCATCACTACTCAAACAATTCAAGTAAGATGCTGCCAAATGCTGAAGTGATGAGATCACAGGGTAACAGAGATAAGAAATACATTGTCATAACAACCAGGGACCTCAGCTGGAGTGACTGTACTCCAACTTAAAAGATAGTTCTAAGAGCTTAAATATTCACAAAGAAATGATAATTTTATAAAGACATCATTTAAACACAAAAGAATCTCTTTAAACTTTCCTGAGTGAATATAATTTGGTAACAGTATAATGTGGGAAAATGCCAAATGAGAGCATTATGTTTAATAAGGTGTTTAATGAGAGCTGTGGTGTTTACCATGATGTTTAATAAGAGAACAACAATTTATTTCATTATTCAACACTTATTATGTTTTTTTGAAGTATAGTTGACTTACAACATTATATTAATTTCAGGTGTATGACATAGTGATATGATATTTGCATACATTATGAAGCAATCACCACAAGAAGTCTAGTTACCTTTTGTCAGCATACAATGTTGTTAGAGTATGATCGGCTGTTTACTCTATGTGGTTTCTTGCTTCCCTGTGACTTATTTATTTTATAACTGAAAGTTTCTACCTCTTGATCCCCTTTTATGCTCATCCTTTCACACCCTGTCCCTCTGGCAACCACCAATCTGTTCTCTGTATCTGTGAGTCTATTTCTGTTTTTTCTTGTCTGTTTGTTTTGTTTTTCAGATTCCACATATGAGTGAAATCATACAGTATTTGCCTTTCTCTGTCTATTTCACTTAGCACAGTGCCCTCCTGATATATCCACGTTGTCACAAATGGCAAAATTTCTTTCCTTTTTATGAGTAATATTCCATTGTTATATATCTCACATCTCTTTATGTTTTTTAGAAACAATACACTATTGTTTGTTTGGGGATTATAATGATGGTGCCTGTTTTGTATAGAAAAATTAGAAATGCAAAAAATATAAGAAAGAGAATTAAAAAATTAATCCATCCAGAGTAATTAAGAGGCATTTTTAGCACATGTGCCTCTTATACCTATACCTATAACTCTTTTTAAATTATATGTGTATTAAACAAAATTGAGATGTTTTTCCTTTAGCACATTGACTTTTTACGCACATTATCTCACAAACATTCCTCTGGGATAGGAGCAAGCATCAACAGTTTGTGAAAGCTCCAGGTGATTTAAATGTGCAGCTAGAGTTGAGGCCCATTTATTTACATGTTGTGAGCCTCTTCCTACAGGGAGGAGTGAGTGGATTGGAGAATTCACATGCGAACAAATGGGAGGTGAATGGGTGAGACCAGCTCCAGAAGGCTTTTCCTGTGTTATTGCCAGGACTATGAATTTTAGATATTTTAAAACTTCAGTATTTAAAAAAATGTAAAGATCTAGGATCTGTAATCAAAGGGCAATCTCCCATGTCAAGAGGAAGGTGTGAGCCCGCCCTCCATTAAAGATTTACAGGAGACTGGGGGAGGTAACATAGGCTCCCAAACTGCTAATTCCTCATGGAGGTTTGGATATTTCAGTGGGCTCTTCCCCTGGAGTTGCCATTACTACTCTCCATCACAAAAAGCATTTTATAACTCAAATTAGAGTTTATCAAGTTGAAAAAAGTCCTAAAATCTAAGCTTAGAACAATTAAGGGTTGAAAAAGTAAATATTTCCAATCTAGACCCCATGAGCAACCTTTAAAGCAATTGATAATTCTTAAAATTCTCAAAAATGTGTGAAGTAGTGTCCCAAGGAAGTCCAGATTGTAGCCTAATGAGCTTTAAGCCCAGTACACTGGACAAGGCCTCCTGAGCTCATGGAAAAACATCTTTGTCTCCATCAGCTTACTGGAATGACGTGAACATAAGCTGGGACCGCCCTCACAGTGCCTCCTTGCTGACAGAGCTTCTGGGTTTCAGTGCCGGCGTAGCAGCTGAGTGCTGTCTCTGGAGGGTGGGTAACAAATTCAATGGGGGCTGCACTCAGCCGCAGGCAGAAGTCATCACACAGCACCCAGCACTCCCCTGCCCCTACTGACCTTAGTTACCTTATTTATTGGAAACACCCATCATTATTTTCAACCAAGGCATTACTTTTCTTAAATATCATTTCTCCGAACTTTAGGGATATTGCCTATAAATGTGTTAATAAGACAGTTGTGTGATGTCATGGTGGGTCTTGCATGTGTTGGATGATTTGCTTAGTTTACAAGACATTTGGAATCTAAAACGTGACTGGCAGTCTTCTGAGCATTTAGCCTTTACCAGTGTGGCAAGAGAGAGCTGAAGTGTGAGGATGAATTTATAGTCAAGTGACATCTTGATTTTAGCATCTTTTGACCACATCATCTTATCATTTTGAGGCACTAAATTTAATGTCATTGTAGTAGTCAGAAAATCATATGAAAAAAATCATTATGTCTCTTTCACAATTTTGTTATGCTGATCCTTTTGCCAAAAAAACCTTCCAAGCCCCCGAACAGCCTCACTACCCTTTTATTCATGCTCCGTCTCCCATCACTTAGATTTGCTCATTCTCTCTCTCTCTCTCTCTCTCACACACACACACACACACACACGCACACATCTAATGTTAAAAAAATCATCTACTTTCAACACCTGCCAAGGGGTGGAGCTGCAGAACCACAGACTACTGGTAACACAGCTTTTTTTTATCCCACCGAATGCTACATTTATCCGAGATTTAGACAGACCCACCCTCTATTACTTTTCCTTATTTAATATAGGGGTTTTAGCCTTTTTCTCTTCTGGTAATTCTACTCTGATTGTAAATGTGGAAGATATTTCTTCACAACTCACCCCTGTGACATCGGATCTGAGTGAGGACCGGTGCTTGAAGACACAGCCCTCAAAGACTGTGTCTTGATCAGATGTGGGCGTAAAATGTCAAGAAGAGATAAGTGGCCAGAGGGAACGACGAAGTTGCATTTCTTAGGGAAGAACTGTTCGATTAACAAGTTTGGTTTTAAAACTCTGCAGGCCACTGCTTAATAGTTAAAGTATAAGATTGGTGGAGAAAATGAAGGTGCCAGGTCATTTAGCCTGAAATTCCTGGACTTGAAGGAAAGCAGTAAATTGAGCCCAGCTAGCCTGTTTGGTTTTTATATTAATTCAGCATAGTAATGATTACATACTTTTTAAGCTGTCATCACACGTCGTTGGTATGTCATCTGAACTCTAACATTTAGAAGCACACTCAAGGTCCTTCTCAGACCTATAGAAAATTAAAACGAAGCTACTGTTTGTAACTGTGACAAAGCTATTCATACGCTTATCCTTCCACTTAAATGAGAGAGAAGAGATTTTTTAAAAAAGTGCAACCATGCACTTAAATGAGAAGCAACTGGTGTCACCATTAGGTGGCACACTGCAGCCACCAATCATTCAGGTTGGATGGAGGCAAGCTGCTCCAGTAAGGCAGAAATTCCCTGTCCTTGACCTTTCTTTAACCGCTTAAGAGTGCAGAAGACCGTGTGTGTGGAATAGAGCAGGAGGAGTTTTTATGAGGGCCTGACACTCTCGGTTTTAACATTTGGTCTTCAGCTGCAGCAATCTCTCCTTTGGATTCTCATTACCCGCCCTTCCCTCCCCCCTACCCCGTTCCTTCCTGCCCCTACCCCCACCGCCCCTGTGGTGTCTGGCTGTCACTCCCCTGTGGCTTTAGCTGGGCTGCTACACTGTGCATGTCAAAACCCGCACTTCATTTGGACTGAAGTCCCTATTTTTGGGTATTTGCTATATTTGCAGTAAGTCAACAGCAGCAATCTAATGGGATGCTGTGCTTTGTAACAATTGCTATTCTAGAATCTCATTCTTGCTTTCCAACACTGGGCAAAAGTAGAATTGTTAAAAAATGAAATCATGCTGATGACTAGGACTCTCAGCATCTGCTAATGCAACATTTTTCCTTTAATCATGTCCTATAATTTGTAACCTTTACTTTCCCAGGTCATCTGGCTAGAGGGACAAATTCCAAAGAGCAATTAACAATAATGAGGGTTCCAGGTTTTCTACCAGCAGCATCTCAGGCAGGGCCCTAGTCCCCGAAGGCCTGCCCTCTCCCTGCCATTTTCTGGCTGTACGGCCCTTCTCCTTGGAGGCCATCATGCTCTCCTTTCAGCTGACATTCCTTACTCCATTTTTTTTTCTCTAGGAAGAGACTTCTCAGCTGCCTGCATTGACCCCGCCGCTCCCATCCTTGCTTTGTGACCTGTCACTGATGGTGCTCTTGCTGGGCTCCAGGAGGCTGACCTGGACTTTCAGTATTTTTATAGTGCCCTCAATCTGGGAACCTGGAATACATTCTCTGAAGCTGGATTGGAGTAGATTTAAGTGACAGCATGGATTATCAAACCCCAAAGTGTTTCTGCCACCAGCAGGGAAACCATACTCTAGAATAAAGCCCTGGCCCCTTGAGTCATGACCTCTTCTTCCTCTGAGTTCAAATAATGCCCTTTCCACCTCTTAATAGTGTGATACTGGGCGAGTTACTTAGCCTCTCTCTGTCTAATATGTAATATGGGGTTAATCACAGGATCAACTTCCTAGAGTTGTAGTGAGGATTAAATGATTCAGTGCATGTGATGAGCTTTGAATAGTCCTTGGAGTATAGTAAACACACACCCAATCTCAGCTACTGTTATTCTATTATTACTAGAAAGGCTTAATCTTTATATTCGGAGACTGTCCGCTAGTTCCTATTTTTCCAAAGAGCCAACTGAGAATTATGCTCAGGATGTCTGATGTTTTGACACGGTATGCCAAAGTTTCAGCGGAATGTGGGCAGCTTTAAGTTGCTATCTCTATCCTCCCAGTGTGCACTCATGAAAGTTCCTTTAAATAAACGTGTCAAAAAACTACCGATAGAAAATTGCTATTGACCTGGTCCAAGACTGGGAAATAAAAGCAAAACCCTCAGTTTGCTTTGTACTCGTGGGTGTAATTAGACATTTATGTGTTTGTGTTTTAGCCACCACTCTCCCTTTCCCTTTCCTAAGAGTACCTAGGATTTCCTCTGGAAACCATGTTCCCTCATTTTTACGAGTAGGATTAAATTTTCCCCTCTTTCCAGGGTAGCCCCTGATTGGCCTGTGCTCTCAGATTTCTCCCATCTCTTCTGGCCACTGTGCTTGGATCAGTGAAGGACCTTTAACTCAGTCCAGACCGAGACCTGAGGAAACATTTGCTGGAGTTTCTGGGAGAGAAAAGTGCAACACTTCGCAAATGCTGCAGGAGGAGAACTTTCTTTCTCTGGACATTAAGACGTGAAGATGTGAGATCCAGAATTTGGCAACTTTAGGAGGAAGTCAGTACCAAGGAGAGACAGAGAAAACTTGGTTCTTGGCAATCTCTTTCCAGCCGCTGGATCCAATTTCACCATAGCTTCATCTGGCTTTTTCAGCTACAACTCAACAACATTCCTTTATTAAATCAATCCCACTTGCACCACAAAATATCTGTTCCTATTGAGTCTCTACATTATAGTTAAAACACTCCTATGGCAGGAAAAAACATTTAATAATTTCATAAGATCAGATTTGAAAACTATTATTGCTATTTCATTCATATTTAGATGCTTAAAATATCTAAAAATTTTCAAAGCTTTGTATATTTACACATGACCTCTCTTGATATGCAAATCTAGAGTGAAGTCATTTGTTAAATTGTATTTCCAGAAAAGTATTCCTTCTATCAATTAGGAAATGGCCTTTCTTGCAGTTTTCTAAAGGAAAGTAATTCAATGCTTGGCACATAGCAAGTGCTCATGGAATGTTTAAGAAATGGAGTTATCTGGTTACTTGAATTTCTGATTAATTGAATGTTAATTAGAAACTCTCATCTCCAACACACATACTCTACCATTTCCTTGCTTTAGAAAAATTTTTATAAAATGTATGAGTACACTTTCTTTTCTTAGTAATTACAGTATACTGAGCATAATTGCATTTTTGATGATTAAGAATTTTACAGTGCCTCAGGGTTATCAGAGCATAAATTCTCATTGTACAATATTTTACATGGAGAAGCTGAAGGAAATTGGGCTAAATGTGGATTGATCTTGGGACAGTCTCTAGAAGTTTATTTTTTAAAAACTTCAAAATCTCCTAGTTTTTATTGTCCTTTGAATTTTTCTGTAAAAACTAATTTGTACAAAAATTTGATCCCAATTTTGATTAGCTGGGTTCTTGTTCAGGAAGGTTTTGTTAACCTTTTTGATAAATCATTTTAACCTGGCATCAGTGATTGTGCAGTAAAATTATTAGTTTGGGGTAAGGTTGGAGCTGGACATCAGGCAAAATATGGGATAAAAGGGACCTGACCTTGCCATTAGGAGCTTTATGATGGGGTTCTTCTGGGGGCTGGGTTTGATTGTATAAGGCCTCAGAAATGATCCACAATGACTGGTTGGCGACTGTGAGTTCAAGGGATGAGCTGATGCCAGTGCCAGGGCATCTAGCAAGCAGGAGGTGTGGTTCATTCTTGTTATGTGTCCTTTGTAGAGTGATGGCCCAGCATTTCCACATTTTCCCATATCCTGTGGCTACAGCGAACCCCAGTTGACACAGAGAGAACACATCAGACACATACATACTGTTCTTGGAGGTCTTTTCTCTAGGATCATCTTTTCTAGTTTCTTTTCACTGCTAGGCTGATAAACTATAAAGGTTTCAGGAATTGGGATCAAGGCTATTATTTCCTCTATTCCTATCAGAGAGAGAATAATAGACAGAGTCAGAGATCAGAGGGGGCCACACCATTTCATGAACTGTTATGGGCTGAATTGTGTCCCCCCAAATTCATATGTTAAAGTTCTAACTCTCAGGACCTCAGAATGTATTTGGATATAGTGTTTTTAAAGATGTAATTATGTGACAATGAGGTCATTAGGTTGAATCCTTATCCAGTATGACTTGTATCCTTCTGAGAAGAAGAGATGAACACACAGACAAGATAGAGGAAAGATGACATGAAGACAAAGAAATAAGGAAGCTATCTACAAGCCAAAGAGAGAGGCCTCAGAAGAAATAACCCTCACATACATTGATCTTGTACTTCTACTCCCAAACTAACAGAAAATAAATTTCTGTCATTTAGGCCATCCAGTCTTTGTTATGGCAGCCCTAGCAACTGATCAGGAAAGGAGCAGACTGAGCATCAGAACGTGGCCAGGGATGGGAGGAAGAAATTACAGGTTAAGTCAGGAAGGTATGAAGGTGTCTCATCAGCACCGAGGCTGCACATATCAGGTTGAAGAATATGAAAAGTCCCCGGCTGGTGACCAGCTGATGGTAATGGGTCCTCCCCTTTCTCTCAATCCCTTTGAAGTTGCAATTCCCCTTTTTCTACCCCCTGTTCCAATGTCTTCTGGTCATCAAGGCACCATATTCTGGGACGGTTTAAAAACTGGCTTTGGACAAGTTGAAAGTTTGTGTTTGTAGTTTTTCCAGCTTAGTCTGTCCTTTGCTAGGGTCATCCTTCATGTGAGTGTTGATGTTATTGATCTACTGTCTGCAGGGCATGTACATTGAGTTGTATTTATAGTAGTGATGATGAATTAAGCTTAAGTGGTAAATTCCTTTCACCAGTCTTCCCTGTGAACGTGGCTTTGCATTTGTGGAGAAATTACAGGGGTTTCCTGGAAGAAAATATAATTGCTGAAAGACTGATGAGATGGAGACACAGTGATAATTAGAGGTCTAGCATTTCTTCATGCAAAGCAGTTTCATTTGTTCTTTTTGAAATCTGGTTTTACTTCAGTCATTCCTCATTAGCATCATGCTATGTTCATTTTGCTTATAGACAAAATATTTTACTCCAAAGCCTATCAGCTACCATGGGGCTGAGTACTATGGGGTTTATAAAGATGAATTAGACAGAGTCTACGATCTTAAAATCCCACAAGGGCAATAGATAAGAGTTATTCTAACATGAGAAAGACTACCCAATGAGCTTTAATAAATGCTATGGATGAATTTCATTAAGAGAAACAAAGGAGAGGGGTGATGTTTCCAACTTGGGAGACATCTGGAGAAAAAAGAGATTTGAGAAAGGCCTTGGAGGAGATATAGTACAGACACAGACTGGGGAAAGGGCATTTCAAGAGGAGAGAATAGTTTAGACATAGGCACAGGGGCTGGAGAGAGCAGTGCCTTCTCCAGAACAGAGAATAGGCTAAAGAGAATGAGCCAAGTGTGTGTGTAGGTCAGGTTAAGACCAGAGGGTGTGGTTTAGGGAAGATTGGAGATGGAAGCTGAGCCTTGAGAGTGGTTTGCTTTGACTGCCAGGGTAGAGGAAGGTGGGAAGCAATCAATGTTTTTGAAAAGAAGTTTATGTGGATTTTAGAAAGATAATTTTGGGGGCAGATGGAGAATAAGTAACATGTGTAGGAATTGGGGTGGGGCAGGACACACTGGAGCTGTAACATCTAGTCTGGATGCTATTGCAATCATTCAGAGGAGAGTTGGTAAGGTCATGGTCTCAGAATGTGATAGTGGGAAGGGAAAGGAGGCCTTGGACTCAGGAGGTGTGGGGGAGAGGGAGGTGCAAGTGACTCTGGGGGGACATAAAGGAGGTAAGAAGGTGGACAAAATTTTTAAAAATAAGATGAAGAACTAATTTTTTAATATGTTGAATTTTGTCTGTGTTCATATCCAGCAAGTGGGCTAAACTTGCTTGTTGAGGACTGGGATATATCTCATTTATTTGTGTAGCTTCAGCACACAGCAAATCATTTATTTATTGATTTTCTCATTCATTCATTCATTCATTCATTCATTCAACCAATATTGATTAAATGCCCATTCTATACCAGACACAGGGTCTGGCATGGAAAGGCAAAGCTTGGGGGGAAACTCAGGGTCTCCTGTACAGAATCCTTTTCTATCTGGCAGTTCCTTTTCCAAAGGCCTTTCATTAGGCACCAGATATTTTGTAAAGCACAGTGATACAAGTGTGAGTTTGAGAGTCAGAGCTCAGTATGGAAGTAATCCCAATGCAGATTATATGTTCTTGTGCAAATTATCTACTCTCTTTGGACTTCTATTTCCTCATATTTATGATAGAGATAATAATCATACCTGCTTTGTCTTCTAGAACATGAAATAATTGGCCTAATTACTATGTTATTTTACATACCACCCTCAAATGTTAGCTTCATGGAGGCAGAGATTTTTATTTGTACTGTTCCCTGGCATATCCCCTGTACCAGGTACATGGTTACCTTGGAGGTAACCCTGAGAAAAATAAAACAGAGATAGTGGGTATGAATGATTGAGGAGGAAGGAGAAAAAGGTGGGCTTATCATTCTGGAAGTCAAAGTAGGAAGGAGCTTCACACAGGGAATGGTAAACAAGGCGGAATTCTAAGGAATGATAGAAAAAGATGAGACCCAAGGGAAAGTCATTGGATTTGCTAGATAGGTTATTGGTACCTTAGAGAGCTTGAATGCCATTGGATAGTGGCAGAAAAACCTGATAGTCATTGAGTAGAGAGCTAAAGAGATGGAAGGATGTGGTGATGAGTTACAACCACTGTTTCTAGAAGTTTGGCAAAGAAGAGGAGCAGGAAGGGTATTTATCTGGAGGGCAAAAAGATTCAAGGGAAAAGTATTTTTAAATCAAGGACAGACAATGCCTGAGGGATAGATGGAGGATGTGAAGACAGACAAGGATCCACGGATTAAATACCTGAGGAGGGAAGAAATGGAATAAAACCCTACAGGAAAAATTAGCCTTAGAGGACACTTCTGGTTGCATGACAGGAAAAACAGCAAGAAGGGAAATTTGAAGCTTCAGGGAGAAGAACTGAGGAAGTTCAGATGGAGGTCATGTATCATCTCGGTGAAGCAGGTAACTAGGTAACTGGCTGTGGGTTGGTGCGTGTTTGAGAAGGGTGGGGAAGCTCGATAGGGGCCAGGGGAGACACTTGACAGAATTGCTCAGTGCCACAAGGTGAGGTGGAATTAGATAACACGCACACGTTTCAATCCAATCTACTCAGTTATGTGGCTCCCCTCTGCCCTCAACCACGCTTAGTGTTGAGAATGGGGATTAAAACAAAATGGCTGGCTGGAATAATGTGAGATTAGGAATTGGAAGGGAAGGGTGGAGGTGGATGAATGGGTCCCAGAAAACCGGCATCTTGAAAGTGTGTCTGACAAAATGGAGCAAGAGTGGTGGGGGCTTGAGCGAGGGGGTGAAGATCAAGAATTTGGAAGTCTGGAAGACAAAGACCAGATTCAGGCAGCAGTGAAGAGTATGGGAGAGGTGGAGTTTGGTGTGTTCATCAGATTTGGTCATTCTTTATTTTCTTCCAGAAAACAAATGTGGAAGTAATAAAATGGGAAGTTTTCATGGGTTTACCCAATAAAAACACCCCGTTGTATTTCTGGTACATAAATATACATTACTGTTGATAATAACTCATGATTACAGTAGGAAGAGTTGAAGAAGGCATTTCTTGTAGATCAATGTGTAATGTTGATGGAGGGAACATTATCCCTCAACTCAGTCATTATGGTTCTTTGAAGTGAATCTTTGGAAATAGAACCTCAGCCTGAATTTTCCTTGAAGTTCTTCTTTCAGACAAATGCTAAATTATAGCAGAGGTTAGTCTAAGAAGTTTCTATTTCCTCTCTCCTTTGCTGGATGAAAGAAAGTGAAGGCGTTAGCCGAAGAACGTGCATGCATAACTTGTGAATACAGACAATAGTGTGGTGATGGCCAGAGGGAAAGGGGGTGGGGGCTGGGGCAAGGCAGGCAGAGTGGGGGGAATAGAAGGAGAATGTCTGTAATAGTGTCAACAACAAAAATAAAGAAAAAAGGGGTGCCTTTAAACAGAACACATGTGGCTGTATTAGTTGTGGTGTTTTGAATTCATGGGCTTTTGGGGGGCAAGCTGAGGGGTTACCACTGATTCTAAACAAGCCTGAAAGTGTCTGCCCACATTTCTATCAGCATTTAAGGGAGTGGTTCAGGTAATAGGCCTCTTTGACCTTGGCCAAGTAACAGGGTCACTGCCTATGCTGCCTACATCTAAAACCCACCTGGTAAAAAGGGGTAGATAGCTGGCCACGTTCCCGAGGCAGAGGACACAGGTTCTGCCCGGCAGCCATTAGGTGGTGCTGCCTCACCGACGTTCCTCACTCCGTTAGGCCACCTAGTGAGTCCTGGGCTTTCACTGTGGGTACAATCTTACATGATAATCTGAAAAACGGTGAAGTGGCTGAGATTTCTCTATCATCTCGGTGAAATTTATCAAGTTTTCTTTTTTTCTGCCTCAAGAGTAGCCAGTAACTGCTTGAAGGAGCAGCAGACAGGGAAGTGGTTGCTCAGACTGAAAACAGCCATAGATAGTTTAACAGCAGTTCCCACATTAACAAAGAATTTTCACAAGTCCCAGCTCCTGGAAGATAGTAGTTAAGTCCTTAAAAAAATTGTTGAATGAATAAATGTAGTACTGTATGCAGAAGAAATGAACTAATGTAGTAGAGGTTTGATAACATAGAAATTACCTCAGAATCGATTTATGAAAAGAGGTAGATGTTTTTGTGAGACAATATACATGACCATTGATAAATATGACACATAATCATACTATATTCAGGGGTAATTACAGAAGTTACCTTGTTAACAGAAGATTGGAACAACAGCAACAACAGCTGTTTATATTAAGAATATGTTCTTAAACTCACCTTCTTTCCAAATGACTTTTTAATTGAAGACTGAAGATTTTGTTCTCTATTACGTATTGCTACATATGCCATACTACTTTTAATCATCTTAAATGATTTTGGGAACAAGCAAGGTAAAAAGTTATTAAAGACAGTATGTACAGTTTCTCTTACTATTTTGGAGAATATTCTATTTTACCTATGAAATCCACAAATTTTAATTTAAATAAGCAATGCATCTTTCCAAGATATTTTGGGGCTAGCCTCTAAAAACTCCTCCATGTAGTATATTCTTAGATAGGAAATGTAATCTTTGATAATCTAGCTCTCAGTTCTGATATTTACAGGCTAGCATAGCCTGACGTGGCCACAGACTCCAGGAATCGTCTTAGGCAGCTTCTCCTCTTGGAGACCCTGGGGGATTAGGGGTGCTCACAAATTCTTGTGTCACTCTCTGCTCAGGCTTACTAACTCTATGAAGGGAACCCCTATTGTGTCTAGGGTTCTTCAAGTGTCATTCTAAAAACCTTTGAGATGCTGAAAGTTGTAGTTGCTACACAGAGTGTGCCCAGGACGATTGTCACAAACTATCTACATGTTTATATTTGAGGAAAAAATACCTGTGTATCACAGAAAACAACTTTTACAATTGTATACATTTTGAATTATATAAATGAGAATTAAAAAGTATCCCTTGTCCCTTCTGATTTCATCCTGTCAGGAGTATTTATTGTTAAATATGGTGTGTGTGTACCTCTTCATTTCTTTCCTGTATTATTATCTTACCTGTAGTTCTATAAATGCTGTTGTCTTGTTTTCCTGCATTTGTAACACACATAACAGTTCTCTTTTCTTTCTTTTTTGAAACCAAAACTGGCTGTGTAGTATTCCATTACACTGCTGTGTCACCATTTCTTTCACTGTTTTTTATTTATAATAATTTTCATAGATTTCATTTTTTTGCTATCATAAGTCCTTCATTTAGCATTCAAATACAGTTACATTTGCATGTATGAACTGTTTTAAATTGGTGATGCTGCATCTGAGGAACATTGCATGCCATGGTACCTAACATGTAAGCCTTTATCAATATTGCATTGTAGATCACCTTTTGGGGATTCGTGCAGGGATCAGAGGATGACTAGCGCTTCCAGCACTTTGGAGGTGCCCCTGGTCTTGGCTTTAATTGAATACATATTTAAAAACCTCCTGTCAATGAAGTGGGGTGGTGTGGGGGAGATAGTCCATAACTCCCACTATTTTATGTTCTCCTGCACTCTTAAGAGTTTTCCTCTGAGAGTGTTATAAGTCATCACCTCAAGAAAGCTATAGTTACTTAGTTAGTGGCCCCTCCTTTTTTTCTTCATATTTTTTGTTTTTTTTATAGTGTTTAATTTCTTTATAGAATACAGGTCCCTCTCTCCCTCTCTCCCTCTCTCCATCTCTCCCTTTCTTCCTCCCTTTCTTTCGTCTTCCTCCCTGTCCTTCCTCCTTTCTCTTTCCGCTGCTTTGAAAGCACAACTTTATCTTTCAGATTTCCCTTTGGAATGCTCCCACTGGAATTACATTTTTCACCTGGAAAATTCTGAGTTTAAAATAAAAATGAATAGGTGACCAATATGCTATTTCTCTACCACCTCCTTTTTGGTGAGTAAAGATTGATGGGGCCAGGGGCTTACTAGCTCTCAGAGGTGAGCTATAGTACAAGCAAGTTTTTTAAGATTTCCTCTTAGAATTCTGCAAACACAAAGATGACTGTGTCTGGTGGCAGGATCCTGAGAAAGATCATGTGTGGTTCCAACATGGTTCACCTTTCAGGGTGGATCTTTCTGAGAATTTGTAGGGAGAGTATTGTTTGGCTAAGACTGTAAAGTTAGAAAAAGTGGTTGCACTATTTATTGCTGATTAAATAAAATAAGGGGAATGATAGGGATAAAAGAGAGAATGCATCTTGAGAAGAGGCAGAGAAAAATAAGACTCTTAATTTTATTTAGTTAATTTTTTATTGTTGTCCAAGTATAGTTATCTTCATTTTCCTTCCACCACTCCCCCCATCCCACCAACTCCCACCCTTGATCCTATCCCCCTTTGGCTTTGTCCCTGTGTCCTTTATACATGTTCCTTGATGATCCTTCCCTCTTTTCCCCTATTATTTCCTCCCTCCTCCCCTCTGTTTATTGTCAGTTTGTTTTTAATTTCAATGTCTATGGTTATATTTTGCTTGCTTGTTTGCTTTGTTGATTAGGTTCCACTAATCACCTAATTATAGGTGAGATCATATGGTATTTTTCTTTCACCACTTGGCTTATTTCACTTAGCATAATGCTCTCCAGATCCATCCATGCTGCTGTGAAGGGTAGGAGCTCCTTCTTTCTTTCTGCTGCATAGAATTCCATTGTGTAAATGTACCATAGTTTTTTGATCCACTCATTTACTGGTGGACACTTAGGTTGCTTCCAATACTTGGCTATAGTAAATTGTGCTTCTATGAACATTGGGGTGCATAGGTTCTTTTG
>CM052547.1:31985906-32023498 GCA_028533065.1 Trachops cirrhosus | reverse complement strand
CTCGGGGCCCTCTGTGTGTCCTCCTTGGAGAAGTGTCTGTTCAAGTCTTTTGCCCATTTTTTAATTGTGTTGTTTGTCCTCCTGGAGTGGAGTCATGTGGGTTCTTTATACATTTTGGATATCAAGCCCTTGTCCAAGGTATCATTGACAAATATATTTTTCTATATAGCTGGTTCCCTTTTCATTTTGCTGATGTTTTCCTAGGCCATGCAGAAGCTTTTTATTTTGATGAAGTCCCATTTGTTTATTCTTTCCTTATGTCCCTTGCTCTAGCGGACATATCAGTGAAAGTATTGCTGCACGGAGTATCTGAGATTTTCCTGCCCATGTTCTCCTCTAGGACTTTTATGGTGTCATGACTTGTATTTAAGTCTTTTATCCATCATGAGTTTATTTGTGTATGGTGTAAGTTGGTGGTAGAGTTTCATGAAAAATAAGACTTTGTTCTAGAATTCACAGTTTAGTAGGTGTTTGCAGGAAGACGGATATTTCCTGGTTATTTTCAAATCTGAATACATCAAACTGCACCATAATTGAATTTTATTCTATTTATCAGGAAAAGTTACAAAATGATGTTATTTAACATTTTTTTTCCTGATGTGTTACTAGTATATATATGAGACAGGCCAAATGTTAGGATAAACAATCAACTTGTTCTTTGGTGAATAAACAGATCAGATCACATACGACTGATGTGTTCCAGTCACCTGGACTACAACATAACAAGATTTGGTTCAGCGGTTTAATCATTAAAGGTGGCCCATTAGGACTGGCTATTTGGAAATCAACTTGCAGCCGGGACATTTTTCATTGTGACAGCCAGACCTCCTCAGAACCATATGCTAACAGTCTCTGATTATCTACAGAGAAATAGTCATAGCTTGTCTGGATGAAGATAAAGAGTGGAGCTAGTTGCCGCGTTTTATCTCCCAGCATCTAAGATACAATAGATTAAATCAATGCAACAATCAGTATTCCTGATCCTGTCTGAGATTTCCCTTTGTTGTTGTGCAAGATGAAGCCTCACAGTGAAAAATCATATGCTCTATTACTTCTCAACTTGTGATGTCTCACCTGGGAGTGGTTCAAGCCCCCATCCCTCAATATTTCTTTTATGACTCCAAGATTAAAAGACAATATTCCATCTTACTTTTATAGTGTCTTTTGGGAGAGGCACAAAAACAGTAACTCTTAGCAGAGAAGGGAAGTGTATGCTGTCTGAGCTGGATACAGATGCTAATGTCATCTTATTGGCAAGATCACTAGCAAGTACATGCACAGTACCCTGTGTCTTTCAAAGTGAGGCTGCCCCGGACATTAAAGGAAAGGGTAACTTATCTCAATATACTCCCAAAGTACCATCTTCATATGTAGTATAATAACATTCCTCTTCTTTGACCAAAATTGAACCCTTAGTCAATTGCTCAATCAAAAAGTCGGTTAAAATAGGGGATCATAAAAATAGCTTATACACATCTTATAGGCTTTATTTAAACTTGAAACTCATAATTATGCACTAATTCACCAGCCTTGTGAAGTAGTCAAGGTTTCACCATTGCCCTGACCAGGTGGCTCAGTTGTCTTATACATCAAAGGATTTCAGGCTTGATTTCTGGTCAGGGCACGTACCTAGATTTTGGGTTCGATCCCTGGTGGGGACATGTACAGTAGGCAACTGATCGATGTTTCTCTTACATTGATGTTTCTCTCTCTCTTCTCCCCCCTTCCTCTCTCTCTAAAAACCAATAAATATATCCTCAGGGGAGGATTAAAAGAAAAAAAGAAAAAGACTTTGTCCTTGAGTTTGGACCCATTGATTAATGTTGTTCATTGGTTCTTGGGCACAAGTGACATCCATACAACATCTTTACAGTGTTCAGCTTCAGCTTCCTAACTGAAGGGAGAATTATAGAAACTTACAAGGCAACCTGAGATCAGTGTTTTTCTAAATTCTTATGATATTCCACTCAATCCTTAACAGCTGTCCTGCTCCCACTTAATATGAAAGCATGTTTTTATTGCCTCTTTTCAACACACTTAATGTGGTTTTTTAAGAAACAGATATTTTTCTCTTTGTATTCATATTAATTCATTTTAATAATTAAAGTAACAACTACCATCACTAGATTAGGAACAGGAACCTCTGGCTCTTGCTAATAATCCAGCTCAGGGGCCTGGGCAGAATTGTATGGGTGCACTAATGCGTGGTCTACTAGTCGTAAGAATTGGCATTCCCTGGGCACCAAATAGTAGATTTATGTCCTGGTTGGATGGAGGCTGGTTTAGAAAGAGCTTTTGAATTGTTGTCATCAAGTATGTAGGTACTTGTAGATCAGTGAGCTACTCTTCCCTATTTTATTGTATCAGCATACAGAATGGTAGTCCTTAGACAATGCCTCTTGTCTTTAAATAATTGCAACAGAGAGTCCTTTAAAATCTGGTCTTGTCTCAGGGAATCAGCAAGTCTTTATTCAGGGTAAATTAATAAAATCTATGTATTAAAAATAGTTCTGGGCTCAAGGTTTCTCAAACAAGCTATATCAAATTTCTTCTAGGTTTTTTCTTTCTTTTTTCCTAAAAGACATATGCATTATAAACAATGAGAAATATCTGTATTCAACAACAAAAGTAAAAAACCCTCTGTGTAATTTAATGTTGGAAATCAATACTGTATGTCTCTGATTGAATTGAGTGGTGGAGATGAAGACTTTTATTGCCCCAGGTGGACTGGAAAAGGTTGGTGCCTGTGAGCCGGCAGTCAGTCACAGAATACCCAGTCACTACGTATTTTCATTGCTCCTAATATTTCACAGCTCTAGGCTACTGCCTGTTCTGCCTAATGATAGTGCTAACCTTGACTGGGAGCCCTCTGAACCTTCCCCGGGGGCCCCCTGGTGCTTGTTCACCCCTTGACATCAGCCTTCAGAGTATACGAAACAGAAATCTTAATGAGAGAAGGGAGGACTGAGATGTTGCTGTGTGCTCATCTGGCTAAACTCCTAACATCTGATGATTATATTTGATTTTTAAGTCATTCTGAACTCCATCTGCAGCTCTGCTCCCTTTTATCTTTTCTCGGCATCACAACCTTTACTACAAAGCTTATTTCAAGGGAAACCTCATAGAATTCAAATGACTCCTGCTTCATGGTAGTCTGTTTGTTTGAGATACCAGCTTACAAGATATCCTTTGAATGATTTCATTTAATGAAAACAAAGTGACTTGAGATATAAAAACTTTGATAGCCGAATATGTGTTTTACACTACTTCAGGGGTTCCTCTTGCACCTTGGTGGGATGAGGAGGCTGAGGCCTGTTGTCCAGGTTGTTTGCAGAATTCTAAATTAGCACTGGGGAGGCCCTCAGAGGAGGTCATTTTGTGAGACTTCAGAAGCCACCTGGTGCCGGGTCTGTGAGTTAAGAATATTTTCAGATTGGAGCGATGGATATTCTTTGTTGCCAGATGCCTCAGGGAGGTAGCCATGAGAGTAGCTTCTTATCCTTAGAGGTTTTCTTCCTTGTTTACTTTTGGGGCATCTTTTGAGGTGCTGGTGACTCTGGGGAGATTTCTGGGGGTTACTGTAGGAAGGGCAGTAGACCCCTCCCCTCCACTCTGGGCTGGCACCAGGAATGCAACCTGCTTTCCCCACCTGCCGGCCCTGGAGCTGGTCCAGCTGTAATGGATATGCCTCCTCTTGGTTAGAAAAGGAATCTCAGCACACTAAAATGATGCTGACTTCCCATTCTTTTCAGTAGAGTGAACAGATGTTTTCCAATGACTTACAGTAGCAAAACTTACCAGATGTCCATTTGTCACCTCCAGTGAGAACACTGAGCACTCACTATGGACCAGTCACAACATAGTTATGTTTCCATTAATTGTCCCGATATCTTAGTGATTTCATCATCCTTATTCCATGAAGGACAGAAATGAAGTTTCGAAAGGTAAAGGTCCCACAGCTGGTAAGTGGTGAAGGTGGGACTAAAGTACAGCTCTGCCTGGCTTCAAAAATGATGGATTAACTAGGAGACATTTATGGCTACCTTGGAGTATCATTGAGAAGATTTTAGAGAAATGTAAGCACATAATACTCACCTAACCTCTTCAACTTCTGGAAAAGAGAGCAACATGAAAAGGTGAGTATTTTATTTATTGATTTTTTATTGAATCTATTGGGGTGACATAAATTGTGGTTAATAAAATTATATAGGTTTCAGGAGTACCACTATATAACACATCATCTGTATATTGTGTTGTGTGTTCACCACCCCAAGTCAAGCCTCCTTTAATCACTATTTATCCCCCTTACCTCCCCCTACCCTCCTTTCCCTCTGGTAACTACCATACTGTTGTCTGTCTATGAGAGGGATTATTTTTGTTGTTGTTGTTTTTACTTTTTGCCTAATCTTTAAAATATTTTAAATTATTGTATTCTTACTTGATCAATATGTTCCCTGCTGCTGAATAGATATCCTACCTCTATTCTCATAGTATGTTTAGCCAACATAAGAAAAAGGAAGAGAAATTAGCAGCTGTTGTTTCATAGGTAGGAAAGAGAACGGAGAATATTCTGTAATAATATAAAGGCTGTGAGAAGGGAAGGCTGTTCTTACTTTTGAAATGACTGCCAGCTCACTGGTCATTGCAGCTGTCCATCCCTGGGTGCTTAAGTCGAGCCATGCTTGGTGAAGCCACCACACCCAGTGAGGTTCGCTTTGGTTCTCCTGCAAGTGGGCTCTGAGGCTGGCAGGGCCTGACAGTCCTTCTGCAGCCAAACTTCTCGCAGTCTCACAGCCCACATTTGCACAGGCTGGCTATCCCAAAAAATAAGGACAATTTTCTTTGCAAGCATTTGGCAGGGTGTGGCCTAACAAGAGGAATGATTTCATATACAATTGTATGACATTGTGATGGAAGTTTTCAAACAAAAAATACCCCGTAGATAGAACTGCCAAACTCAAAAGCAATCCAGATGGTTTTTCTGACCTGTTTCAGCACAAACATTTCCTTCATGTTCTTAGAAATAGCTGGGTAGATTTTTATATCGATCCACATTTCAATGCTGGGACTCAGAAAGTTTCTCTCCTGTGCCTTATAGAGCAATGTGTACCACTATTACACTTGAACTGTCTGGACAGCTGTGAAGATGGAAAAGAAATACCACGCTTGGAACGTTTTCATTTTATTGTGTATCTATAGTCATCATTGTGCAGCTGGTCTGAATTCTCTTTGTAGAGATGCTCTGCAGCTGTTTCTCTGAGGCAGCACCTGAAGGCAAACATCCCAACCCATCACCCCAGCACATCCTTCCCGATATGGGCGAGCCATTTTGTACTTAACTCTGTAGTATATAATCACAAAAGACTGCTACTTATCTGAATCTTCTTTAGGACACAATACTTAAACTCATTCTCAGAAGTTGCAGGAACACGGCTTCCATTGTAAAAGATTTTCTATTATGCACCCCCCCCAGTTTTATAGTTTCCATGGCAACATTTTGCTCTGATGGCACCTCCAGGATTATTACTATCATTACAGTTATTTCTTCTGATTACTATTGTGGCTTTTTGTCATCAACATCATTTTGACTGTCGGTAGTCACATCCTGATCCTTAACACCTGGCCTCTGGGGAATGTCTTCTCAAACAGTTGTAAAGTGAAAAATATTAGAATGTAAATCCCAAGAGATTACCAGTAGTGCAATTATCCTACATTGGGTTTATTTTTTCCTTTCCTCTTTCATTTCCCCACCAAGTCATTGCAGTCCTTCCAGAATATATGTGAATAAGTTTGCCACAACACAAAGATGTATGCAGTTGTTACTGTTGTTGATTTGTTTTTAGAGAAAGAATGTGTGTGTCTCTGTGCATGTGTGCATGTGCACACACTGGTGAAGGAAGGAGGATCTATACACTTAAAGCATTTTAATATTACTAAAGGAAATTTTCATTAAATGTCCGAAACCAGTTGTTTAGGAGTAAATTTTAATAGAAAATTATCTACTTATTTTATCATATCTGCAGTCAATCCTGGGACCCTCCTCGAGGCTGAGGCAGAATAGGCTTCCTTGGGGGGGGACGTGTAAGTCAGTGTGACTCCAGCATTGGCTGGATGCCCTGTGCCCTTGAGATCTGCTTAAACTTTGCTTGAACCCCCTACCTTCTGCATCATGAGAATTCAGAATCCTCATTTAATTTCTGTATGTCCCCATAGCTGTCTTTTTTGTGCCTTTTTACCTCTGGATCCCTGTGTTGATGCTGGCTGCTCCTGCTGGTGAATCTCTGAATGTAGAATTCTGCTTCTTTACTAGTTTCTAGAAGAAACTCACTTCAAGCTAGCTTGCCTTCTTGCCCTCCTATCCTCTTTCCCTCCTTTTTCCCCCTGCCTTCCCCATCCTTCACTCTTCCTTCTGTCTTTTTTCCTCCTTCACTCCCCACTTCCTATCTCTTTTGTGGGGGAAACTGGAGGATTTGGTGGGTCACTAGGAATCATTATCCCAGGGGAACAACCTTCCACCATGCAGCTACCAGGTCCACCCCTCCTTCTCTGTCTGTTATCTCTCCTCCTGGAGCATTTAGGAGTTCTTCTCCTTGTCTCACTTTGGGCAGTCCTCTTACAAGGAATTCAGTTTTCTCCACTTGGTTTTATTTTGCCCTGAGATATATTTGCAGAACCTGCAAATCAATTAATTACAGAAGCTCTTTCCCACATCAGGTGTAAAGACTAAACATAGCATGTATTTAGTTTTTTGGTGGCACGAGGGCTTGCTCTAACTCAATGCCCATAGTCTTGCCCCACTGCCTCCTAGTCATGGGGAAGGCAACGTCCCGTGCCTCTAGGAATCCGGGAGGTGCCCCACAGGAGTCAAGGGGATCTGGTGGCAGAGACATTATGGAGTGGGGAGAGCCTGCCTGTCCAGAGACACACAATTCATACAAAGGGACCATAAGCTACTTAGCTCCAATCCATGGTTGCTTGTGAGGATGGGGGTCCTGTTGTCTCATCTTCCAATTTTTAAGGAGAAATTTATGAAATTTCCCCAAATTTCAATATCGACAACTAGTAAAAAATAAACTGTGCAAGACAGTATTCTGTTGGTCAACACACCACGTGGGAGGGACAGACGTAGGCTGTAGATCTCTGGTTGTTTCTTCCATCCCAGATGTTGGGCAGGGAGCCCCGTGTGCCAGCTCAATCTTTCCCCTCCCCTCTGTGAGGCTGTCCCCCTGGGAGCCTAGCCAGGTGGAGATCCTCTGCATGAGGATAAATTTCAAAGCATCTCGGGGTTCAAGGACTTGTCTCTCGGCTCTTTGATTCTAACTCAGTGGCATCTCCGTTTGTGGGTAAATTGAAAGCAAATATCATTCCTAGCTAGACTTTCTGCAACACTTTCTGCACCTTCAGAATCCAGCCCTCACCATCTCTGTCTTCCAATTGTTAAGAAAGGTGGGATCCTTCCTTCTAGGGCTTGGCCAACAAGGAGGAGAAGGAGTTAAGGTGCTTATTAAGGTTATTTCTCTTCCCCTTTTTTTCTGTGTTGGCAACTAGATGGCTCAACCCTCGGTCTTTTTTTTTTTTTTTTTTTAATCTTTATTACTGGAGGATCAGGACAGGAATCTTCTTAAGTGTAAAATTTATCACAAAGTGAACATTCTTATAACAAGCTCCAAAATTTCTGTGCCTGGGTCCCAGGCAGTTCTTTGCCATTTCTGGTGCCTGCCCCTCATACACTAGGATGAGGAGGGCAGGGGGCAGGGTCTTGGGTGTGTGCAGACCGAACATGGGGAGCCCATTGGTGGGTGTGGTCTCCCAGACTCTCATCAGAGTCTGGGGTCTGGCTGGTGAGTCTTCTGACTAGAGGTTTGTTAACGGACAGACAATTCCTCTACACACTGGATTCTTTTCTGTATGGAAAAAGGAAGCTTACTGTAATGTGCCTGGTGCAGGCAAAGATTCTCTCCCTGGCCCAGGCCCAAGTGAAGACAAGGAACCCCTGGATACACAGTCTATCATTACAAATACACTTTCATTCATCAATTCACACAAATGTGTGGAAGACCTACCATCTGCTGGACATTAGGAAGACACACACTTGTAACTAAAGCACTGTTACTGCCCGGTGGAGCTCAAGGTTTAGTGAGGAGACAAAGGTGCAACCAGCGACTTTCTGCAGCCTGATGAGGGTGCAGGGTGGATGTGCTGAGGAGAAGCAGCTTGCAAAGTAGAAGAAACCTCAAGGGATCTGCTTGGCCAAATGGTGGGGGAGGGGCAGCCAAGGAAGCGGGCACAAAGGCCAGTATTTGGGCATGAAGGTGGGAAGGACCATGTGTGTTTGGGAAAGAAGGCTTGTAGTTAGGGAAAACATTGCCAAATACGTGTCTGGAGACTCCAGAGCCCAGGCTCGCACCCAGAGAAGTTCTCACTGGAGAAGCTCATGGAGGAAAGCTGAGAGGATGAGAGGACTTCGCCTCACTGTAGGGCCAGTATTCCTAGTGGGGAATGCTGTTTAATACAAGTACATATTAAACAACTGCATACATGTATTATATATATATATAATTATATTGCTTTCTTATTTCAGTGCCAATGCATATAGTTAAATTTGTGAAAATTAAATGAAGAAATAATGCAACTCCAATAAAGAGATCTTTTTCAAATATCTACAGAACCCCTACATTTTGCACTTCAGGTGCTCTTGAAGAACCCAGTTTTGAGCTCACTGCTATTTTAGCTCTTAAAAATATCTAAGAGAGATACCCTTGGGTGTTGGAAGCATTATAATGGAGGGATTAACAGCATGAACACAGATGTGATAGACACCTGGACTTGAACCCAGGCTTCCTTCCTCAGTAGTTCTTGACGTTGGGCAATTTAATCTCTGTCTCTATCTCTTGTTCTCTTGCACTCACTGGGCTTTCTATGCTTCTTCATGTTCCACAGCCTTTTCCTCCTCCCCTAATTAACTCTGGTACAACCTTCAGATTTTATTTCATATGCCCTTTCCACAAGGAAGCCCTCCCAGATTGTGTCCAATCTCCATGTACAAGTTGTCTTACATAACACAAGGCATCTTTTCACCACATTTTTGTTTGTAGTTATGTGTTTATTTCTGATGATTTAATTCATATAAGCTGCCAGCACTATATTCTTTTGTGTACCACTGTGGCCCATTGTTTAGCTTGGTATCTGTACTGTAAGATCAACATTTTTGAGTGAATAGGTAAATAAACACCTCCTTTGTCAGACTGATTTCGGACTATGTTATATAATGCACCTAATCTATTTGGCACAGTGGCTGGTGTATAATTAGTGATTATTAATGTAAATTATAATAATTATTTTGGTAGGTTTGCTGCTCTCTACTTCCATAATATACTAAGTAATGAATAATGTGTGTGTCTTTTGCTAAGTTCCAACAGTTCTATTAGCTAAGTTTTTGTAGTGCAAATGCTTTTACTAAGTTCAATGTTATGCCCCTGGCCTTGACTGAGTGTTGATTTAAGAAGTGGAGACCTCCGAGGTCATCTGTGGAGCCATGGATGAAGGTTTTACGCAGTCCGGCAGTCAGGGGCAGGAACTTTGGGCGTCCCGTTTATGGCTGCTTCTTTCTAGCTGTAACCATGGGCAACTTCTCACTCTGTGCCTTTATTTTTTAACCTGCGAAGCAGGGATAATAAACTATCTTGCAGCACTGTTACGGTGATTAAATTATTGATGCATATAAAGAGTTTAAAACAGTGCTTGGCTCATAATAGACATTCAATATATATTAACTATTATGTTATAAGGACTCATAGAATAAATTGTTCCTAGAATTCAGTACAAAAACTAAAGTAGTCATTGTTGGAGAGTTGGTAATTTTCCTTTTAAGTCATGGCAGATTTAACATAGGCCAGGACATTTCCTCTTTTGACTTAATATCAGAAATTTTAGAGCTAATTTTAGTGCTTAGGGGCAGCAAATACCTCGTCTCTGACTTGACATACATAAGTAATATTCTGTCAAAAGCTTTTGTTAATTTCTTATATTTATCCTTTGTAGCTGAATATATTTTTAAAAAGATCTTTTAAATTTATTTTTTATAGAGAGGGGGAAGGAAGGGAGAAAGAGAGAGAAACATTAATGTGCAAGGGAAACATGGATCTGGTTGCCTCTCTCACGCCCCCAACTGGGGAACTGAAACCCAGGCGTGTGCCAGACCGGATACCAAACCGGCAGCCTTTCAGTTTGCAGGCTGGCACTCAATCCACTGAGCCACACCAGCCGAGGCCTGAATGTGATTTTCTAAAAAATTGAAATATATTACATGCTCTTCACCAGAAGTGTAGTTTCCATCCTTTATCGTATATTTGACCCCCTTTATCTATTATTGAATATTTGTAATGTTTTACACTTGAAATTTATATAATGTTATTAACCAATGTTAGCACCTCAATTAAAAATTGAAATCTACCTAAATCCCTATGGGAAGCACATGGGGTTACATATTAAAAATTCATGAATTCCATAATAATAAGTTAGAAAGAAAACACTTTTCTAAAGACAACACTTTAGGTGATGTATCAGATAAATTTCATATGATCTGCAATTTTCTCTATAATTCTGTATAAACTTCTCCTCTTTGTTTTTTGAATAACTAAAATAAAATGCAGTATTAATGTGGGAATGATGCAGTACAAAAATTCAAATATAATATGTTCCAAATGCTTAAAACTAGAAATTGCAAAATTATTGCTGGAAGTATTTGAAAAGTCCAAATTATTTTCCACTATTCATATGATAGAATCATACAACTTGAGAATAGGATATAATTTGTTTATTCTTCATGTTTTACTTGTCTTGAACAATAAAAGGAGGCCTGACCAACTTAATTTTTTGTTAATCTAGTTTCAATTTCTTCATAGAAATGATAAAAAACTATTGTATTTTCAAAGAATTATGGTTATAGCATCTCTCCAATTGGTTATTTCATTTGACTCCTTATTAAAGAGAACCACTGAACCACTTGAAATACGAGGATATTGATCCCATTTTACAATCTTTCAAAAAAGAAATGTTAAAGATCTTCTCTGGTAACTTGTTTTAAGACTTTTCACTTCCGTTCTTTCTGCTTAATTTACATCTACAAATTCAAACTAAAACTTGTATCTCTACTGGTAGAGAAAGAAGAAGTAATTGAAGGCCATTTGTCGTGTAACAGCCCGTTGTAGAAAACCAGTATTGACTATTCATTCAGTCATGTAGTCATCAACCAATAAATGATTACAGATGGCAGCCCGTGTGCAATGTGGATGCTGGGTTCTGAAGACGCTCCAATGACCCCCCGTCCTCAATGAGTTTGATAAACTAGGCAGTGGGTAGAGACAACCAAGTGAAAAAGAGTTTTGAAAATGAACACTTCCTGTCTCTGCTTCTACTAAGAAGTGATATAGTAGACAGGAGATATCAAAGCCAGTGTGGAACAGGTTCTCCCTGACACATAGTTATAAAGTAATACAGTAGAACTAGTTCCTTAACTTTTGAAAACCTCTTCCAGATGAAGGCCGTATGAATCTGTAGAGCAGAAAGAAGGACATGAGAAGGATTTCCTAGGAGGAAATGGTGTCATGAACTCCCAATTTTTTACCTTGAGGGATAAGAGGGGAAGGGAATAGCACACTCTTCACCTCAAACCTTTAATATGATCACTTGGAGAGTTGCTGTGTGTTTTAGGAATGGTAGGGGGTCACCCTGGACTGTGGTCTAATTCTCACTTGGGATACCTACAGGGTGACATCAAGGGTGATGAGTTGCTTTGCTGCTGCATGGAGATTAGCCTCCACATTCTGAGTCTATTGGAACATGAGAGAAAGGGCCAGGATCTTAATCCCTGCTGTGAGCCAGGGGTAGAGGGAAAACAACCCCTTTAGCTCATCCTGAGTCTCACAGGTGAGGGGTCCGTAGGGATGGGAAGCCCAATGAATTAAAAAACAAAACAGAACAAATACAACCTATCGGGGAAGGAGCCAGCAATATCATTGGCCAGACCAGTGAGTTCCAAGCTACCCAACCAGTACTTTCATTTGTTAATCTGGTAACTCTGTTTTGTTTCCCCTCTGACTACAGCTGAATGAGCTGCTATCCAAAATGGGGAGGAGGGGAGCAGGGAGGGATGGAGCAGGAGCTGGTCACACACGTCCTTCCTGCAAGCCAGGCAGCTGGCCACTGCAGGCCTCAGCGAGGCAGAGAGGGGGCCTTCTTAACTTTGAAGGCTGAGGAATTGCTTCATATTTTGGTCAAGAAACATCCCAGTTAGTGAATCTGGCTTTGTGAATTAAAATGATCATAGAACTGTGTTTCTATATACGCAGGAAACCATAGAGATCTGCCACCTTTCCTTCCAGGGACGGGGAGGATTATGGCCCCTGAATATCAGTTTAAAGGGACAGAAAGAGACAAAGATAGATTTGTGTTTTGGTCCCATCTGCACCCACATCCACAGATCTGGTGGGAGGAGCAGAGTGTGAGAGAGGAGACATGCCAGAGGCACCTAATGTTGCTCCAGGGGGTTCAAGGAAGGAAGATTGAACAGAGAACAGAAGAAATCAGAGAATTTCTGTGCAAAGACAGCAGATTAAACATTTTAACTCCTTTTTAAGGTCCCGACAAAACAATTCAAAAATGATTTTTTAAAGTGTTAAGCCTCAAAGGATAGTAAGAATAGAAAAGGAGGCAATAACTACAGCATTTTGAAATCTGGAAAGCAGATGGATAAGTGGTAAAGAATTGAAGGTTAAGCTAAAGTAAAAAAAGGGGAAACCCAACTTAATTTACTCAGAATCCACAGCTCAGAAATGGGTACCACCTGGAATTTGTAGAAGTTAGAGTAAAATGAGGAGAATTGATTGAAAGTTAGTTTTTCAAGTAGTCAGATACCCAGATTGTCAACTCAGCTACCAACAACCCAGGCAAGAAAGAGAAGGAGGATTTATTTTTTCTAAAGAGAGAAACTGGGCTCAGTTGAAGATGGAGAATATTCATTTTCTGTACTGAAAATGGGGCATTCACGGAATGTATACAATACTGGATGTTGAGATCATTTCCCCAGCCTTTTCACATTCAGCTTCCTGACTCTGAACAGCCAGCCCTTCTCCATCCATGCAGGGGGCTGAAGAGCTTTCTCTGGGGAATCTGACCAGTCTAAGAACAAAGGCCTGGAGATTGTGATATCAAGGCTTCCTCACCTAAATTGTTCAGTCAGACCACGCTACAATGAAGGTCACAGTTGAGAAATCCCACGCTTCTTACAAAATACATTCTGTAAGTGTTTGGAAAACTTGTTTCCCACACTTAAATATGAGGAGACAGTGAAGGATAACCTGACACTTAAGTAAAGAATCTGATATAGTACAAGAAGTGCAATATCTGAATAAAAGGAGTTCTAGGAGAGAAACCAGACAAAATGGAAAGAGAGCAGGATGTAAGGAACAATTCCAGTACATATGCCAGAACTGAAGGATCTGCGTTCCTAGTCCAAAAAGGTTACTCACTGCCTGGCAACAAAATTTCCTATTTTCAGACTATAATCAATTATTGATTAACAAACAACGAAACAGAGAGGTAAATAGAGAATCTGAGAAATATGTCTCCCTCTGACCTATATATCTGTCAGACCTCTTAGGTTTCTTTAAATATATCATTCATTTTCCTCCTTCTGATTCTGACACGCCTATTGTGGAAAACACAGAAAATATGACACACGCACTTTTCCCAATCCCACAGTCCTCTTGAATTTTGTTAGTAGCTCTTCGTATATCCATGAAAGCGGTGGTTAGGACTCACCTGCTGTCTGCAGGAAGGGTCCGCCTCTCTCTGTCCTAATTGGGGTGAACTTGCTCCCACTTCTCAGCCCAGATCTCACAATGCTTCATGACTAAGGCGGAGTTCTTTTTCCAAAATGTCAATGGAAGAAAATAAAACAAACTTGTATTTACCTCTCTGCTTTCGAGCATTTTAAGTCCATCAGTCTGGGGGTTGCTAAGAAAAAAATTTTGGAAACCACGAAGAATTCAGGCTATTAAGTGTTTTTACAACATCAAACAACTCTATAGTCAGAATTTACTATCCCTGATGTCTCTTTGTGTTTTAAGGAAACATCTTCCATTCATGTTAATTAGTGATCTCAAATGCTTTTTAAAATGGGCCTTAAGTGTACTATTTGTAAGTAGGCGACCTTGTTCTTTTAAAACTGCTTGAATAATAGAAAAAAAAGATATGCCTCTTAGAGAACAAAATGGGCATAATAATGTGAGAGGGAACATGTAAGAAGGGATGTAATGGTTAGAGTTAAAATGATGTCTGACAATTACTTTCAATTTGAACTGAGGTGAAGAAAATCAGAATTACAATACTCTTGTGATTAAACTTTGATGAAATGAAAGTGTCATCATTGTTTGATGAGAATTTTTTGTTAGAGTTCAAAGAATATGAATGATTTAACCACAATGTACCAACACCACAGGGCTGATTTTTTTCAGCTGAGAAAGGCTGAGTTTTTCTCAACCCTTCCTTACTGCAGGTCACTAGAGAAATCTCAGCCTCTCTCACTCTTTAGTTCTGTGATTGTTTCCATGAAATCGGCTTTTGAAACAACAAGATAAAACTTATGTCTTTTGTGATAAGTTTTGACATTGAAATCCTGGAGTAGTTTAATATGGCAAATCATTTCTAGGGGCCATGTGCTGAAAATTTAGGTTCATAATTTTTCTTTCTTAAGGAAATAAATTTTAGAAGCTAGACTTCTTGAAAGATATGGGAAGGTCCTGTTTTCATCCTGTATTTGCTACTGAAAATCAAGATTTAGTGTCCTTTTATTCCATGGAAGGAGTCTATTTCCCTCTAGCCTGACGTTTTGACAATTAAAATTGAGATGAGGACAAATGTTTGTTGGAGACCATGCATAGCCCAGTTTTATTTGGGGCACTGATTACAGTTGACAAGAACACTCAGACTTAGCACAGGGACCTTTTCTGATCAGGGTAGGTGCTGTCGTAGCAACCCCCTGTGTGGGAGCAGGAGCACGGGGAGCCTATTTCCACTCGCTTCGCTGTTACTAAGGGGTTCCTGCCCACCTGCCTCCCTCCCACCTGCTTTCTTTCCCTCTTCCCCTCTTTCCCTTTCTTTCTCTTTGGGGGCTCAAAATGTAAACAAATGTTTTTCACAGTCATTGGTTGTACATCTCTATATTTTTAAAGATTTTTTTTTCTAATCTTCTGAGGGTCTGAGTCAAAATATTTGTGAACTTAGTCTACAATTCTGTAGTTTGGAAATGGGGAGGTACTACATGTGTTCAGCTCTATTTTAAAAATGAAATTTCTCTCTTATCATTGAAGGAAAGGGAAAGTACTGGTAATGGTCATTCTATTCAATTATTTCCCATAACTCTTGACATTTTAAGAATATTATAACTTAGCCCAATTAAAAATACCTTTATTTGATTTTTAAAAAATACATTCTGTACACTTTCTAGGCTCATCTAGGGTAAGTCATTATAGATTAGCTTGATTATTGCCAAACACTATTTTATTGTTTCCCTTATTAAAATATTATTTTATTAAATAATTTTATTTTATTAATTTTTAAATAAAATAAAACCTATATTTTATTAAAATAAAATAATATTTAATAAATACATGTAATTTAAAATTTTTGTATAACCTTGAACAAAATAGTGTATATATATTGATTAGGTGATTAATGGATAAAGAAGAATTAAAATACATATTATTTGTCTCAATGAAAGGCAAAGAGAAATTGTCAAATTTGATAAATTAAAGAACAATCAGAAAATATGAGTTACAAAGTAGAAGGTATATTGTATAAGAAGTTTCTGTCATACCCAGGCTCACTAACAAAAGAGTTTTCTTGGCTATTCAAAGTCCCTTTCAAAAATGCTTTGTAAGTTTAGCTGATTTATCTTTGTGGCATTTGTACTTGAATATTTAAATCTTCCTTCAGAGGTGGTCAAAATGATAACCAGAGGTTAAGTCGGGAAAACTGAGAGGTTCAAAGACACTGCAATCTCTATTGGATATGAAAAGTCAAAGGCTTGGAAAAAACAGATATGAAAGCTGGGACAATTGGAAGCTTGGAACAACACAGGTAGAAATTATAGAAGGCAGTGGCTAAGAGTAGAGTCTATGGACAGACCATGTGGGATCAATTCCCACGTTACCACTTAGTAGCTCCTTTAGTATGAACAAGTTATGTACCCTTCTTAAACCTCAGTTTCCTCACTTATAAATGGGGATAGTAGCAATAACTACCTCATAAAGTTGCTATGACAAACAAGTACACAGTGTAAAGTATACATCTGGTATAGAGTAAGTGTTCAATAGTTGGAAATTATTATTATCATCACCATCATCATTATTGAAATGTGGAAGAGCTTATTAGTAACTTTGCAATTAATTCTGAACTCTCTTTTCTGGACCAAATGAAACATATCTTAAATAGCGATCTTTATAATATTTTCCTAAACCAATGAAAACTTTTCTAAATTATCCAGAGTATCCTCAAGTAAAGCTATTGCAGCAGCCAACCCTGTTCTCCTGCTTGTGACCTTTCCTAAGGTCTGTAATACTCACTCCAGGTCTGTAGCATGCAATTTATTGCTCCTTGTTGGTGTTTTACTCAGGATTTTCCCTAGTATGACTAGAATATATTTCTTGCCACTTAAGGAAATATGTCTAATGGAACATTTTGCTGATAGATAAAGGGATAACCTTGTGTGATTTGGGGGAGTAACATTGGTGATTGGGATTAATTAGAATGTGTGTTCCAGTTTTTGCTTTACCACTAATCATAATTTTGGGTAATTTACTTAATCACCTTGACACTTGGTTTTCTCATGTTTGGAAATAAGAATGGCAGAAATGCTTACCTCACAATAAGCCTTCAAGATCTAACATATATTTTGTATAACCGATAATTATTCAAGTCCATTCATTCCTCTTCTACCATTCAGATCCTTGGCCAGTGCTTTAATGGAAGAAGGAATACAGGCTTTGATTTTCATTTGTTCAGAGATTAGCTTAATACCTCCAGATTGGAGTGCTTCTTTCACCCATCCATCCATCCATCCATCCATCCATCCATCCATCCATCCACTTTACATTTGTTGAGCACTGGCCATGTACCATTGCTGTGTTGTACACAAAGGTTGCAAGCATCAATGCCAGTGACTTCTGTACATGTTGAGGTGGCACAATTCAACTCAGATTTTTAGAGTCCTCAATGAATCCTTAAGCCTGAGGAGTGAAGAAATGGAAAAACTAAAAAATAGTAAGAATTAATTCAGACGGCATATTGTTTTGGATATTTTCCAGGCAGGATAATTATGTAAAATCAGGCTGACATTTATATCTCTAGCTTCCCATGCTTGTTAAAATGCTTTTCTTGCTGAAATACTCATTGAGCTAAATTTCATCTAACATCTGGCCATTGTATAAATATAGTAATGAAAACATGTCTTGTTGCCTGCACATTAGGTATAAATTTTAAAAATCCAATTAGTGTTTCATTCTTTCTGTGCATTTTTCTTTTATTTTCCTTTAGTGTTTGAGCTAATTTTAGGTTCCTAACTGGAACTATAAGATTTCAAATATATAGCACATATCTACATAATAGCAACACCAACTGGATTGAGTTATAATACTTTGTGCCATTTTCTACAAGTTGTGAGATGGTCCTTAAGTTCTTTATTCATTCATGAAACAGGCATTTATTCAGTGAAATGTCAAGCCCAGTGCTCCACACTGAGGTTGGGGAATACAGAATAAATAATATAAAATCTTAGCTCTTAACGAGTTCAGAATGTAGTAGGGAAGACAAACCTACACTAATAATTTTACTATAATGTGGCAAATGCTATTAGAGAAGTTCATATCCACCTGGCTCCAAAGGCATCAATTTTTACTCCTCTGATGGGTCATACTACATAAGTGATTATCCTCAATCCTTTCCCATCAAAATTGAGGAGCCCCTCAAACCAAGAATCCAAGGGAGTGAACCAGTACTCATTGTATCTATATTATCGATCTGCATAGGCAGAATCTGCCAAAAGCCCTAAGGACAGATCATCTATTTGATAATACCACACTCATTTGAGTCATAGTTGTTTGTCTTCACTTTTAGAATCACTAAAATGATAACTGATATTCAATGGCCTATTTTGCGTAAATGTGGACTTTTAGAATTAAGCCCATGAAAACCTAATTTTCACTGTCCACATCAGAGCCCACCACAGTGTATATGCCCTCTGCAGGTTCCCAAAAATACATTTTATTATATGGATCTTACCAACATTTCATTTGGTGTTGATTATACTCAAATATACCTTCTTGGTCACTCTAAAGGATGCTTTTAAGACCTAACTTTTACCTTGGCTGGTGTGGTTCAGTGAATAGAGTGCTGGCTATAAACCAAAAGGTTGATGGTTCGACTCCCAGTTGGGACACATGGCTGGGTTCCAGTTGGTTGCAACTAATGGATATCTCTTTCCCTCTCTTTTTCCTTCCCTTCCCCTCTCTCTAAAAATAAATCAAATCTTAAAAAAAGATTTCACTTGCAAAAACTATGACTAAATTTTCAAACATCATCAAGCACAATGCTTACCTTTTAAAACATTAAAAAGTTTATTTGCTCAAGCTTAGTATTATGAGATACAACATAATTCATGGACACCAACCACAATGCTAATACTTAATAGATTTTTCCAAATATTAGACATTACAGTTTAAATCTCCTTAACATTAGCTCTAACACTGGAATAACATTTCAGTTAATAAATTATTGTGAATATAACCATATGTTCAGCTTATTCTCACCAGTTTATCATGAATTACAGTTTCATTGTGATTTGGGTCATAAAAGTGATAAACAGTTGTTTATGCATTTTCATAAATTGCCTCTTTATTTAATTAATCCTGAAGAGAATCTAGAAATGTATTCCAATGGGTTCTATAAATTAAATATACTTTTTAGCTCTTGGATTTTAACATGCATGGGTAACACTATAAGTGCTCTTGAATTTAATGTTCATCACACATGTTGTATAACATTTATTTGATAATATATTTTATAAACTATCATTATTTGTGAAAGTGAGCAGCCACAGGTTTTGAGCCCTGAATTAAATGTCTTCCATGTACGCGTATTTCAGAAAATTACGGGTTTCAAGGGTTCCTGCTGTTCTGGGGTGATCTGTGTGGTACTGAGATGCCAAGGTAGAGAGAGCAAAGAATGTGAGTTTTGTCCTCCTTTCCAGGTAGTAACCACATCTTCCTAGTAATGTTGATGCCATGAACATATCATGCAAGACAAAATTGCTATTACTTTCAGGTATAAAATATTCTGAATTTGCATATTCTGTAGTGTTTATGATGAGAAGTTATATTGGCTTTATAGTGTTTCAGAAGGTGGTCTATTGAGCTCCCAGTGTCATCTTCAGTTGTCACAAAGGCAATTTCTTTGTCAAATGTTCACAGGTGGGGATGATGTCAACATGTTGCAATGAAGGGCCTCACCAGATTTAACTTTAGCATTTGAATTTGCTACTCTATTTTGGTATTTTCCTGTTTATTCTGGAGTTTAAACCAGTGAGTTACCTGGTTTCACGGTATAAGAAGACTATTTTGTGCTATTTGGAATCAGTCCTCTAATAAATAAACTTACAGCTTAATTCCATCACCATTATTCAAATATTTCTGATCTTGTAGTCTCCAAGACTGAGAGGCAGCTCTAGCTAGCATCTATCACTGCAGTAGGAAAATGGTTTGACTATAGAAAGTATAGGAATTCATGAAAAGTGTCATATGGCAGAAACCAAGTGTAGAAATCTTAAATTTAGGCCACTCCTTAGGAACAAGAAAATACTTCCTTCCAGGGTAAAAATTTAGGACTCTTTGAAGAAAATGCTGTCTTCAACAATGAAAACATTCGTTCAAATTCTGGGCTCCCAATTATTAAGAAGTCCTTGAAAACTTAAAAAATGACTCTTATCCTTGGAACTCTTTGATACACTATAAGCATTTTCAGGGTAGGGACCACCTTGCAATTGGGGGGCGCTTGTTGTACTTTTCCTTAGGGAAGAGGCACTTGGCATCGTTTCCTGGCTGGGTATAATTCATTTATGTCCTTCCAGTTTTTTTCTCTCTGATCTCCTTTCTGTATATCTGTCAGTGGCACTCTCCTGGGAGCAGCACGAGGCACTTCATTAATAAGAAGGGATTAAAGGAAAAGCCCTAGTCTCCTAATACACTTGGATAATTTGGTGCCATCCACAAGGCAATAGACCCCTGCTGCATGGATGTCATTAGAAAGGTACAATTTCATTACTTTTTACTGGCAGAGCCTTGAGTGAAATACAAAATATGTTGTCTCACATGCAGGAAAAAAAGAGCTAAAGCTTTCATGCTTCTAAAATTGTAGGATGGAAAAATACATTTTACAGTTTTACATTTATATTGCCTTTCCTCAGTAGTCCTTGAAATCATGCTTTTTAAAATATTGAGCAAAATAAAGATTAAGAGAAAATATTCTTAAATCCCAAATAAAATGTATGTATATTTATTAACTAACACTTGCTTTGAATACCTACTATGTGCTAGGCATTCTGTTAGCTGCTGAAAGACAAAGTACAAACACATCCTTTATGCTTTTTTTAGCTCTAACTTATTAAATGCTGTAACTAGAAGTGAGTGGAAAAGTGATTTATAAGAAGTAAAACATATGACTGAATAAAAATGATTATGAGTCCATAAATTGTAAGTGTATTGGGAAGATCTGCTCAACTTTTCCTTGTTAACTGATTTTTGAACAAATGATCCTTCGAGCAGAATCACCGCTGATTTTCAGTCTTTAGTGGTATATACAAACATTTAAAAAAGCTGGCATAAACCATCTTTAGAATTGCATCTAGTTCCTATAGATGCTTCCTGTTCCCAAACAGGAAATGGTGTGCATCACTGGCAGGGGGAGTGGTTGGCCACCCCCCTGAGAAAGGGGCCTGGGATTTCTTTGGCCCCTGCTGTAAAAAATGCCAGTGGCAATCCCAGGCACTACACTGGTGTGGTCACTCTCTGTGCATCTCACACATCACTTTTCTAGCACCAAAGAGAATTGGGTTTAATAGTGGTCCCTTATCTTACTGCTCTAGACACATAACTGCCATTAACACTAAGAAGTGGAGAGAAGAAAGAGGAGAGAATAAGAGAGGAGAGCATGAGAGAAGAAAGTCCTTGATGATCAGCTATTTACAAGCCATTGTTTGTAGTGAGAGGATTTTGCTTTACTACTAGCTTTTGTTCAATGAACGTGACATTTGCAGCTCTTTATCTAAGGTAAAGACTAGATTACACACTTAAGATGACAGAAACTGGGGCTTCCAGAGACCATTCTACTGACATAGGGCAAAGCAGTATAGGAAAAACATACTATTTTGACAAGTAAATGAGTCATTAATGCAACTACTTATAAAATGTGTTGGGTTATGTACAATATCCCTACAAATGGAAGGTTGGTCACCTAGTCAGCTTTGAATACAGCATGTTCTGATGTCTCCACCCTTTTATATTACAACCATGCTGTTCCTTGTCTCTCGTGCATTTTAATTCATTAAAATATCATTACATGCACAGTGAAGATAATCCACTGATTTCATGAGATGTGAGAAAGCCTCAGAGATTGGGGCTGGGCAGAACCAGTTCACACTTTCTAGAGCGGACAGAGCTGAATGATCAACAAAAAGTCCAGACTCCCCTAGTTATGTCCTTGTTATCAAAAATATATCTCAACTAATGTTAATAGAGACAACCAAAGTTACAAACAAACAATAACCCCAGTTTTGTCAATAAATTAAAAAAATAAGCAAAGTGGTTAAGTGGTTAAAAGTTCAGATCGTTCACCTCATGTGGTAGATCTGAGGACAGGCACTGAAAACAGCAACGATTTGATACCAGACTTCAGATTTCCTCTCTCTTTGTGATTTTCATATGGTGGTAGTTTTCTTCCCACCCCATAAGATCTTATGAATCTATTTGTCTTGAATCTCAATGAGTGTCTCTTATGATTTGGATGCTTTCTTAGGGGGAACTAATGAATATACAGGGTTTCTTAACATTCTTTCAATTTCTGGATTTTAGTTTCACATTGTCTTGGGTGTTGAAGAGGAGGAAGGAATATTATGAATTGGAGTTTGGGTTTAAAGTTTGGTATTTGAAATATAAGTGGAAGTCATTTATTAGCAATAACCCTTGTTAATATATTCTTATGCCGAGGTAGTTTATAAATAAGGGACTGCCCATAAAAAAGCTTGCTGTATTTCCTTTCTTGAATGTGCATCACTCTGTGACATACTGTTCTTTGCCATTGATAAACTTGATTTAATGGAGTAAATATTCAAATGAGGGTTGACAATACCAATTTCCTGGTAGAGGAAGAATAAGCTGATAGGTTTGTCTATATTTTCTGTTAGGCAAGACTTAACCAAATCCTGATACACATTTTAAATTCATTATTAATGAGTGGCAACTAAAACCCTAGGTACATATGTGCTTTGGAGATACTTTTAAAAGATTTCAGTTTTAGATTTGGAATTCACAATAGGTTTCTTCCATTCCTCCTTGGTAAATAAGGAAATACTTATTATCTAGACTGAGGAAAATGGCATGAAATGACAAACCTGCATGTGTCTAATTCACAACAAATCTGTTTCCTTAATGGGTGGAAGGAAATCTGAGGACAGTTCTAAGGGTTCTTGTCTGCTTTCAGTGCTTTCTTCTAGTCATACCGATGACAACACTTCTCCCGAAGGGTCTTTCCCCTTCTTCTCCTCACCTCGGTCAATGTCAATGACGTGCACCACGCCAGGTTTTAGAATCAAGTCCTCAGTCTCCACCTGACTCCTGTTGTCCTCCACCTCCATGTAGCTCCCTTTTGTTTGCTGAGCAGCTTTGCTGAAAGCTTCTTTAAAGCGACGTTTGAGTTCAACATCTGGACAGAAGACATACTCATAAAGGCCACCGGCAAGAACAGCTCCTATTATTGGTCCAACCCAATATATCTGGGAGAAAGATGGAAGAGTTATAGGGTTTAAGTAGAGAAAAAGTATTCTTTTGCACAACTCATAAATACAGAATTTAGCTGTCTTAAATTGAGAGGGTCGTGAATAATGAGTCATATATAAAAAAAGAGAAGAATTGAAAAGAAGAGACAGACTCATAGAGGGCAGCCTGACACTCTGAGGGAGGGCTTGGGGTGGCGGGATCGAGCAAAAAGGAAAAAGGACTCGTGGACAGGGACAACAGTGTGGTGATTGTGGGGGGAAGAGGGTAAGTGGAGGTAGAAGAAGGCATAAAGGGGATAAATGGTAATGGTAAAAATACAATACAAATAAACTATTTAAAAAAATAGAAAATACATGAAATCCGTCTCAGAGGTCCATATATTGTTAAATGGCATTTGAACAGAAAGCAAGAAAGAGTGTTTTCTCTTTTCCTTTCACTAATTATTTTCTTTCCATTTTTCAATAATCCTTAAAGTAATGATAGCTCCTCTTTGGTGGTACCACATATTAAGCAGACATGAGAATTCCTCAACTAAAATAGAAAAAAAATAGAATTTCTGGAGGATACTTATCTTACTTTCTTAACATTGCCATTTTACATTAGCTTTTTGCATAATCAGGATCATAGTGAAGATTTTATCATTTGAAGCTTTAGTTATTCAATACAGCATGATAAATGCTGGGGTCCCAGCTCCACCCCTTAGCTTTGGTGTTTGCATCAGTTACTTAACTTCCTAAACCTTAATTTCCTCATCTGCATAGTGGGGATTATAATAATACATACCTCCTGTGGTGTCAGGATTAAACTGAAACTGAATTGAAATTTAATAAGTACTTATAAAGCAAATACTTAATAGTTCCATTTGCATAGTACCCAGCCCCATTCCATGTTGCCTAGACAATTTAAAAATCCATGTGACCAGGCTGGCTTTAAGTCATCATCATTTCTGTTACATGCTTTTCCTCTCTAAGGTCTGGTGAATTGATTTCATTGAAAACCTCGTGGTTTGTTCATCACTCTTCTTGCAGAGTGATTTCATCCTTGTGTTTCTTACGATGGTGACTTGGTGAAAAACCCTAGACTGAGTTTATGAATGATGGTTAGCTGAGGATGACCAAGCAATTCCATAGGATTTTTAATTCAATAAACAGAAGCTTTTTATCGTATCACTTATGTGTCTAGAATGAATTAAGTTTTGAGTTTTGGGTAAACTTCAACATCTGCTTTACAGCACATGTATGCTGTAGAATATTAGACATTCATTCAACAGATTCACTCGGGCAACAGCAACCCTGTTTATTGAGCACTGGCTCTGAGCCAGCAGTACTTAGTACTTTTCTCACAACATTTAATTCTAGCAATAGCCTTTGAGCTAGATATTGTTATTATTTCCATATTAAGGGTAAGAAATTGGCATTCTAAGAAGGTAAGAGACTTGCTTAAGATTTTATGCTTACCAACTGATTGAGCTGGGATTTCAGGTTTGTCTGTGTTCAAACCACGCTTTTGAGCTATTATACTGCTTTCCACTACACCAGACTTCTCTCATTTGAAAAAAATGTGATGAGTGATACTGGCTTAAAACACTTTCTGGAAATTAATATCAGAAGCCTCACTGAAAAATCTAAAGAAATTTTAAACTTTAAGCTAAAGCTGAACACATATACTTAACAGGGAAACTGTTGATAGAGTGGTTACAAGAACCAAGTTTCTTATCTTGAACATGAAAGAAACCATGTGAGAGTTTATCTTCTCCATGCTCTTTCAAAGGAGCCCTCCTCCGAATGTTTTTACTCTTTGTTCCTTTGGTAAGATCTCCTTAGATATGTTCTATTCCACAAGCTACAAGTCCCACAGGGGAGACGAGGGACTGCTAAACAGTCACGACACTTCCCTGAAACACCTTTAAATGAAACATCTAGCTGCGTGTTGTCAGAAATACACAAATCTGAATTTCAAGTTGCTATTTCAAAACAAAGTCACAATGTACTTTAAAGTAACTTTCAAAATCTGTAAAGGTAAAGAATTTTTATTCTTACCAATATAGAAAATACAGGCAGGTGTAAAAAAGAAAACTAAAATAATGTCATTAATATTTGGGTGTTATTTCTAGTCTATCTATCTACCTGCAGATATACTTTAACTAAGTTCTAAATTTCACATACCATTGCTACAAAATGTACATTCACTTTCGGTAGAATTAAGTTTATTATAAAATAACAAGAAGAAGAAACTTTGATTCAGTCAACAAGCTAAAAATTTTTCTGCTCTTTAAATTATCACTAGTTTACCATAACTGACAAGTAATTAATAAAAACATATTTTATCCACATTTTAAAATCCTCATAAATTAAATAAAGTTATCATTTTTCTAAATTTTAATTATAAAAGTAGTTTGAATTTAATAAGCTAAATTAAAGGTTGTATATTTATCACCCATAAAAATTTTCCATTCCTGTTAACGTGGCTAATGTTTTGAGACATAAATTTGGAAATATCAGTGGCAAAATGACCACTCTGATGAGGAGTATGTCTCATCTGACTGCGTCTTCGCCTGTCTGGGCCCTAAATCATGCTTTTGAACACTGACTCAAAGGGTGTTATTTAATGGTGTAGATTACTTGTAACAACTCGGTACACTTTCCTTAGAACTGAATGCATGTCACAGTGATGCAATTTCTGCTCATTTGCAATGTATACCATGGTTGAGTGGGTGTGACTGGGTCAATAACCACTGGATGCATGAGAGTAAAACACAAGTAATATTCTCTTGTATTAATAAATTAAAAGATATAAAATAGCATTCACAACATATAAATGACAATAAAGTTTAGCCCCGTCTGAGGCTAGCTTACATGTTTCATATTTTTATTGATTATTGTAAGTTAGAGAGTGGCCTTCAAAGCTGTTACATTACTCATTCAAGGAATTTAAATTCATTGTTGTAGGAAACAATTGAAATGAAACTGGTTGTGATATTTAAAAATGGCTACCACTGCTCTCCGGAAGCATCGCCACCACAGCAATAAGTAGGTTGGACATGAGACTGAAAGTATGCCTTTTCTGAAAGTCATTTATTTCTCCAGCTATGATTATGGTGATAACAGCATAAACATTTGCACCATTTATTCCTCACCATCTGCAGTTCAAATGCTTCCAACTTGCATACTATTCATTGGGTTCATGCTTTTGTAAACAAAAAAGGTAAATATTTTTGCTATGGGCAGTGCTTTTAAGAATTTCATTCTTTCTTTTTCTTCACCTTTTTTTTCAAGTATATATTCTGTTATTGCCAGGAAGGCTTTACTTTCAATTATTTAAAAACTATATTCACTGCACTATCCTGATTTTAACTTGTTCCACACAGGCAACCTCCGCATACGATGCATTCGGCTGTAGTCTGGCAGATACAGTGCCCAGAGCAGCGCTTAAAAATGGCTATTGCTGAGGGCTCAGAACAGATATTAGAAGAGATGTTTTTGAAATGGATCTGTGCTAGTCTCTCCCTAGTCTTTATGAAAGATGTAATAAAGTAGGGGGTCAGGGTTGGGAGGAAGTATGAGAAACTAGTGAACAAAATAATGAGAAAAAGGAAGAGCGCTGCATGGGTAACTGTCCTCAGTATGATACTTACCCAATGGTTTTCCCAGTTTCCCATGATTACTGCAGGTCCGAAGGATCTGGCGGGGTTCATACTGGCACCAGTGTAATTGATCTACGGGAAACAAGAAAACGACTTTAGACTTTGCTGAGACAGGTCTACTGACAGATATCATTCACTGAAATTTGCTACCATGTGCAATGGTAACTAACCAAGGAATTCAGAACTGTCAAGATATTAGCTGTCTATCAACATGCTCATTGAAAAGTTAGTAAAATAATCATTTACAATGGACAGACATGGTCGGATTCTGAAGAACTACAGCTGTAAAACACCACATTTTCTGGTCATTTCAGGATAAGGATAAATGAAAGGGATCAATTATTTAAATGGACTTGGAAACTTACTGCAAATAAATGTCCAATTGCAACAGAAAATCCAATTGCTAAAGCTATTGAACCAGTGACATCAGTCCGTTTGGAATCGCAGCTGGCAAAAATAGTAAACACCAGCTGAAATGTAATTATCAACTCCACCAGGAGACCATGACCAGCAGTAAGACTTCCGTGAACCTAGAAAGAAAAAATATTGCATTTGAGTTCTTGAAGCAAGAATACATTTTTATGATAACATATCATTGTGAAAGGTGTATTTTATCAGTGTAAAAACTGATCTTTGCCATATAATTTCACTTACATTTGGAATCTAAAGAACAAAACAAACAAACAAATAAACAAACAAAATAGAAACAGACTCATAGATACAGAGAACAGACTGACAGTTGACAAAGGTCAGGGGGGCTATGGCGAAAAAGGTGACGGGGTTAAGAAGTATGAATTGGTAGTTACAGAATAGTCACAGAGATGTAAAATACAGCATAGGGAATACAGTCAATAATATCGTAATGACTATGTGTGGTGCCAGGTAAGTACTTGAAATACCAGGAGGACCACTCAGTAAAGTATATGATGTCTAACTACCATCTTGTACATGTGAAACTAATACAAAATACCATTGAATGTAAATTGTAATTTTAAAAAATGCTGGTTGAGTCTTCTACTTCCAATTGAGACCCTACCCCCCCAAAAAAAGAAGGCATATATTTCTACTTATTTTGGACCAAAATAGATAATTAATTATTTTTACAATGACCAAGCAGGAGTTTGTGTTCAATGTTTTTTTCTACAAAGGAATCAAAATGTGCTACTACTGTACTTAACTTATAAAAGAGTTTCTTGAGAGTCTTGCAATTTTATAAGCAATGATTACCATTAATTAGATTTAAATTAATTAATACATATTTCAATTAAAATTTAAACTGTGTGTGTGTGTGGTTTAAATCAACTCTGGTGCTGAGCTGACAAATGATAGCCCTAATCAGCTAAGAACCAAGCTAGGATCAAATGACAATTTACTTTTTAAAGTGTGATCCTTTACACTGATTATTTAAAATTTCACAAACATGACAAGAAATAAATGGTTTCCTCTGCTAGTGAACCAACAAATGATTGTAATAAAAATGTCTTATGCAAATACATAGTTGGTATAGTCATTGGGATGGGGGGGAGAGAGGGAAAAACCAACACAATTTTGTGCTACTGAGACAGTAATATTCAAGTCACTCAATAGCCAACAATGATTTCATAAGGATGCATGCACAGTTGCCAGAATCAGTTTTCACCCTTATCAAGAATCATCAGAAATTTTTGGGGAATAAATTTGCAAGGCCTCTCCCGCCACCAGGGTGTGGTTGAAGAGTCCGCAAGAAGTCTGAAGTCCTAGTTTGAAAATAAGAGTTAAAGATGCTACCGTGGTGACCCCCAAGCCCCCCACCACACTGGGAGGTGTGACGAGGTACAGAATCCCGGCTCCGATGATGGCGCCCAGGCACTGGGCTGCGATGTAGAACACAGACTTGGCGATGCTAATCTTCCTGGTGCACACCATGGCCACCGTCACAGCAGGGTTGATGTGGCCGCCGCTGATGTGGCCGAAGCACTGCACCATAGTCGCAATGCTGAGACCAAAGCAAAGGGAGATGAGGACCATGTCCACGGGTAAGGGCTTTTCCGCTCCACCCCAGTTGATGGTGGATCCCAGGCTGAGGAGAACAAAAATGAGCATGGCCAGAAACTCTGCCGTGACTGCTTTCCAGAACGCTTGAGTCCAGACCCCTCTGAAGGCCACCATGATGTTCTCGCGTCTACACAAAGGTCCACACTTACTAAAAAGAAAACAAAACCAGCATCAGAAGTTACCAAGCCAGGGTCTGTGAATTCAGGTGAAGAAGACACCAGGCCTGCTCTCTCGTTCTATTGTGGGGAAGAACCTCCAAAAAAAAGTTATTTGCATACCAGCAAAGAATGATTCTGGAAAATCTCTATAATTAATTAATAGTCTCCTTAACCACTAGTCAATATATTTTTATTCTAGGCTCCTTTGAATTAATATTAAAAGATACTCCAGTTTCACGGGGAAGTTATCTGAATTTTTGCTAGAAAGGAGAATGTCTAAATCAAGTTCCTTGAAGAATTAAGAATAAAAGATATTTACTTTGCAGTCCCCGGACCAAGTTTTAAATTTCAATATACTTTTATATGCCATTTATATTTTGAACATAAAGCAATAAAACAAGGAAGTCTTCTCCAGTTTTGTTTATTGCTCAAAACGGCATTCTGCAAATGGATTTATAGAGCGCTGATCCGCCCTCCACTCTCCCCAAGGAGAGATTCTGGATTAAGGAGAGCCCTGCTAGGAAGCCTGGAATGCTGGAAGTCTGTCATTCCAGAGGTTAAATTTCTTGGGGGGACCTCATGGTGACAGGCAGGGGCGGTAGGATCACGCAGGGCATTAGCGGAGATCGGGATACCCCTTACTCTCCCCAGCCGGAGGGAGGAGTCCGAGGGACGCTGTGCACTACTCCCGTCCAGACTCAAGGCGCCTCTCAGAGGGCGGGGGCGGGGTGCGGAGAAGGTCCACTCCCAGGCGGTTGCCAGACTCCCGGGCCCTGACCGGTGGACAAACAGAGCAGCCCATCAGCTCAGACCCGCCCCCCTGCCGCTGGAGCCCTCGGCGTCCCAGCTCTCCTGCGAAAACTGCATCCTGGCTTCCGTGGTGCTTTTGCAGTGTTAGGGAACAGTGCCTCCTGGTGCTGGACCCTCTCTCAACCCCTGACGTTACCCCTCAAATAAACTCCCAAAGGGTTCCTGGAGGCCGGTGTATGCAAGCAGCGCCCCAGGCGCTCTGCGCACCCTTCAGGGGCAGCCTGACTGCGCGGCTGACAGCGAGTGAGGCATAGCATGGGAAGGCGAGGGTGCAAAGGGGGCGGGACAAGGGACATAGAGGTCCTGGCAGCAGAAGCCTCTGCGGAAAGCGGGTTTTCTCTAGTGTCTTCCTACTGGCCTTCTCTTACTTCCGCTTGGCCTTAGAAGACGGCTTTCCAGGGCCGTTAGCTGGGAAAGCTTGTGTGTGTTGGGGAGGGGGAAGAGGGTGAGGGAGGATGGGAGCAGAAAGGCAGCCTTTGCGAATGAAGATACTTTCTAACCCCCTATTTGCCTCTTACTGTCTGCAGATCTTTGGAGATGGGAAGGGACGGACTTTGGGGATGTGAATGGCAGCTGCTCAGACTGGAAAGAAATGGCCAGGATTCCCCTTGTGGGGTGGAGAGCAATTACCCAATTTCTCTTATTATTCAAGACTTTGCCTGTGATAGCAGCAAGAGTGAAGGAGCATTTAGCAGAGACTGTAATCACAGGGGACTATAAAAAGAGTTAGGCAAGAAAGAAAAGCATTTTAACAGATTAGAGTTATTGCAGCCTACCTCTTGATATATTACTGAGAGGGAGACCCCCCCCCAATCAGTGTCCCCAGCAGCCTTGGTTCTGCATGGGCAGTGGGACATGCTGTGCCAAAAAGGGCTAGGGGAACTCTCCCTTGACCTTTAGAAGCTTCATTCAGCCTCTGGTTTGATACGGGATTTTCCTTCAGAGTTGGAAAGAGAAATCCATTTTTTGCCCAAGCCCAGGTGGATCCCGAAGGAGAGAGAATAGCCAGGCCTGTCCCAAGAGTCCCTAAATGAATCACGTAATTACAAAAAACCCCAGCTGGAAGAGCAGTGACATCACATTCCCTAGAGGAAGAGAGGAGAAAGAGACGAAAACAGCACTTGGAATGGGACCGGTAAGGTGCCCTGAGAGAGACCTTAAAATATTCCAAAGGGAGAGAAACTCACACAATTCGCAAACTGAAAAAGAAGGAATTCTGAGGTGGCTTCCAAACTCACCAGCAGCCCACGGCTGTAGCTGGGACGGCAAGGGGCTGGGTGCTATCACAGGTGCTGGTCGTCTGTGGCCAGATTGAGTGGGAAAAGGGAAGCGGACCGAGCAGAAAGCTAAGGACACGGGGTAGGCAGGAAGCGCAGGTCCCTTTTCAGCAGCACAGGAGATCACCGGGAGGGGCGGGCCGTGGAAAAAGGCCACCTCCCGCTACACCCCTTCTTCCCTCACTTTCCCTAGTTCCCCGAGCTCTTGCTCTCTGCTCATTCTCACATTCTCATCCACCTGTCTACCTCTCCAGCTCTCCAGGGACCTAATTTAAGAAAGTCAGTTGCTTTTACAACTTCAAATGTTCATCAGCCAAAAAACCAAAAAACAAAACAGCCCCCCACTCCATAAAACTGAAACAGATTATCCTCCTTAAGAACACATTTAGTTTTTTTTTGAAAGCACACAAAATCTGATCTCTTTCCAGAGCAGATTGACTGCCTCAGTGGGCTGCAAACCCCCAAGTTTCCCGGCACCATATACCTGCCTGTGGCCTTACAAGTGCTCACCCCAGCAGCCCTCATAGCCCCCTGCTGTTACCATCAATGTTCGTACTCACTGGAATTGCACCAGCACCAGCTGTTTAACTTCTTTTGCCCCGGAACAAAGGGGGCTTGTTGATCTGCACAGATTGTACTGAAAGGGACACATTTCTTTCTAGCTGAACACCCAGCCTGATTCACTCCTAGATGGCTGAGCCCCTCAGTGAGTCATTTCTCTGATGAAAAATACTGCAGATAGATTTACCTCCATAGGGCCATTTCTCTGACCCCAACTCCCCACAGGTCTTGAACATATATGGAGGATTTTGCAACAAAGCATCCCTTTTCTTACACCTTCTCTATGCTGAATATGCTCAGTACTGTGATCTAGAGAACTACCCACCTGCCATATAGTTTCTTCCTAGATTCTGCTGGAGAAGGCACAAATCACTGTAACACAAGTGTGAGAGTTTCATGTTTTGGCCCTTAAGAGCATTGCTCCCTTAAGGCAAAGAAGGACTTACCCCCACCGCCTTGCTGCGGGTCTGTCACTCATGCCTTCCCTGGCCAGAGTGCGGCTCTCATTGCCTGCCGGCTGCTCCCAGTGCGCTGGGAGTCAGATTACGGCCACTTGTCTGATTGGGTTTTTGGAGTCTAGGGGTGGAAAGATTCTGCCCCATGTGGCAATCACTAAGTTATATTTGAACTTGAAATAACTTTTCTCTACCTGATCACTATGGACACAGAGCATTTCAGGAACACAAAATGCTTGCACTATGTTTCTTTAGCTGGCATCTTTGAAAATGAGGATTTCTTAAATCTTTCTCTGAGTTCTCCCTACCAGAAAGAATTGCTGAGGATTTGTCTGGCTTGGTTGTGTGTTGTGGTTGAAATTGGGCAACTATGAGAACACGGATTTACATTATCCAGCCGTTGGGATGAATTGAGAGGCTGTAGTGCAATCCTTTCAAGTGTCAGAATTCAATGGCTTTTATTTGAGTGGTTTTTTTTTTTTTATCAGAGAAACGGCATTTTAAGCACAATAGAAAACTGCAAGTCCATTTGCAGCCTGGGCAGCATTGATTTGGATAATAGAAAATAAGAAAATATAGGAAATAAGACTTCTCCAGGATGCTTACCTGGTTGTTATATTAATAATAATTGTTGGGTAAGACATAGCAAATTAAAAAAAAATATAGAGGTAGGGACAACATTTTTGGGAATTGTAGGTAAATTTAATATCTAGAAACCAAAGGACAGCCACTGACTACATCATTTGTGGGAATCCAGGGCAACATGAATGCAGGACTCCGTCTTCAAAAATGATTAAGAATTTCAAGACTGCAATAACAGGACATTAAACAAAGCATGGGGCCCTTATAAATGCAGGGTCCCATGCAATCACACAGCTTGCTTGTCCACGAAGGCATCCCCAACTAAAGAGTTTGGTGCACTCTGTCAGGTCTGAGAATTAACTGGTGGCATTGTTATCTTAACCATTTTTCTTTAAATGGACCTCAGGTGCCTAGAGTTGTAATAATCATAACCCTTGTTTTATGACACTGTGTCATTACTGACAATTTATGGCGCTCTTATTTTAGAATAATTAATTACTTTTTAAATAACACTTATGAATTTATTTCTCCAACCAACAATTGGATAATTCCCATCTTTCTATGGGACCCTCCTTTATCTCTGTCCGCCTCTACATCCAATTTCAGATCAGAGTGTTTTTCAGAATGACATGTGTTAAGGAAGACACACAGAAGAGAAAAGGACAAGGGCCTTTATGCTTCCTCATCACAGTTACAATTTTTTTGTTTTCTTGTCTCATTGGGGCACTTGAGACTTGGAAATGGGTGAAAAGCTCTTGTTAGAAATAGGAATTAGAGTTTTGAGTGTGAATTCCAGAGGAGCACACCATCACTGTTGCCAGCATTCTCAGATAGCGAAGATTAAATCTCCATCATTAAGAATGTGGCTGCTCACGGGTGATGGCCCATGGGGGTTTCCAGCCTCCTGAAAAATATGCTCTCTGAAAGTCAGAATAATTCTGATGAGAGGGGAAGGGCAAATCCACAAAAAACACTTAGAACATTTCATGCTGATTCTTAGAGCTGTTTACCATTCAGATTTTAGAATGAGATTTTTTTTTAAAGGTGCAAAATATTTTTTAAAAAACATTTGAAAACTTTGACTTTCTAGGCAGATAGGCTAGATGCAATTGCTTTGGTTCTGAGAACATTGAGGCAGAAGCGTTTGTGAGGCCGATGAACACAAGGGAAAATGCTGTGGTGTTTAGGGTCTTCCTTGTGAATGAAGCCTGCAGTCATAGCCTCAGGGCACCCGCAAAGCGAGTGCTCCCTAGGGCTGCTGGTGGTTGGGGGGATCTTTTCCAGATCCACTCTTTGCAAGTTGCCCTAAGCTCATTAGCATTCTTTCCGTGGCTGTGGCAGTTCCCGTCACCCTTTTATAGAGTGCCAGCGAGACTTGGTTACCACGGTTTCTCAGACCCTTTCCCTTTCTTCTGGCTGGCTGATTGCTGCCCTGGTAGAATGTGTTGACAATCCAGTTCCTAAGGGATGGCTGTTCCCATCAAGAGAAGGGCCACCCTCATTGGCACCAAGTCATACACTTATTAGTACTCTCAGCAGAGTGGCTTAACATTGACCAGGGATTAACCCTTCACCTACGAGGTAGTTTTTCTTTTTCTTTTTTTTTTTTTCTTTTCTTTTTTTTTTGATGTTGATATGTTTTTGTTTTTTTTTATTTTAGATTATTCAGTACAGTTTCAATCTTTTACTCCCATTCCAGCCCACCCACCCATCCCTCCCAACCTCCCTTCCATTTCCAAGCCCCGTAGTTTTGTCCATGTGTCCTCTATATTTGTTCCTGTAAACCCTTCCCTTCTCCCCTAAAATTCCCTCCCCTCTCCCCTCTGGTAGTTTTTCTTATTAGATATTACTCGCTACTTGACTTGCTTTTCTTTGGACTAGGGGCACAAATTTTCAATAGGACAGTCTATGGCAATGCATGCAGGATATGACACCGGAAGAAAGCGTCTATAATGTGCTGTGGGGATGGTGAGGGAAGGTGAGGCAGGGAGCCCCGGCCACTATAAATAGCAGTTCTAAGTTGAGATCTGTTTTGAACTCTCCTGGGTCAAGAACCAGATGATATTTGGGATCTAAAATTTTTTTCCCATTGGTAAATTTGGAAGGGCCTAATTCACTTAAAAAATAGAATAACAATTTATTGATTAAAGCTTCTTGACTTTGTTACTGAGTAGTCCTGAGATCTTTGGGAGGAGGACAGTAGCATGGCATACTGATTTTAAATCAGCCATTCATGTTAGGCTACCTTGTGAGCTTTTAGTTGAGTAGCCTTGTGAAGCTGTAGGTCAGTAACCTATTAGGAAAATGAAAGTGGGTAAATGAAAATTGCAAGAATACTCAGCAAAAATGAGCTGATTGACCTGCTTCACTTCTGAATTTTTAAATTACTTACGCCATACTGTTTTCCTTTGGTGCTAATGTGTATCTTTGGGATTTGTGGACTTTCTCCCACCCTTGCCCTCAGAACTTTTAATATTTTTCTTCATGTGTTCAGAGATTGGAAAGTAAAACAAAAGCACTAAAAATGCCAGCAGTATTTCAGCACCAGACGGGAAGTGTCTCCAGGCTGGTAGGGGCAGATTCAATTGTAACTCATAAATCTTATTTTGCTTTTCACTAATCGCAGCATCATAAATTCCCCCCAGAGCACTTACATACCAGTATGTTCATTAAAAACAAGCAAAAACCCAAAAACCAAAAAACAACCAAACCCAAAACAGAAGAGCAACTGCAGCGGCAACCACCACCACCACCACCACCAGCAGCAGGATAACAAAGGGCTTTAACGGTGGCTCTGTTTCCTTATCAAATAAGTGTTGCCTTAGAATAACTCAGAGTGGTTTCCAGAAGTATAGTTCACCACCAAAAGAGTAAAATAAAAATAACTAAAAACCTCAGCAAGGAACCAAAATGTTTGACTTAGTTTCCCATTCTTGAGCGAGGAGGATCTGGGGAAACCTTTCCAATGGTCCCCTAAACCCTTTCACTAAACCCCTGCCCCTGCCCCCGTGCCCAGTGGATCCAGGTTTTCCCGTTTGGTATACGGCAGGCACATTTTCCTTGATTCAGATCCAGGCAGACTCTGCTCTGGCTGGGAGTTGTACTCTGCTGACATTTAAAGCAGGAATTCCCTGGGAAAATAGTCAAGAGATTCTTTTGGTGCTGCTGGCAGGGTTCCAGGGTTTAGGGTTCCCCTCTCCAGGCAAATGGGGAGAGAGAAAGGGAGGGAGGGAAAGAGAAACAGAAGGACTTTATTGAGTGACTGTATTTCATCTGAAGCCTGTACAAAAAAAAAGCATAAATGTGGTTGGATGACTGGATACTTTTCTTACCTCTTATCTCTTACCCAGCTACTATGACAGTTCAGACTTCGGTTGGGTGTTTTAAAGGCTTAGACATCCATAGTCAAAATCCAGTTCTCTGGGAAGCAAAGAACTTTGGGATCTCATGGGTTGGACCAAAATGTTTCAAATGGTCAATCACTTAAGTGTAATGAACAATTTGTTCATTAAAATTTGAACAAAATTTAAATTAAATTTGAACATATTAAGAGCTAAACCAACATTTTGGTCATTGTTATCACCTATTATTATACAGAGAGGTTCAGAATTCTCATGTTTTTAAAAGACTAATAAAGATATTCCCAGTTTTAAGGAAAGAGCAAAATATTTAAAATTCTGTTCAGAATAACAGGAAGAGATTATCAAAACATGAGGCAGTTAAAAAAGGCTTTTAGTGTAAAAACAGTCACAAGGATATAAAGAACAGCATAGGGAACATAGTCATTAATAGTGTAATGATTGTGTATGGTGTCAGATGGGTATTAGACTTATCTGAGTGATCAGTTCATAAGTATATAATTGAAAAATAAGTTAATAAAAGGAAAAATACTTTGAGTTATGCTAGAATGAGAGCATTTTCTACAAAAAGAGCAGAAGTGGTCATAATCTGTGACCACCAGAAATGTGACTGACTCCCAATAGTCAAGTTACCTAGACAAACTTTCTCTTGCTTCATTCCTAAGTCATCATGCATCCTTCTCTAAATTTGTATTTCCTTTTTTATACAGTCAGAAGAAATCTACATCTGAAAAAATTCCCAGGGCCTCTTAGGGATGACAAGTCTCATGGATAGTTTCACCCTGCCCAAATGTCCTCACCTCTAGCTACACTGGGGCCCGTATGTCTGTTGCAGGGGACAATGTCCTCATAGCCATATCTTGTCAGCTCCTACCTCTAACGAGCCAACTAAGGTGAACCTTTCATCTTTAATTCTTCCCCCTTTTCACACAACCCCTGGTTCCTTTTTAAACACTCCTCGACATTCATCTTTTCCATGAAACTTGTCCATTGCCAACTTGCTGGGTTCTAGTTATTTAAAAATCCCAAAGCAACTGTGATCCCAGGTGATGGTCTGCCATTATAACTAGGTAATGTACCTGTACCATTCTCTGGTGTTGTGATGCTAATTTTCACTGTCTTTTTAGATATAAACTGAAGTTGTGGACTACATGAGTCTTATTACATTTCTTATGGTAATGATGATGATGATGATAATGATGATAAAGTGACAGTCATGATTTCACTGACAAAATACCATTTTGCAGTGGAAGGAGAAAAGGTAAGATATTGCAGTCTTTTTATTTAATTTTATTTTTCCTTTTTTTTTTTAACTGTTGTTCAAGTACAGGTGTCTCCATTTTCACCCGACCTCGGTCCCCTGTCCCACCCATCCCTGCCCCCACCCTCGAACCTACCCCCTGTGGCTTTGTCCATGTGTCCTTTATACATGTACCTCGATGGATCTTCCCCTATTTCCCCCCCTTATCCCTCAACCCCCTCCCTTCTGGTTACTGTCAGTTTGATTGTATCACTTAACTGTTTTTTGTTTTTTTTTAGTTTCTTTTTATTAAAAATTTTTTATTTTAGTTTATTCAGTACAGTTTCTATCCTTTATTCCCATTCCAG
>CM052547.1:31923354-31985406 GCA_028533065.1 Trachops cirrhosus | reverse complement strand
TGAAACACCAATCCAAAAGAACCTATGCACCCCAATGTTCATAGCAGCACAATTTACAATAGCTAAGTGCTGGAAACAACCTAGATGCCCATCAGTAAATGAATGGATCAAAAAACTATGGTACATTTACACAATGGAATTCTATGCAGCTGAAAGAAAGAAGGAACTCATACCCTTTGCAACAGCATGGATGGAGTTGTATCACTTAACTGTTAATGCCTGTAGGCCATTGACCTTCCTGAGCCTCGTTTGTTTATTTGTGAAATCGAATGGAGTGTTACCTCTGTCCTCTCTTTTTCTTTTTTTTAAAATTTTTTATTTTAGTTTATTCATTACAGTTGCTATCCTTTATTCCCATTCCAGCCCACCCACCCATCCCTCCCCTCCGCCCTCCCCTTTCCGACCCCCCTAGTTTTGTCCATGTGTCCTCTATATTAGTTCCTGTAAACCCTTCCTTCTCCCCTGAAATTCCCCTGAAATTCTCTCCCCTCTCCCCTCTGGTCACTGACAACCTGTCCTCTATTTCAGTGTCTTTTGTTATATTTTACTTGTTTCTTTGTTTTGTTGTTTAGGTTCCTGTTAAAGGCGAGATCATATGGTATTTGTCTTTCAATGCCTGGCTTATTTCGCTTAGCATAATGCTTTCCAGCTCCATCCACGCTGTTGCAAAGAGTATGAGCTCCTTCTTTCTTTCGGCTGTGTAGTATTCCATCTCTTTCAAAGTTATAGTAAGTCCAGATGCCCTCCTCACTCCATTCTGGATTTGGACCACATCGTATGCACTTCTGTAACACTGTAGTCCCCCAGATTTCATCATAGAGCTGTTCCCAGCATGCCGGAGTCACTGCTTACTTGTCTAACTCTATCGCTAGTCTGTAATTGCAGTAAGAGCAGTCATCTTAGGAATTAATGAGTCTTAATAGTAGTAATTAATTAGACTTAGTAATTATTCACCATATTCTCAGTACCTAACATAGATCCAAGACACATTTTAAAGACAAAAAACGTTGTGGAGTAAATAAACAAGCGAGCAAGGCTCAAATAGGGTCATATTAGTATTTTGCAAACAGAATTAATAAATGTAAATAATGATAATGCTGATGTTTATGATAAACAGGAAATTTGAGTAAAAGTCAAGAAACATGTCCATGGCAAACCTCAAAAAAGTCATGTAGCTTCAATCTTATTCCCCCATTTACAAGAAAATGATGCTTTTTCTAGCTTAGGTGAGAACTTTGAAACAATAAGTTGTTTATGTATGTATACATTTGGAAATGAAGAGCTGGAGGGCTGCAAATTATTAACATTAATATTAAAATTTTATAAACTTTAATGACCATACAGAATTCCAAGGCCACATTTCAAAGGTTAAGACAAAAATAATATTTTACAAAAATTTGTCTTAGGGATCAACCCAAAATGTCTTGGCAAATTTTATTTAGAAATAAGGAACAGATTTGTATGTCATCTCCTCATTGGCTAGGTAACACTTTGGAGATAATAATAAATGACATTTATGACTCTCAGATTTCCACTCAGGCTACTCAGTACTGCTGTGAAAAGTAACACCTTTGAGGAGTGGTAATTTTACTAATGTGTCATTCCTGAGAGAAACTAGCTCCTCCATGTCCTCCAGCAATCCTAAAGGTCCAGAGCCCTCTGTTTCTGTCATTGTCCAGCCAAGAAAGGGATGGAAATTGTTTGCAGCCCGGACTTCAGGTGAAACAGAAAATGACTCTGGCTTTCCTAAACAAAGTAGACTTTCCTGGGAGGATATCAAGACTCAAAGAACTGAAGGGAGGCTGGAGAACCAGCTCGCAAGCCGCAACTCTCCAGGCAGCTTCCAGAAGCTGGGTCAGGACCTACTCCTCGCTGCTGGGATGGGTGGTTTTAAGCATTCCTCTTCTTCTCGCATCACTGACTCAAAATGTGAAGTCCCGGGACTGTTACGGCAGGGAGAGGGGTGGCTTCCATAGAGGGAGAGAGTCTGCAGGATCAATCCCGCCACCAAGGGTGCACTGCTGTGGGCGAGCAGTAATGGTGATGACCACCAACTCTTTCATAGGGACTCCTTTAATCCTCACCTCTCCCCACCCCTGACACCCTTTCTTCTTTCTAGTCACACGAACTGCTTCATTCTGCTGGGGCTGATATAACAAAATGCTGTAGAGTGGGTGACTTAAACAACAGAAATTTATTTTCTCACAGGTCAGAAGTTCCTGCCTAGATAACGCATACTTTGTTGTTTAAAATTTAATTTGTGTCACTGTTGTAAAACCTTCCCTGGTCCTCTAATTTTATTAAGATGTAGTTTCTCTTTTCTGTCACAGCACCTGCTAAAACAGCTTTGTACCTTTCCAATTTCCAAGCATGTAAATGCCGAAGTCCCTTCATATTCTTCCTCAAAAGAAATGGGTTTCTCTGATAAGTAGGCACCAAAACCAAATGCCTTAGAACCGGCACTTGACAATTATACTAGAAATTGATTGTACATGCAGTTTCCAAATACAGTTGCATTAGTCATAATTATACTGCTTGGTAGTGAATGGTTTCCATCTTTATCTCTAACTCAAGAAATAAATTCCTTAGGGCAGAGATTGTGTGTTAGTTGTTTATGCAATCATGGAAAATCGAAGGGGATCTATACATTTTGGTTGGTTGAATGAATATATAAATGAATGAGGATTTTACAAAAGTGGTTTCAGACATTTTTCAATATGTTAATGAGGTAAACAAGAGTTTTGCTTCTCTGGTTTAGATCTGAGTTAATAGAGAGTTTAAGGTCAGAGGTTAATCAAACCAGATTCATCATATTACATTATATATACTGTATGAATACATTTTCTGTCTACAATGGGGCTGTTTCTGCTTTTTAAGTACATAAATTCTTTCAGGTTGCAAGTGTACCTTTTCCTGTATAATCCCATTTATCTAAAATACTTAAAGGGAAGTTTGTGCTTTGATTTTCTTCTGAAAACAGAATAGTTTGTAGGAAAATTGGCCAACTGTGGAATCATTTGATGAAGTTTTAACAAAACACAGAATTCTATCTAACAAGTTAGATCACCTTTTTCAAAAATAACATTTTCATTTCAAATGGGAGGGTCTTTTCAAAAAACAGTGTAGTGAACCAGTAATGGACTGACATAATGAACTGTGGTTCCCATTGACATCTGGGAGTAGTTGGTACAACAGAGCACCGTCACAAGGGGTGAGAAGTTTTCGTTTTATAGATGTATGCAGTGTAATGTATAATATCACTGTAATAGTTTTTAGTGAAGAAGTGTCATTGAGGGTGAGGGCACGGGATACAGATCAGTGGTTGTCAACCAGGTGTGACATCAGAGTCAGCTGCATAGATGTAAAAATTACAGCTCCCTGGTCACACTGTCCTCAAAGTTTTCTGGTTCAGTAGACCTGGAATGGGGCTTGGGATTCTGTGATTTTTAAAAAACACTACAGCTCATTCAACTTTTGCTTGAAATCATTAGCTTATATCCATCACTTCATTTAGTTTGTCTCGTATGGGAGGAAGAAAATAGTAAGTGTGATGAATAGAATCATGCCCTCCCAAATTTACATGTTGAAGTCCTAATCCCCAATGTAATTGTATTTGGAGTTAGGGCCTTTAAAGGGGTAATTATAGTTAATTTAGGTCATAAGAGTGGGGCCCTAATTTGATAGAACTGGTGTCCTTATAGGACTGGTGGCATTTTGCAAGTCACAAGGAGAGTTCTCAGGAGAAACCAACCTTGCTGACACCTTGATCTTGGCCTTCCAGAAGTATGAGAAAGTCAGTGTCTGTTGTTTAAACCACCTAGTTGTGGTATTTTGTTATGGCAGCCCTAGCTGACTAATAAAGTAGAGGACTTAATTTCTAGGAAACTGGAAATCCAACCAAGTAAGATGGAGAGAATGAACCAATAGCAATAAATAGGAAAAAACGGAAATTACCGAAAAGAACAGCCCAGTTGAGGGAGCCAGAATCTACAAAGTGTGAGGACTGGGATTACAGAGAAAAGGCCAGCCTTGGAGAGAACCACATCCTATGTTTTCCAGGTATTGCTCCATTTCATCTTCTCATTGCCTCTATCCATAGGCAGATGAGGAAACCAGTTTTATAGGAGTTAGGTTTGTACAGTTGAGAAGTGGAAGACCCAGGGCAAGGAATGTGTATCTATTTTTAGGGAGCTCTCCCACACACAGCATTCACCAAATTTTTATCATCTCTGTTCCACCATTGCCATTTTTGTTATATCTAAGTCAACTGCTTCCTATTATTTTATAAATTATATATTTAAAACCAATTCATATTTTTCATAGCATCAGTCTATGCAACAATATCACCAGTTTGATATTCTGGTTAGATTTTTATTTTTGATGTATAATTTATTAATTGTGTTGTGGGAGGGATTATTGTAAAAATCTAAAAAAGGGAGAAGGATAGAAGCATGCTGTGATTTTATGTATTTATTTAAATTTTTTTTATTTATTAGAGATTTATTTATTAGAGCTTCCAGGCAATGGGGCCCTGCCCAGGCCCCTGCTTTAGAAGGCTCTGTCCCTTCTCTGGGAGCTTTGCCCTTCTTGGCCACACCACAGCCCCTCTAGACCACACACCCCATAACTGGAACTCTTTCTTTGCTTTCAGGGATTGGCTGGCCTCTTCTATATTCGCTTCCCCACCTGGACCACACTGCTGATGCGGGCAAACTTCAGTCCCAGCCTTGGCCAACAAAGTGCTGTTAGCAGGTGCATGCACATGGAGCTCGGACTGGGACATTCATACTCATGCACGTGAGGCTCCTTGTGGACTACCACAGAGCTGAAATGGGGGAAAAAAGGGAGTGGATTTGATTACTCCAGAGTCAGAGAAGTGAACTAAAGAGAGAAAAGTAGATTCCTAGGTACCAGGAGGGACGGTTCCAAGGGGACAGGCACCGCAAGTCCCTCATTTGTACATATTTGTCAGTTCCTGGCAGGAATCTAATTAGCCAGAGCTGTGCAAATATTGAGAATAAACCTCTATTTCAAATGGGAGCCCTGAACTACTGCAGACCAAGAGATGGGGCTCCATGTGCAATTAGGACCAAAGACCAGAGTCATGGAAGTCACCACTACGGCCATTTTGATTCAGACCCACCGGACACAGAAGACCAGTGAAACCAGTGGAACAGGACAACACAAAGGGGCCCGGATGGGATGAACATGGAAATACCCTCCACCTACATTTGGCTAAGATTTCCCCCAATTCTTTGTGGAAAAGAAAACTTTTTGTAGAGAGTACATTCAATGTTTTTTGTTTGTTTCAGTCAGATATACATCTATTGAACAAACTCTATCTCTGAGATAGTATGCAAGGTGCTATTGTACATAAACAGCATGGAAATCAGTTCCTGAGGGGATCAGGTGGGAGAAGCTGCCTTAGGTGGAGAAAATTGAAGATACAGAAGAGTTGGAGTAATTTGTTTAGGGAGTGTGCTACTGAACGGAGGCAGGTGAAATAAATAATAGGGTTTTGGTCAGCTAGGAGTACATTTGAAGTTAGCACAAATTTGTAGGGAAAGCAGTAAGGTCTATGATTTTCTTTAGCAATGCTCTGCAGTCTAAAGGAACAGGAAAAATGAATGAGGGGTTAGGTCAGTTTGGCATAGTACCTACTTGAAAAAATACAATGTCTTGTGAGAGAGAGAGAGAGCAGCTTTGAAGTGGCTGGTCATGCCATCTGAGCTGTCATCATCATAATCATTAACTTTAAAAATTAAAAAAAATTTAAATTACAGTTTACATACAATATTATATTAGTGTGAGGTGTACATGTAGTGATTAGACATTTATATGACTTACGAAGTGATCTCTTATATAAATCTAGTACCCATAAGACACCATTCATACAATCACTAACTTTTTAAAACGAGCTCTTACTATTGCCTGTTCCAGTCCTTAAGTCCTTAAATGCATCCTCCCTGGGCTGGGCAGGAGTCATGTGACCTTGAAAGGTTTAGCGGGTTGGGGAAGATGGAAAGACTGAGCGATTCCAGGGATTGGTGAAGGTTCCAGAGAGTGGTGTTCAAGTGCTTCGACTTATACTGGTGACGAATGGAATTTCAGTATGAAGAATCTAAAGACCTGACAATTCCAGAATGAACTGAGATCGAGTATAGCATCTTCTATGAAGGTTTTGAAAAATTAGAAGGATTTTTTGGACTGTTTTAAAATATTTTAGATGCAGGCTTTTTAGAAGCAGAGTTATAAACAAGTGGACCACCTAAAAATCCCTTTCTACATTTAGGGATATGAAATTAAGCCTGGTATTTTTTATTTTGTTTTGATTTCGATTTCTACTGGTAGAAAAAAATGAGGATTTAATCTCATTATTTAGAATTGAGAAGACAGATTTTTAAACAAAATAAGTTGACTCCTTATGCTGTAGCTGAGAATTGGCTATGTGTGGGAATGTTTCCTTTATCAAGTGAAAAATATTCAATCCAGATTGGATTGGTCTTCCATTCGGTTAAGATTTGGTAATATGGCCATACTAGGGAAGAAATCTGTAATCGTTTCCAGAAGATCTTAATTAGAAAATGCAGTATCTAACACTTATGTTAAGAGGCACCTGGAAAAAGAGATACAGATTTTAGTCCACCTGGGTTGTTTACTTGTTTGTGGGCAGAGTCCAATTATAATTCAGATTTCGCAGAAGTTAGAGAGCTATGTAGGCAGACTCTTCTGTGAAGCTGATTGTTCATGCACAGCAAAACTCACTTTCAATTACTGAAATCAATTTTTTCCAATGCCTCAAAGCAGAGACCATTCTGAGGCCTTTGAAAGCAATTTTTCTTTCTTTCTTTCTTTTTTTTTTTTTTGAAAACTGACACATCATTCTGCTTGCCGTGTAATGGAAGAGCTGATTTAAAGCAGTTTGGTGCTCTGAATAGATCTCTGTACCTTTTCAACTCAGGATCCTGTGATCCTCTATACTGTTCTGTGCTGTATGGTGGATCCCTGAGATGGCTTTCCAAGTAGATAATGTGTGGCAGAGTGACAAAATGGAAAGAATCTATGATATAACTGGAGAGATTCTTTCCCAGGTAATGGTCCTGACTTGATGGTTCCTTTGTCCGTTTGGTTGCTTGGCAGACTGCAAGCTTGAGCAGATGGTTTTTAAAGAATTTGCATTTTCCACATGTGTAGGTCACTTACTTAAAATTTTATTTCCCCATTTAAATAATTTTCTAACTAATATGTTATACCTCTATCCATAATCTCTCAACTGTAATGGAAATGTTTTTTCCTCCTAGTGATCAATACTAAGTTTACTACATTTCTCATAACACAGCATTGATTATTGGTAGCCCGTGCTCATCTCCCCATTCCTCTCGTCTGGAATATTAGCTTAATAGGGAAATATTCTGTGTGTGTGTATATATGCATACACATGTGTGTGTGAAATAGAAGGGAAATCCACTGAGATGCATGGCTAGTTTCTGAACAACAAATTTTACCTTGCCAGTGATAGTTTTAAAATACTTTGGATCCTTAAATTTATTGCCATTTACAATGGATATTTTGGAACTTTGTTGTTAATATTAGAACTTTCATTATAGCCTCAAATTTGAATCCCAATAAAGCTGTATCCCTGAGCCTACAAAAGTGTATGAAAGATGCTCAAAAATATTTCCTGACCAGCCATGGAGCAGAACGGAGAGTTGTGAGGCTGGGGTGGTTGGGAGGAGGAGAGTCTGGAGGAGGGCTTTTCTTGACCACAGGCAGGGTCCGTGGGGCGCATGGAGGTGATGCCGCTTCCCCCTTGTTCACATAATATCCAGGGGATGTGTTGACTGGCCAGCTGTTCTCCGAAACTTCTACCTTGGTTGTCAGAGAGTGCTGGAGGATTTATTCACATGATCCTTGAGAAAATTTTTTTGAACATATCCTCTGTGCTTGGCACTGTGTCTGAGCCCTCACAGTGTCTGAGTGTGAACTATAGTGATAGATTAATGGCTAAAAGGTGTTTTGCATTTCAATCCTTTCTGCCACTTGCTTTTTAAAAAAGTTTGTATTTTCAAGAAAATCACTATTATCTGTATATGTTAATTTTGTCATTAAAAATTACTACTGACTTTTTTTAACACCCTGGCTAGTACAGCTCAGTTGGTTGAGCAGTCCAGGCATTTGCAGGAGGCAATCGATCGATGTTTCTCTCTCACATTGATGTTTCTCTCCCTTTTTCTCTTCTCCCTGCCTCTATCTCTAGAAAAAGCAATGAAAAAAATGTCCTCGTGTGAAGATTAAAAGTTATTACTGATTTTTAAATTTTATTTTGGGTCACAGGCTTGCAAAGCTTTATTTAGGACTGCAGTAAGTAAAGGTCCATGCCTCAGATTTACAGAATCACTGGAATTTACACACTGATTCCCCTCACTTTGTAGAAGATGAAACAGAGTCCCAGAGAGAATCACGAATAAATGTAGAGAATTGTGTTTTCAACTATATTTTATAGCAGAATTTTTCATAAAAATTTTAGTTTGGGGTTCATTATGATATTTAAGTGTCTGATACTTGGTGAGCATGGAGATTGAAAGGGTGCATAGCACCTAATAGCAAAGAGCTTATTCCTACTTAGTTTTCTTGCTTGGTTTCCACATACATTAGCCACTTTTAGCTTCATCCCAGATGAGAGCTTCTTATTTTTCTACCTGAGCATGAGTTTTTTCCCATTTGCTACTCCAACATGTCAGGAACTATTAGATAATTTTTTCTTAAGCTGCCTTCATTAAATAAGTATCCACTGAGCTTAATGTATGTGCCATAAAAGAAAAACAAGACATGATCCCTACTCATGAGATGAGAGAAATACATGTGAAAAATGAGTATTGCATCATCTTTCAAATTATTATAATACGATGCCATAACAGGGGCCAGATTGTATAGTATAGATAGTATGGAAGGGGGACACCAGCGGTGAGTTGGTTTTATCTAAGATCAGAATCTCGTGACGTGCTAATTGAACACTTGGCAGTGGCTTTGTTGATTTACCCATTCAGATTTCTTATCCTGTTGAGGAAGACAGGAAAGACTGGTGGCTTCATGCCATGCTGAGTACTTTGGAAGAGAGAGCATGGGTTGTGTGGCATAATAAAAATTGTGAACACTTTCTACACCAGTTTGGATGACTGCTTTAGTGAATCCAAAGACAATGCCTGTCATCCTCTTAACAACATACAAAGTGATCTTTGCTTGGGTGTGCCTGGTCACTGCAAATGCCGCCCACAGCGTGTGCTGGTTCACGGGTGGGGTTACAGAGAAGGGCGTCTGTCAGCAGTGATTTTGCGTTTGGAGAGATGTGACAAGGTAGGTTCTGAGATTTACTGGTCACAATCCCAGATTTGGAAGGAAAAAGTTACTCTTTTGGTCAGTGTTCAAGTTGGGAGTTTGCCCTGCAAGAGACAGTCAATTGCTGACTTTACTTGAATATACTTGGAAAGAGAGGAGCTTAAACCAGCCATGAATGGGAGAAGAATGCCAGATTTTCTGGAAACAGCACCAAAACCCAGCAATTTCTCAGAATTTTCAGAGGCGCCAGAGGATTGTTTGCATTTCAATGGAAAAAGTTCTGAAAGCTCTGGAAACTATTCCCAGTTTTACTTTTTCATTGAAAGGCGAAAGCAACTGCTATGAATAAGGGACAGAAGCACTGGCTAAGGCTTTGTTAAAAGTTAAGAGAAGGGACCTCTGGGAAATTTTAATTGTTCGGTCCTTTGTCCCAAAGCCCAGACAAAGGGGATCGAGTCATAATGGCAAATAGAAAATAAAGGTACTGTTAGCTTTCATACAACAGTACCCAATGTCTGGAGCTATTTTTGCTGGTGTCTCTGAAAGAAACACAGAACTGTCTAGGTTTAAAGAGATATAGTAGCAAAAACACTGCAATAACATAACGATACCCCTCTTAAGCACATAGTCATCATAGGTATCCAGTCCTCTCACACACTACAAATACCTGCTTAGGTAGCATGGAGTTCATAGTACGGGTGGGTGTAAGGCAATCTTCCAGAAAAAGAATACTGCTACTTCTGGTTGATTTGAAAGGATTTTAAGTACAACAATAGTAACAGTCAAAGTAAACAAAAAACCAGAAAAACCCCTCTGTAATGACTATGGATGGTGCCAGGTGGGTACTTAAAATATTGGGGGGATCACTTTGTAAAGTACATGATTGTCTAACCCCTATGCTGCACACCTGAAAGGAATATAAAATAAGGTTGAATGTCAACTGTAATTAAAAACTAAAATTTAAAAAGGAGAAAAAGGTTGCTATGGCACATAAAATTATTTTAGGCCTCATTCTTCCTCAAACTTGAAGGTGGCATTGTCCCATAGAAATATAATGCCAGTCACATATATACGAGTGGGGACCCCAGAAGCCCAAATTTATTTATTAAAAATTGTGCATTTATTCTTACATGTTTAAACTTCAGTCACCTTCAAAGTACTCCCCATTTGGTGCAATACACCTATCAAGACATTTTTCCACTGCTTAAAGCAGTTTTTGAACGTGCCTTTTAATGCTTCTGCCGTTTTTTGTTTCACTTCTTCCACATCAGCAAAATGTTTCCCTTTGAGGACTTTTTTTATTCAGGGATCATCAGGGCAAGATCAGGCGAATAGGGAGAGTGGGGCATGGGGGTCATGCTCTTTTTGGTCAAAAACTGCTGAACACTCAGTGCTGTGTGGGCAGATGCGCTCATAAATCACCCATCATGAAATGGGCAAATGCTGTTAAGTCTTCAAAAAATATTCCCTGAAGCCAAATGCAGCCTCTCACAACAATGCCAGTTGGTACAGTGATACAGTTGGGTTCCTAGAACACTCACCTAGCTGGAGAAGCCTGCACTACAAAGGGCCTGCCATCCAGAAGATAGTTCTCTTTTTTTTTGTGGGTCTCCTTCATAATTAAAATTTTCTAATAGCTACATTAAAAAGTGAAAACAAACAAAGTTAAACTTAATTATAATACTGTATTTTATTTAAACCAATGTATGCAAAATATCACTGCACTAGAAATCCTATAAAAATTAGTAATAAAACAGTTTGCAAAATTTTTTTACCAAGTATTTGAATTCTCTAAGTATTTTAAACTTATAGTCTCTCTCTGTTTGGATATCACATTTCCATTGGAAATAGTTGATTGCTGTTTAGACATCATAAAACTTACGGTTAAAAGAGTAGATTCACAAACATATTTTAACAATTTTCAATAACTGAACTGAGTGATGGGCTTTAATTTTAAACTAATTAAAATTAAGTAAAATTGAAAAGTTAATTTTTTAGTTTTACTAGCCTCATTTCAGTTACTCAATAGTCAACATGTAGCTAAGTGTCTACTGTATTAAACCGTACAGCTCTAAGAAGTTGCTAAACATTTATTTTTATTATGCTGTAATTTTATTGTTTCAAATATTAGCTAAGCATATCAGCCTCTGACAGCAACTGGTGTTACCCTTTTTCTGAGGAGAGGTTTTAGGGGCAATACAAATACTCTGTGAGCTTTGACCTGTCCTTGGCTATAGGGCTCTGTCTCTCCATTTAAGATTGACTGTGCATACTTTGTATAACTTTAAAAAATCCTGAGCACGCTTTTCCTGTGGGGCTATGGGGTCACTTGGGGGTGGGGTTCAGCGGTAGGAGAAAAAGATGGGGAGGTAAAGCAGAGTCAGCGGGAGAGACATTTTTCTGCCAGATTCAGAAATGTGAACATTATCATTCAGGTTATATGACATCATTACATATTTTCTGATTATTGAAATAATGATTCTTTATAATAAAACATTAAAGACATTCAGATAAGCCTGAAGAGATAAGAGAAAACATTCATAATTCCATGGCCCAGAGATAACCCATGGTAACACTGAGCATACTTCTTTTAAAAAAAATTAAATATATTTTACTGATTATGTTATTACAGTTGTCCCACTTTTTCCCCTTTCCCCCTGTCTATCCAGTACCCCCCATTCCCTTCAGCAATCTACTCCCCTTAGTTCATGTCTGTGGGTCATGCATATAAGTTCTTTATTCCATTTCCTGTACTGTTCTAATATCCCCCCATCTATTCTGTACCTACCAACTTGTACTGTTCGATCCCTGCACCCTTTCCCTTCCCATAGAAATGATCTCCATATCTATGGTTCTGTTTCTGCTCTGCTTGTTTGCTTAGTTTGTTTTTTAGATTCAAGTTGATAGTTGTGAATTTATTGCCATTTTAGTGTTCATAGTTTTGATCTTCTTTTTCTTAAATAAGTCTTGAACATACTTCTTTTCAGTTTTATAAATTTATTTATATAATGACTGCTGTTTATACATATTCTATAGTCCTTACGAAGTCCTATCCTGATGAGAAATGCTGCTGAATGATGAACTATATTTCAGTCTTGCTTTCTGTTTCAATATTTGAGCTTTTCCAGGTTGAAGTCCCTATCAAGTCTAGTTTAACTAGTTTCTTGTGGATGAAATGGACTCTAGTAAATGCTCAGTTTTTCAGAACCACCTTTCTCCTGCTGCTGCTCAGCGCACTGTGAGAGTGAGCACCTGTACTTTCTTCCCCATCTTTGGAGGAAAGCATTGGATATGTTGTCTTTGTCAGTTTTCTACAGCAACATTCTTTTTCTAGTTGTCTGAGTTTTGATGTTTGAATTTTATCAAATACTCTTGAAATGATCATATTGTTTATCCCTTTTATTTTATTAACATTAATAGAATTACATTGATTGATTTTGGAATGTTAAACCAACATTACATCCTCAGGTAACCTTTGCTTCTTCATGTGTATTTTCCATTTTATATAGTGCTGGATTTAGGCTTGCTAGTTTTATAAAACAAACTGAAATATGGTCCTCCTCCTTTATTTTCTGAAAGATTTTATGTAAAATTGGAAATAATTTCTTTAAATGCTGAATGAAGCTAATAGTAAAACCACTTGGGCCTCAAATTTCCTTCATGGGGCAGTTTTCTCTTTTAAGCAATAATTTCAATTTCTTCAATTAATAAAGTGTTATTTAGATTTTCTGTTTCATCTTGTATCTGTTTTGGTAAGTTGTATTTTTGAAGGAATTTGTCTATTTTACCTAAGTTGTCAATTTTGGGGATATAAAGTTGTTCATAATATCCTCCTATCATCCTTTTAGTATCTGTTTAGTCTTTCATTGCTGATAATGGTAATTTGGGCTTCCTCTCTTTTTATTGATCTGTTTACGAAAAGATTGATTGATTTTGTTGATCTTTTCAAAGAATAGAGTTTTGACTCTATTTTCTTTATGGTTTAGCTTTTACTGTATTGCATTTTGCTCTTATAATTCTTTCTTTCTTTCAACTTTTAAAGAATTTACTTTGCTCTTCCATTTCTAGCTTTTTAAGTGAAATTTTATATCATTGATTTTAGAGCTTTTATATATCCTGATAAAATAATTTGAGGAGAAATCTAAGCATTGCCTTGGCAGCATCCATCAAATTTGGATATATGTTACTTTTATTAGCATTCTGTATTCAATATTCTCACATTTCTCCTGTAATTTTTTCTTTGCCAGTGGATTATTCAGAAGTGTGTCAGTTAAATTCCAAATATATGGAGTTTCCTTAGATATCTTATTTTTATTGATTTCTAATTTATTTTCATTGTGGTCAGGGAACATACTCTGGTTTTAATCTTTTAAGACTTACTGAGACTTGTTTGCTTGCTTAGATATGGTCATTTTTGTGAGGATTTTTACATGCATGTTTATGAGAAATATATGCCAATTGGTCTTCTTTCTTTTAGTGTGTTTATTTGGATTTGATAAAGCTGCCTGGTAAATGCATTTGAAAGTTTTCTTTCTACTTTCTAGAAGTGATCATGGAGAATTATATCATTTCTTCCTTAAAACTTTGGTAGAATTCACCAGTGAAACCATTTGGGCTTGGTGCTTTCTTTTTGAAAGATTTTTAATTTCTGATTCAATTTATTTATAGGGTAATTAAGATTATTTATTTCTTTTTCTATGAGTTTTGGTAGTTTGTTTCTTTCAAAAAAAGGGGTCCTTTTCATCTAAATTATCAAGTTTTTGGTCACAAAGTAGTTTGTAGTATTCCTTTGTTATCCTTTTAATGTCTATGGGGTTAGTAGTGATGATCCTTTATTTATGATATGAGTAATTTAAAATTAGTAATCTAAAAATAAGTTATCTCCTATCCACTACAATTTTCTGAATTCAAACATTCCTCCTTCCTTACTCTATAAAAGATGTATAGGTCAATGAAGGCTAATCTTTCCAATTGTCTTTTGGATCCTCATCTTCTGCCTCCTCAAGGACTTTCTTCCATCAGTCATTCTTTATCCTCCTATTGTTTCAACCCCTTCCTTTCTGCTGGCTATTTTTCCTTATACATACACATGCTGAAGTCTCCTGTCCTAAAATAAAATAAAACCCTATAGCTACCATCTTATATTTCCTTTTATGTAACCAAAATTCTTGAAAGAATAGTCTATACTTTTAGTCTAAATTCTTCATTTCACTTTTTAAAAAAGATTTTTTATTTAATTATTCATGTTTAGAGAGGGGGAAGAGAAAGAGAAAGAGAGGGAGAGAAACATTAATGTGTGGTTGCCTCTCATGTGCCCCCTACTGGGGACCTGGCCAGCAACCCAGGCATTTGCCCTGACTGGGAATTGAGCTGGCGACCCTTTGGTTTGCAGTCTGTGCTCATTCCACTGAGCTACACCAGTCAGGGCTCATTTCACTTTTTAATGAACTCAGTCTGATTCCAACAGGCCACATACTCAGGTGTGTACAAGTTAGACCTTCTTTGGTTTTCTCTAACATAATTGTTAATTCATCAATTCTGAATAAACTCAGTCATTCAGGGTTTTCTCAGTATCTCATGCATAATCTCTGTTAATTTTAGGGATCACCATTTCCCACCTTCCTTATCAGGGTGACTTAACATCTAGGCAGCAGAAATAGCATCACAGCCTTTGGAAGGAAGTGCCTGCTCCAGAGTCTCCCTCTGGCTGGTGTTAGCGTCTTGGAGCTCTCTACAGCTCTACCATGATTTCTGCTTGCTGAGGCCTGTCATTCTGGCCTCTTCTGAGATGAATGGTATCATGTTATAGTGTCTCTGGTGATTGGTTCACATGCTTGGAGTCATCTCACCCCTGTGGGCCCCTGGTCACTGCCTTTCCATGTGGCTCTGGGGGACTGGGGGTACAGGGACTCTCACAGCTTCATGCTGCTCCCTGGAGGTTGTGGAGCTGTAGGTTCGCTTTCCCAGATCTGCCTGCTCATCTAACATTCTGGCTCTTTTGTAACTCCAGAAAGTACTTAATAATTATTTAATAATTTATATAGGTAAAAGGAGGCTTTGTTGTTATTACATCTGCTTGCCAACTTCTTTATGGAGCTAGCATGAGGTTAAGTCATTTGGACTGCTCTTTGATGAAAGCCATCCCATGTGATTACAGAATACCAGAAAGGAATGTTTTCTTTTAATCACATCTTCAATTTCTCTGTAATAAAGCAAACCACATGTAGGAGACATGTAATGTTTCATTTTTGCAAAACCTCTTACTATTGGTTCTTTCCTTTTTAGAGCTAAAAGGAATTTAGCTCTTGATTCTTCATAGAAGAAAACTGAAGTCCTGTGGAGGAAACGACTTGCCCCAAATTAGACACAGGTTAGATTTGGCTGGGCCCCCAATTCCCAGTCTGGAGATCTTTCTAATTCACTGTGGTCCTCCCTCTCCATATACAACTGCCAAAGAAATCTTCCTGGAACACTGCTGTGAACTGTCATTGTCCCAGTGCCTCTCAATGAATTACTAAATAAAGCACCAGTTCCTAACCCCAGCAGTCACAGTTCCCTAATCTATCCCCTCATCCTACCTTTCTTCTTCTCTAAATCCTACTCACTCTGCAGCTAATCTGCAATACTCATTATCGGAGCTACTCTGTGCTTTCTTTTAAACACAACATTGCCTGTACTGTTTGCTCTGTGCCTGGAAAGATCTTCTCTCTTATTCTTTGAATTTAGTAGGAACCCAACTCAAGCTTTAAAATGTAGCTAGAGGGCTATTTCTTAATATATTATTCCTGAATCTCTCTACTATGGGTGCAATTTCTCATTCCTTCAAGTTATATAAAAGTTTCTTTAATTTTATTGTGTGAAATTTATCACACTCTGAGTTTTGGAAAATTTGCATTTTCTCTTCTAAATTATATAATCTTTAGTACAAAATCTTATTTATATGCCTATCTCCTACATAATTTGCATATACAAAGGAGGAGGAGCTAAATAAATCTTTTAAAATTAAATTAAACATAGTGGGAAAATGTAAAAAATAAATCAGTACAAACAAACCTAAAATAACATAAATTACACTTAAGAGAGTTCAGTAGCTATACATTTTTTCTGAGTTTGTAGCACTACTTATTCAGAAAAAAAATGGGTGGTTCAGTTTTGGAAAGTGCCTCTTAAATTCAGTTTCAACCTGTAACTTTAAGGAATATGAAAAAGCTTTCAAATATTCCTGTGAGTTATAAAAATAGACTATTACCTTTTATAGGATGATTTTAGTTTGGTGTGACATATAGGGAAGAGAACAAAGGAGACATCTAGGATTGCCTGCCCATTTTTCTGACTCCTGGGCCAAGTGTAGATTTAGCTCCATGACCTGCCATACTCCTAACATCTTCACTGATGAGGCAGACTCCTACATTTTTCTGGGGTTTATCTCCCACTCTATGGCCCACACGTATTCTCTTAGGACATCAGGGGAACATGCCATTTCTTGTTCTACATCAGGAAATTAACCTGATGTTATCAATTTAGTGAGTCAAGGCGATGACTTGCAGAATGTCAAGATAGTCAGGCTCCCCATGGACAATACTACAACAGAAGGCAACAGAATTAACATAGCCCTGGAGCAAGACAGGGAATATATTCTATTGCTTCTGTGTAAAGGTGACCTGTGCTTGATCTTTTCTATTGAAGGAGAAGAATGCTCTCATTAGATCAAAATCCACAAACCAGATGTCGGAGACTGTATTGATTTGTTGCAGCACAGGCACCACGTCCAATGAGCTATCGCTTGGTTCATGTTACAGTAGCCCTTGAATGGGGATATAATGGAGAGCACCACCCTTGCAACCTTTAAGTGTTTGAGGACTAACTAACACTCCTTCTGGGATGTGGTATTGCGTCTGATTTAGCATTTGAGCCAAGGCTGGAAGCAGTTTCAAAGAATTTCATTTATCTTTTCCTACCATAATGGCCCTGACTCCACAGCAAGTGGAGAATTATGTGAGAATTATGCCATTGCTAAATATATCTTTCACAATCTCAAATGCAGAGACAGGAAATAAATACAGAGTAGGTCCGTGAACCCACTGGACTGACTGAAAATAGACACAGGTTGCAATTTCATTTATTACCAGGTCTTCATGTGCCTCCACTGTAACTGGAGGATCATGAAGTTGTTTTGAGTCCCAAGGTATCAGTGTCAATTCAGACCCTGTATCTTATAGACCTGGAAAAGTCTGGGTATTTCCCCAATGCACCATTACCCTACCAAATGGTGGGAAGTTCTATGAAAATATTGGGGGAATGTTTACTCTGCTTTCTTGTAGTAGTTTTTCAAGGTCCCTACTCAAGGGAATGTGATCCCTCAACCAACATAGGTCTAGAAACTGCATGAACACTCATGATTTTCCACTGAGGCAGAGGATTTTACCATCTGCTCTTCTGTGCTCAATTTTTTAAAAATATTTTATTTAGTTGTTTTTAGAGAGTGGGAGGGAGGGAGGGAGAAAGAGTGGGAGAGAAACATCAATGTATAGTTACCTCTCACACACCTACTGGGGACTTGGCCTGCAACCCAGGCATGTGCTCTAGACTGAGAATCAAACCAGTGACCCTTTGGTTCACAGGTCAGCACTCAATCCACTGAGGCACACTAGCCAGGGAAGTGCTCAAATTTTTTTTATTAAACAGGTTGAGTAACATCCTGATTAGCTGGCCAGGTGTCTCACCCCTAGATACAACCACCTACTAACAATTGCCATAGATCTGTGCAGATCAAGCCTCTGACTGTCACTCCAACCTTCTTGCCCATTATGGTAGTCATGTCTACTTCATCTTAGAAAGCTGAGTGCAGGCCTGGCTTCTACCATTCCAAAACTGCACCATCCCTGGCAGTATTATAGAGCCTAGTTCTTTCACAGAACCTTCAACTGTCAATCCTGCCCAGAAAAATTTGCTGAGATCTCCAGAAATGCCGGTTGCCACTCACTAGTGCCTTCTATATTGCCTTAGAGAGTGGAGTGTTCTGCGATCTGTCCGGGTCATGATAGTCCAGTGGTGGGTTTCAGGGTTTAACACATAAAGTCCATTCTAACATCTACACTTCCTGAAACTTTTGGCACATTTTTCAGCACTGTGCCAAAAAGTTCTAGCATCTCCATTTCATTTTCTGTAGGCCATCATTGTATCCAAGATCCATCTCAACCATTAGGATTAGCTCTTTGCCAGAATAGCATGGGTAAGTATCACCATGTCAATAAATTGTGCCCTATCCAACCTCGTATTTCATCTTGTTCACACCTATCCAACATCCTCAAGTTTTACTCTCACTTATGTTCCCCGATTCCTGCTGAAATGAATTGTTGAGGTTCTATAATACTTTTCACATGAAAACTATTTTATTCCAGAATTCCTTCTGTTGGGCTGTGCTGACACTGATTATCAGCTTGGAAGTAATAAGAGGTAATGATGGATAGTCTTGAAGAAAACAAACATCATCTTAAAACCTGCCTCAGGTATGTTTTAGTGTGATCTTCATGGCAGGTGAATAGGCCTGCTTCTGTTAACCTGGATATTAAAAATTCACAGACTCTTCCAACAAAAGACCCCCATCCAGGTCCTAGTGTCCCACTCTCTTTCATTCAGGACCTCGACCTTCATGTATAGGAACTACTGAGGATGTATATTCAGCTCTGTCACCATTACAGTTTGATCTTGGGCCCAATTTTCAGCAAATCTGTCCTGCTGCTTTAGGAGTTGAGAGTCTACTTCAAAACTGTCGTAATGCCTCTAGCTTTGAGGTTGCACCTTGGGTTGTCAGAAGGTCACCATGAGGCTTCCTTTTTTAAAGGTTTTAAATGCAACTAAATGAAGCTTTTTTAAAAGGTTTTAAATGCTGTTAAAAGAAGCCAGCTTACTCCATAACCCATATAATCATCATTGTCTGGAGACTGCATATTCCAATGATTTACCTGCCATTTGAACATAATCTAAGCACTTACTAACCACAGGCAAAAGCCTTAGTAACTGTGATGCCATTGTTTGCTAATGATTACCACTACCTCACTCTTGGCTCCAAATGTTGTAGCCCATTTGCTGCGTTGAATAGTGTTCTCCTAACACTTGTGTCTACTTGGAAACTTGGAAGGTGCATTTAATTTAGAAATAGAATTTTTGCAGATATAATTAGTTGTTTAGATGAAGTCATACTGCATTAGAATGGGACCTTAAATCCAATGACTGGTGTCCTTATAAGTGGACCATGTGAAGAGACAGAGGCACTCAGAGAATGCCATGTGATGACAGAGGTAGTGACTAGACTATAGTGAAGCAACAAGCCAAAAAAATGCCACGGATTGCAGGCAACCACCAGGAGCTAGGAGAGAAGCATGGGACAAGCTCTCTCTTAGAGTCTCCAGAAGGAACCACTCCTACAACCTTGATTTCAGGCTTCTGTCCTCCGGAACTGTGAGAGAATAGAGCTGTTGTTTTAAGCCACCCAATTTTTGGTACTTTGTTATTGCAGCCCTAGGAACTAAATACATTCAGGCTCTCTAGAAAACAGCATCTGAAGCAGAGGTCTTAATGCTAGTCCTGTGTCAGGCAGTACCATCTCAGTGAGCGAAAGTGAGGGTTGGTGGAGTGAAATCAGGGATGGGAGGGTGGCCCATGGAAGATGTGGTGTCTAGCTGGTTGTCATTAGCTACAGAACCACTGAAAAAATGCATGAACAACATCTCAGTACTGTGTATTGAGGAGAGAAAGGGGGAATAATGTATCTGGATGGTCACATTTCCCACTGATCAAAGCCCTAGGGGCTATGAACTCTCCACCACTTACAGACTGCACATGTATCAGCATTGGGTTTTCTTGGTGGGACATCTGGAGTCATGAAAGACATGCAATTGCTATCAGATGTCAAGCAAGAAGACAAAGGAGGAAAAATGCCCTAATTCCTTCTTTCCTTGACCTCTAGTCTCCTGCTAGTGCCTGTCATTGTGTGGACCCAGCCAGAGCCCACTGAATCGGGGGCCTGGGAAAGGCAGCAACCCCCAAGTCCTTTGATTGAAAACAAGGAAGGGCAAGAAATGGATCTGCAAGCCAGTAGGCCAGGGACAAGCACAGCAGGCCTGGTGGCATTGGAAAAGGACATGGCAGTGATTTCCAAGAATATGCCCTGGCTGCTGCTGAGACGGCCTCTTGTTGCAGCTGCTGTATGGCTTTTCTCATTGGGCGGAGGGGCCACTGCATAGAGGGATCCTCTGGGCCCATGTTCTTCCTAAAGCTACTCTATGTAAGTTACCTAAAGAAAGCCACCTATGAGAGTGAATGTGTGCAGGGGGTTGTGGTGGAAGCTCTGAAACACCCAGTTAAACAATAATAAATAGTTATGTTTTCTAGTGGGTGAATGGAAAACACGAAAGTAAGTGCCTATTGTACAGACTTCATTAGATCACTTGCATTACTGAAGAGTTGTGGGTTTGGCTACTGCCATCAGTACAAAGTCTCAGTCCTGTGGTGCCTCATTAGGTTTTCTGGGGAGGGCTGCACCGAGGCTTGGCATATTACAGAGGTGAAGAAGCAACATCACAACAGTCAAGAAATGCCTGGATGGCAATGGGAATGTGAATGATACCTGTTTTATCAACTCCATATCAGAAATGAATCTGGCTTGCCAGGAATTCAGCAAGATGGAGCTTTGGAATTGGATGGGCCCCTGATCATTGATGTAAGCTGACAAAGTCCCTCTCCTGCCCATTTCAATTTTTGGAAGAGTCTCACCACCACATTACTCCCAAGTTAAATTAGACCAGTTAGTGTTTTTGGTCAAAACAGAGGTCATCTGTTAATTTTCCTGTCTTTTCTGCTGCAGAACAAATCCATAATATGGCCTTGCCTTCTGTGACCTGTAACTTAGTTTTTAAGATGTAGTTGTAAAATAACTACTGTGTAGTCCCTTTCAGTCTAGTGATCGCCAATGTCTTATGAAAGAAGACTAAAATCTAGAGCTCTATTCATTCAGTTGTTCAACATAAGTTTGCTGAGTGTTGACTACATGCTTAGTTCTGAGGAAAAAGCAAGGGTATGACAGAGACTTTCCCAACACAAGGAACCTCCTCATTTTACAATGGGAATATGTAACTTTGGAAAAGTCATTTATGAATGGCTGAACCTGGGCTGGGAGTCAGAAAAGGAAAAGGATTTCTGAAGACTGAGGAGGTATTAGATTGGCCCATAGAAAGGCTCCGAGGCAGGAAAAAGTATGGCTTCTCTGCGGAGATAAAAGCTCAGCCTGGCCCTGGCTGGTGTGGCTCAGGTGGTTGGAGTGTTGTTCCCTGCACTGGAAGGCCATAGTTCAATTCCAGGTGAGGGCACATACCTACGGTTGTGAGTTCAGTCCGTGGTCAGGGAATGTATGGGAGGCAAACGAGTGATGTTCCTCTCATGTTGATGATTTTTTGTCTCTTTCTCCCTTCCTTTTTCTCTAAAAGCAATAAATGTATTTTTTGATGAGGATTAAAAAAACAAAAAAAAAAACAAAAAAAAAACTCAGCTTGGTCAGTGTGTATTGCTAATAGAAAGTGCCTGAAGGTCAATGAGGTAATCAATTATTATTTGTTTCTATGTTGTGGTTAGGAAGCCCTCTGTTTTAAACCATTATCTTATTAATAAAAGTAAATACTTGAGTATGGTGCAAGAAGGTGGTCTAGTTTCATTTTTTTCACATGTATCTGTTAATTTACCCCAATACCATTTATTGAATAGACTGTCTTTATCCCATTGTGTGTTCTTGTCTCCTCTGCCAAATACAACTGACCATAAAGGTGTGCATTGATTTCTGGGCTCTCTATTCTGTTCCACTGATCTATAGTCTGTTTTTATGATATTGATTTCTATGCCCTTGTAGTATAGTTTGATATCAGGTAGCATGATTCCTCCAACTTTGTTCTTTGTCAATATTGTTGTGGCTATTTGGGGTCTTTTGTGGTTCCACATAAATTTTTTTGATATTTGTTCTCGTTCTGTGAAGTATGCCATTGATATCTTAACTGAAATTGCATTGACTATAGATTGCTTCACGTAGTATAGAGATTTTAATAATGTTAATTCTTCCTATCTGTGAACATGGTATATACTTCCACTAATTTGCATCTTCTTCAATAACTTTCTTTCATCATACAGAAGAATAAATTCAAAATGTTATTAAAGTCTTAAATGTTAGACTCAAAACCATAAAATCCTAGAAGAAAACATAGGCAGTAAAATCCTAAACACCTCTCACAGCAATCTTTTTTTCTGATATGTTGCCTTGAGCAAGGGATACAAAAGAAAAAAAAACAAATGGGACTATATCAAACTAAAAAGTTTTTGTACAACAAAGGAAACCATCAACAAAAGAAAAGACAACCCACCAAATGGGAGAACTTATTTGCCAATGATACATCTGATAAGGGGTTAATATCCAAAATTTATTAAAAAAACTTATAAAACTCAACACCAAAAGTCAAACAATCGAATTATAAAAATGGGCAAAGGATCTGGATAGACATTTCTCCAAAGAGGATGCACCGATGGCCAATAGATATATGAAAAGATGTTCAACATCACTAATCATCAGAGAAATGCAAATTAAAAACATAATGAGATATCACCTCATACCTGTCAGAATGACTATAATCAATAAATATACAAATGACAAGTGCTGGTGAGAAGGGAAAAAATGGGAACCCTTGTCACTGTTGGTGGGAATGCAGACTGGTGCAGCCACTGTGGAAGGCAGTATGGCATTACCTCAAAAAATTAAAAAAGAAACTGCCTTATGACCCAGCAATCTCACTTCTGGGAATATATCCGAATAAACCAGAAACATTTAATTTGAAAGAATACATGCACCTCTATGTTCATTGTGCATGATTTACAGTCACCAAGATGGGAAGCAGCTCAACTGCCCATGACAAGATGAGTGGATAAAAAAGCTGTGGTACATTTACACAACGGAATACTACTTGGCTGACAGCATAGATGGACCTGGAGAACATCATGCTGAGTGAAACAATCCATTCAGAGAAAGATACGTACCATATAATTCTACTCATATGTCGAATCTAATGAACAAAATTAAACAAAATAGCAATAGGCTCATAGATAGAGAATAGTCTGACAGCTGTCATAAGGGAGGGTGTTGCGGGGCTGGATGACAAAGGTAGAGGGGTTAAGGGAAAAGAACACTCACAGACACAGACACAGGCTACGGTATGGTGATTAGCAGAGGGGGTTGTGGGGAATGTAGAAGAGGGTCAGACAGGATGAATGAGAATGGAAGACTTGACAATGTCACCCCAATCAATTCAATAAAAAAAGAATCAGTACTTGAAAGTCTGAAATTCAATTAGATGTATCTTTATTAAGCAAGACATGGTTTCTATCCTCAGGTAACTCATAATCTAACAGAAAAGTTCAGACACATTTTCATATTGTTATAATACAAGTCAGCGTGGGCCTTAAGGGAGGGGCACAGTGCACTGGGCTAGGAGTGCAGGATTGGTGCTGCACTTACTCCTTCAACAGATATTTAACACGTGCCTTCCCTGGGCTTACAAAGATGAAGAAGACAAGGAATCCAGTCTTCTTGGGGAGCCAGAGACATATATAAATAATTAGAATTGAGGAGTGTAAAGATAGAGCTATACACAGGCCCTAATAGGATAATAACAATAGGTATAATTTATTGACCACTCATTAAACACTTTACGAACATTTTCTCATTTGTTTCTCACAATAACTTTACAAGGTAGGTTTTGTTATCCTTTTTTTTTGAGATGAGAAAATCAGCACTCAGAGACATTAAATAAATTGGAGAGGATCCAAAGTTTAAAATTTGAAAATATTGAATTCAGACCCAGTTCTTACTGACAACAAGCTACAGGCTCTTAACTGCCACTGCATACTGCTTCTCAGTAACTCACGGGTACTCACGGCAGGGCGTCTCATTCGGGCCATGCCAGAGGGAAGGGACGCCTCCTCAAGCTGAGTTCAGGGATTAGGAGGTGTTGGGGAGACAAATGAGAGTTCAGGTGGGTGCTCCAGTGAAGGAAGCATGTGTAAGGGCCCAGGGGGCAGGAAACTATGCAATGTCAGGAAATCAGGGCCATTCCAGGTTGTTCTAGAGTGGGCAGGGAGGCAGGACTTGGCAGAAAATGTGACCGGAGGAGGATTGGGATCATGGAGGACATTGCACACGTGTTGGAAAACGGAACTGGATGATGGCAGTCAGTAAGGAGCCGTAAGCAGAGAAATGCCAGGCCTGGGTTTACATTTTAGAATGATTACAATGGCAGCCGTATGGAGGATGGTGTTGAGGGGAGCAAAAGTGGGAGATGCGTTAGAAATTGTTGCAGTGCTTCAGGTGAGGGAGGGTGAGGGTTTGAACTAGGGGAGTCGCAGAATGAATGGGAGATGGGAAGCGTGAGAAAAATGCAGGTGGTAAGTTAGTAGGCTTTCCTGTGGCTGTGGGCAGTCAACACAAGGAGAAATCGGCTTGACTCTGTGGTTCCCATTGTGGAGACAGTAGATGGGTGGACGGCCATCAAACAAGGAGAAAGCAGGTCTGGGGTTAGATGAGGAGTTCAACTTTAGTCGTGCAGAGTTGACAGTGCTACTGGGACATCCAGGTGAAGAGGTCCAGCAGGAAGTTGGAAATCTGAGTCAAGCTCACAACAGTTGTGTGGACTGGAGAAAGAGATTTGGGAACCATCAGCCCATGGGTATAGTTGAAGCAAGGAGAAAAGAAGAGATTCCCCAAGCAAAGAGGATGAAGTGAGCTGAGTGAGGGATGAGGGATGGTCACGGGAGAGGCGGGGAGGGAAGCCATGGAGGGGAGGGGCAAATGGGGGGCGATGATGGTGTTGGGTGGAGCATGTGACAAAGTTGTTAGGAGAGAGGAGAAGTGCACACTTCAGGCTGTGCAAATAACAGGAACAAAATGGGGGAAAAGCAAGAATGTTTTCAAAGAATGTAATAGTTCAATTTGGCTGGATAGTAATGGTTTGGATGCAGTTATTTGGTGATATTGGGTCAGGGTTATATTGCTGAGGGCCTTGAAGTTGGGCAAGAAGCAGCTGGGAGCAGAATAATGCGGGAGACTGTTTATTTTCAAAGCATGTAGAGTGGATTAAAGGGAGGAGTTACACGTACAATGAATATTATCCAGCCCTAGAAAGGAAGGAAATTCTGACATACCTACAACATGGACATACTTTGAGGACAACATGCTAAGTCTCAAAAGGACAAATGCTGTATGATTCTACTTACATGCAGTACCTAGAGTCATCCAATTCAGGGAGACAGAGAGTGGAACGGTGGTTTCCAGGGCTGGGGGAGAGGGAAAGGGAGTTGTTATATGAGTTTTGGTTTTGCAAAATGAAAAGAGTTCTGGAGATGGATACTGATGATAGCTGTGTAACAGTGAGAATGTACTTAAAGCCACTTAAAAATGGTTAAGATGGGATTTCAGTGGGGAGGAGGAAGGAATGAATGGGGGGAAGGTACAGGGAAGAAGCATAATTAGTAGGCATAAAATAGACGGGGAGAGATAAAAATGGTATAGGAAACAGAAGACTCAAAAATCTTATATGTACAACCCATGGGCATGAACTAAGGTGGGGGGATGCTGGAGGGTTGGGGGGGTTTGGGGGAGGGGGGACAAGGGGGGAAAATTGGGAAAACTGTAATAGCATAATCAATACAAATACTTGAAATGATTATGATAGTAAATTTTATGTTATGTATGTTTTCCCACAATTAAAATTCTAAAAAGAAAAAGGAGAGAAAAAAGGAAAGAATGATAAGAAGTAAGGCTTCTTTTCAGAGGCTGTTTTTAGTAGTCCAGATCAGTGCTACTGGGGCTCGAACTGGGGAGGCAACAGGAAACTGTGGTGGAGCCCCAGGAAGAGGCTGTGTGTGTCCATCCCAGACAGTCGAGTGCCGGCGATGTCCTACGACCCAGCTGAACAGAAGGGCAAGAAGGGACAAACCCTTTAATGAAGTCCAAGAAAACGTACATTCTTACCGTTTAAGTTAAAATGCAAAGTATTTCTTGGGGGCACGTGCTTTTAAACTACCCAAAGAGCAAGTACTTTCCATTTTCAGTCATCTCCGGTCAATTTGAGAAATGATTTTTTATTAGTCTCCACTTTGTCCAGTGTGAAGCTGAGTTGCCAAAATTGTCTTCAGTACAACATTGCCCTCAGTCCTTTGTGTCTCAAAAGGGGAAAGTTTCCATTTCCCCATTTTATTCTGAAAACTTTAAAAAAGTTTGGACCGGGCCCGGTGCTGTTCTCATCACTCACTTCATCATTTCAGCTCTAGTTCTCACGCTTGGCGGACCTTGGATGCCAAGTTCCTGCCTCAGCCCTGGTCAGACCGCCGGTGACCCGTCTCTGAGTCGAGGTTCTTTAACTTTTCAACAAAGTAACAGAATAAAGGCATCAGGCTTCATTATCACTTATAATAGGCTAGGATTGAAAAAAATCACAAACTAAACTTTGCTTTATATGAGACTCATCCCAGGAGATTATTAAAAAAAAGAAAATTCCCATTTTTTAAACAGAGATTCTGATTCAGCGCTTCTTGGGTGAGGTACAGAAATATTTTTACAAAGATTGGGATAACTGCTTTACAGGTGGTCTCTGCACTATTTTTTGAGAACTTGATAAGCTAAATCAGGGTCGATTTTTCCCCCCAAAACAAACTACAGGCATCCTACTAATACTGTCATTTTAAGTTGGCATTTCCTCTAGCATTCTGAATACATGTCAGTTCATAATATTTCTGAAGGACATTTTTTTCTAAACTTTGGCAGAAATGGATGACTAAAATAAAGTCCTATAAAGTTTGCCACAGGTTTTTTGCTCTTTGGGGACAAGAGTCATTGCTCCCGCTTCCCATGGCTGTGTTCCTGTTTCTCCAGCTCCCTAAATGTTGGAGTGGGAGGGGGAAGAGGACAGGGCACTAAGAAGCAAAGAGGAGGGCACTGGGAATGCTAAAGTCACCCAGGATAAGTGTCGCTAGACAGTGAAATCCTCAGAGAAAGCTGGGAACTGGCAATTTTCGGAGTTGAGGAAGGGTGGGGACACCTGTAAAACAGAAGTAATGTTGAAGGTAGGTCACGGAACAGCAGCCTGGATGCATCAGTGGGAACCAGTTTGCGTCCCCAGCCACTGCAGTTCCGAGGGCCTGGGAGAATGCTTTTCTCTGCTGGAGGGGATGGGGAGACACGCAGTTGCCGGGGGACCAAGTGGCTAGGACAGAAGGATGCCAAAGAAAGGTACTGGATTTCTCCCAACATCTTTGTTGTTGCTCAAAAGAGATTTCCTCAAACAATGAAATATTGTTTGTCGATTCCACTGGGCATAAGACCAAAGGACAGGCAGCATTTTGAGTGAGGATAAGAAAACCCAGGATGTGACGACTTCACGGATTGCACAACAGAAATATATTTAAAGAAAATGTTCAGGAAGCACTTTTCCTTGGGAAGCTTGGTGGATAAAAGAACACATACTGCAGAGTGGGAGTGGAAAGGTGGGACACTTGGGGGCCAGCCAGGTAAGGTCAGTGAGTGATGACGGCCAGGTGAGGGTGCAGACAGCAAGAGGCCTCTGGCTTCTCTAAAAGAGCTGACTTCCAATCTGCCCAACTATTCTTAGGTGAGTATGTAGGATGCAGGGCATCAGAAATTCCCTATTATTGATAAAACAGTTCCAATTTTAAGTTATCAACTAGTTCAAATATGAAATAAAATGCACTGTAGGCCAAACCAGACATGACTGTGGCCAGATCTGACCCATAGGCTGCCGTGTGTGGCCTCAGCTTTGGAGCCAGAGAGACCCTGCCAGGAAGTTGACTCTGGGGCCTGCCATTCACCCTCTCTGACCTCAGTCTTCTCATTCATCAAGTGATGGGTAGAATAATACCTTTCATTTTTAAAAATAAGGACTATACATACTCTTCATGTCATTAAATGAATATTTTGCCTGTGTCTGATACTTAGTAAGTACTCAGTAAATGGCCTTCATATTAATCAGAATCATGCATTTTTAAAACTTTCCCTCCCAAATCTTAAACAAATACACCATCTTAGAAATGTAAAAGATTAATGTGTCCACAGTTATTATACTTTAGGTTAAAGTATGAGTCCTACTGTAGAAAAGGCATGTGGTTTATTCAGATCACTTCCCTCCATTGCCCTGCCTTAGTGCCTTCTCTTTACACCCACTGATCCTGTAGATGCCTGAAAGTCATAAGGCAGAAATGCACACGCTATGCACTAAAAGAAGCTGTAGAGCAACCTTCAGCAAAAACATTTATTAAAGTGACTTTTCATGCAGTGCTTTTCTAGAAATGGTGCAAAATGAATGATAGAGACTGGGACCTAAGACATATTCCAATGACAATAAAGATTTTTATATTCATATGAAAAGGGCTATGACAACTGAACAAATTAATGAAGGTACCACCATCCCCTGCAAAATAAGAATGGGAAGGAAAGCCCAGATCTATTGGAAAGGGAAGGAACTGAGGCACATCACACCAGGGGAAATCATTTTGCCTTTTTTTATTGGTCAGAGAGCTCATGAAGTGTAAAATTTCAAAACTAAATAATCTAGAAAGATTCCTTGGTGAATTAACATGAAATGAAGGTCCAGAGAGAGAGGAGAGTGTTTCAAATCAAGTGTAAGGCTTGAGTGGAGGCTTAGAGAAGGGGGAAAAGGACAGCTTACATGGATTTGAAAAATTCGCCTGTAAGGATATGGTCTTAGTGAGGAATTAAGATATGAGTGAGTAGGCTGTCTTGAATGATGTGAGGCAACCCCCTTTTGTTGAACTGGGACTTGCCTGACTCAGGTAGCGTATTCCCCAGGCTTAGGGAGAAGTCTGCCCTTGTTTAGCTGAGCACTTATTTATCTTGACTTTTTCATGGTGTTTTCAGTTGGTTTAAGTCCATCTGCTCCTCTGTTATTTTGTGTAATCTTCCTGAGTCAGTTTCAAGTTTCTAACAAGCAAACCAGTGCTGGGGATGGGAACTCAGGCAAAAGAGAAGGAGCACAATTGCTAAGTTTCCAGCAGGAGCTGGGGAGCTTTCCCTTTGGCTGGCTTGCTGAGCCACGCCCATCTTCAGTGGCCATCACGTGCTGATGGGGGAAATTGGCAGGACTCTCTCCCTCTTGGACTGTATTTCCCTTGACTTTGCCCACTCCTGTAGCTGTCTGGACTTTCTTGTCAAAATGATGCTTTGTTTTCATTAGGCTAAATTTGTCTCAGGGACTTCCCCACCGTTTTTAAAAACATCGTGTCTCATGATCAGTGGGAGGATAAAAAAACAAAAGGCAGGAGGAAGCCTAATTTCTTACAAAATCTTTGAATCTGTTGGTTTAACTCAGTAGGAATAAAGGGATAAGTTGATTTGAATTGTGATAACTGATTAGCTAAGCACTCACATGTGCATATATATCTATATTTTATTTAAAAAGTTTCAAGGTGCCAAATGTTTTTTTTCATAGGTGTTCTGAGTATAGGTAAAAGAAAGTCAAAGGAAATATGTAAGTTGATAATATTCTGAGAGTTGGTGGTTATATTTGCTGCTTGTATTCATTCTGTCCCCTTACCTAATTATTAGCTGTGTCTCTTTTGGCAAGTTACTTAACCAAACCCTGGTTCAGATTCCTTTATTATATATTGGTGGTGATGGGTTGCATGCAAAACACTTGATGATTGAATGTTTGGTTATGACTATGATAATGAATACTATAACGGGTATGGCTGAGATTGAGAAAGTATGACTCTACAGGTAGGGCTAAACTCAGCCCTGGTCTAAGGTTATCAGGCAGTTGAGCGACTATTAAAAGCCTTTGGTCAACCATTCTTCAAATATTGGAGCATGTTGGGGATGTTAGTCACGGGCAGAGCTCCTGCTTTGCTGTATTCCATGAAGGGCTAGAGACTAAGAGGCTCTAAGAGGCCAAAGGAGAACTGACTTTAGGAAGATGTTTACTGCATGCCCAGCTTACTAATTCCGAGTTACACTAATGTAGCAAGTGATCTTTTCAAAGAGAACTCTAATACTCAAAGTTCTCTGGATCTGTGTATATATTTCTTTAGCTAAACACTATATATTTTAGAAGATAACGACTTTTTTTTTTAAATCCTCACCCAACGATACTTTCATTGATGTTAGAGAGAGAGAGAGGAAAAAGGTGGGGGAGATAGATAGAGATAGAGATAGAGATAGAGATAGAGATAGAGATAGAGATAGAGATAGAGATAGAGAGAGAGAGGAACATTGATCCGTTGCCTCCTGTATGAGCCCCAGCTGGGGAATGAACTTGCAACCTAGGTATGTGCCCTGACTAGGGATCAAACTTGCAACCTTTTGGTGCACAGAACGATGCTCCAACCAACTGAGCCACCTGGCCAGGGCTAGAAGATAACACCTTTTTGAAGAATAATGACTTGTGAATAAAGTGTAAGAGTCTTTTTCTCTCTTTCTAATTACAACTGGTGTCCAAGTAGTCCTTGAATTGCTAGATAATATTTTATGGACTGTGAAGGTAGAGAATTAGCAAGTGACCTCACAATGCCATTGACCTAATGAGTTGTTGAAATACATTTGAGAAAATCAGAAAGCTGGGTTTACTGTACATACATTTTCATGAAATTTATGGCCATTTCTGGGCACAATCACATCAATAGTGCACATCTATAGGTAGTTTACCAGGTTAAGTAAGTATGGTTTTGGATTTAATTGCCAAATGATTACTCTAATAGTAAGTCCAGACCTGGGAAAAACATAGCCAAGGGGCCTGCTCAGCGTGTTACTGCTACCTATACAAACAAATAAAATCCTTAGGGTTCAATCAGAGGACTTATAATTACACCCACAGCATGGTGATGTTAAAATGGAAACCTTGGACACCTGGGGTATGAGTCTAGATTTGGTCACTTGCCTTTGGGAATGGAAATCTGTGACTGTTAAAAGGCGCGGTGATGCTCGCACCTGTGGTCTGTACACAAGCAGGGTTGGCAACGGTGACCGTGAACTGGTGTGCAAAGCAGAATAATTCAGGAGAGATACATGGGATGGGTGTTTAAAATGATAAGGAATCCAGGATGATGACTGGCTTCTTTAACCCTAACATGTAAAGAAGTCATTTAAAAGGGAGAGTAGGTACATAAAAAAGGTGATCTACCTGGTAAAAACACACGTGGTCTCTGGCCCCCACAAGCACGCAGGATGTGAGCTGGCATCAGAGTTTGCCCAGGAAAAGAACGGCTGAAGCACCACCTGCGGCCGTGCAGGCGCGGTGGAAAGGGTCTGCAAGGGAGCACGCGGAGCTCAAGGCACCGAGCAGCTTTGACAGCTCTGTGATCACTTCCTTCTTCTCGCCCCCCTTTTCTACCACCAGCGCCACATGGCCACCCACTTCATCCTCTCAAGTGCATGAGAAGTGTTAATAAGAGAGACAGGACCCTTGTTTCCATTTTTTTCTTTGCACAGTTATGAAAAGAAAGTTTTTTCTTTGCTTCTTATATGATTTATATGATTTAGGAATAACTTTGAGACAACTGCCTCTATCCTTTATAGCAGATCCCATCTAAAACTAGTTTGTATAGTGCATGAATAAAATTTCAGGCTTCTTAGCATATTTTCTATTCTCTCTTTCTCCATAAAAAGATAATTTCAACGTCTCTGAGTTACTAGGATTACACTCTACTTGGTATAGCAAAATTTAAATTATATAACTTCGATTTCTCTGGAGTATAACTCCTTAAAAATAGAGAGCACAGCTTGAATGTAGTCCAGAGTCAAGAGCAAATGGAGTGGAAAACTAGTTCAAGTTTGGTTTAGAAGGCTTAATACTTATGAGCTGGCAGCCCGTTGCCTCTACCAGGGGCTTCCAACCGTTTGGTGTCTCTGGGCCACACTGGAAGAACAGAAGTTGTCTTGGGCCACACATTTAATACATTGTGACAATGATCACAAAAAGCAATCTCATAATGTTTTAAGGAAATTTACAATTTTGTGTTGGACTGCATTCATAGCCATCCTGGGACATAATGCGGCCTGTGGGCCTCAGGTTGGACACCCCTGCTACCCACTCAATGGCAGACATAGATGCAGTAGGTGTTGTAAAGAATGAAGCAGCTCATGAATACTCAGGCATGATATAAAAATCAAAATGAAATAACTATGACTGTAACAATCTTGGTCTATTACTATTCAAATACCTACTTTTCTTTGACAGACATTATTGAATATTTGCTGACAAAAATGATAGTTTAGGAAAAGAAACATGTTTAACAAATGCATTTAAATGAGATTTGAATGACATGTGGTTTGCTTTACTCATGGTAACAGCTGACCAATTATATATTAATTTCCCATCCAAATGCATCTTATACTTTAGGGTTTGTTGGAAAAAATTTCTAAAATGCATGACAACATCTCACAGGGGTGACACATGGTCTTATTTTCCAAAGGCTTAGATTTAATATTTGAATGCAATAGTAGTTGACGTTGTTAGCACATAATATTTAAACTTAAAAAGAAAATACCCTCATTTGTTTATGCATAAGCCCATTAAAATATTTCTAAGGGCTCCTGCTATGTTTATTCTCTAGAACAAAACCTATCAGTGAAGTGGTATATTAGTTTTTAAGAAGTCATTCCCAAGCTGAATAATTGGACTGAAAACAAAAGCTATTCTTAGAGTACATTTCACATATAAAGCTATGCAAATGATGCTTTGATTCAAATAATATTCTTCTAAAACTTGTGGTGATTCCATCCTGAAACAATCCCCCACCTCTGCCCAATTACACCAGAATTAGGAGCACATATCTGATGAGGCTTAAACTTCACAACCACCTGCTTCAGAAGCAAAGACCTTTTGTGGTTGTGCTCATTTTGTCTCTGCACAGAGGGCTCAAAGGAAAACGGAATCAATTCCCCTAAGTTTTCCTGGAAGAGGGAGGTTCTTTTTGTTGCTTTGATCTTAGCATGTTGTGCATTTTTTATTGGCTGTTGAATATAAAAAACCATAACCTCATCTGGTTTTTCTGCTATATTCTCATACAGTACATCACATAATGCCTTCCAACCTAAAGTAAAATGCCTAGGTTCAAAATATCATTTCGAAATTGATTTATCATTGCAGCTGATAGAAAGATCTCCAGGGTGTAAAAAAACTATCCAATGTTTGATTAATGTGCCACAGACTGCTAAAAATACATCCATGCACTTTACAAAACAAATTCCAGAATGCAGACATTCACTCATGCTATTTTAGAGCCCTTTCCCTATCATTGTGAGAGGCTGTTGTAGCTAATGTAGCAGCTGGCTAGGTTATTGCTTCTATAATATAATCCATAATACAAAAGCAGCTCTTTTCCAAACATTTTAGAGCAACTCAACTTGTTTACATGTCTCCATTAGGTAATTTTCCTATAACTTTGTGCCAGTTGGTGTCATACTATTTGGTAAAAACCTTCATTAAGTCAAGACAACTGCATTTAGTTAAATTTCTCTCATGCAGAGAATTATAGGAAAATTACAGTCAGCTGATTCAAGGCCATCATCATGAAGTAAATACAGTATTTTAGAAAATGAATGCAAACTACAAAAATGGAGTTGTATAATTAAACATCAAGTAGTCCAAGTAATAAAAGTCATAGATTAACTGTCTCTCAGTTCTCGTCAGATCCTTTAAATACTGTCCCACGACCTGAGCATTGGTTCTTTCATCGGAAGAGTGCCTGTCCTTAAAGTTTGGAAATTTCAGCTCTTTTGGAGCACCAATCAGCTGTAAAAAGTAATTAGCATCTTCTTCCAAAGTTTCAAATTTTCCAACAAAATCATAGTTGATCAAACACGGGTAGCAGAGTTTGCTGACCTTTTCCCAGTGAATGTCCATACCTACTGGACGGTGGGAATCCAGCAAATAGTGGACAAACTCTTTGAATTTGACTCCAGATCCACTGTTTAGTGCTTTTTCACAGGCATTTGGCCGGTATTTCTTTATGATCGCTTTCCCAAATACTGGATGGTAATAACTATTGGGGTGTTCAAATTTGTCCCTGAATGCCGACACTAATCTTTCCATGGGGTCACGAACAAACACCGCTTTGGTGTAGGTATTCAAACGAGTGTATATCCCTTGTAAGTCAAAGCTGTCCAGCTTTTTCAAATGCTTCCCGTAGTGAACAGCATCATGGGAGATGTTGTATGCTGAGGGAGCCAAACCATTTAGTACCATCAGAATCCGTTTCCAGTTGGAACAGCCAGCCTTTGGTACCTCACAATATAAGATTTTGTGTTTATCTTCTACGTAGATCCTGGATACCATGTGAAAAAGATGTGATTGAGGATGACTCACTCCGCCATATTTCTTGCAAAATTCCTGAAGGAAAGACCTGCGTTTCTCTTGGGTTGCGTCAGTCCCCCTCCATTTGTTGTCTTTGACTAAACTTTTGTTTAAAGGGCGAACGTCCAATGGCCAACTCATTTCTCGGAACTTCTTGAAAAGGGTCTTAGCTCCTTGATGTTTTTCAATCAACTTAATTGTTGGTGACTCTGTGGTCTTACCCAGACGTGGACCCTCTCCTTGTGAGTGACTGGTCTCTGTTAAGACCCTAGTAGACCTCTCAAAATTAAGAAGATTTTCCTTTTTTTCCTTGGGATCCTCAGGCATGTGGATCTTGAAATTCTGTTAAAATAGAGGAGAAATGTTGAAAACACATTTACAAATATGGGTATATTGATGAGTGTTAACATATTTGTTTTAAAATACTATCAGTAGCACATTTCATGTAAGCTACTAGAATGATTTAGCAAAACATGCCAAATATGTATTTGGTAGTAAGCTTCTTCACAGAAAACAATTACAAGATGATATCATGCATCATTTTGAATCAAAGCTTTACACTGTATTTTATATATATTTGGATTACTTATATGTTATTATTCATTTAATGCTAATGTAGTACCTTACACTTATAGATTTTCTCATGTTAAATTGTCTGAATGTTACTGGGATAAAACATAGTTTATTGATTTGAATCTACTGGGTTGGCCAAAAAGTCCATTTAGTTTTTTCTGTAAGATAAAGGACACATTTTTCATTTTCACCAATAACTACTGATTTGGATATTTTGAATATGTTGACTATCTCCTGCCATTGGCTTCTAGTGTGTAAAGGCCAACATCTTCTAATACATAAGACAGCCCCACAGCAAAGAATTATTTGGACAAAATGTAAGTAGTACCAAGAAACTTCACAAACCACTTTTGACATGTTCAATCAGTCACAGCACCTTCTCCATACACTGCACAAATGTTTTTTCTTGCATTTCAGTTATGTTTTTACCTCTCTTGAAATAATAAAGCATAATACATGGACAATGTTGCATATTTTTCTTCCACCTTCAATATTAAAATAGTTACACAGAAATCCACTAATTTTGATAAGTTTTTTTAATGCATGCTGATATGACAGCTGTCACAATACAATCTAACGAAATTGTTTTGAATGAAGTTAAAGACAACTAAGTTCTACTACAGTCATCATACAGCAAAGAATTAGATGTACTTTTTGGCCAACCCAATATGTTCATAATAAGTTCATTATTGTTTTTGTACTATCTTTGCATCTATGGGTATCAATGACATAACCTTACAAAATGCCAGAAAAAGAAAAAGAAAAAGTTATCCACAAGATGGAAATGAAGGGACCTTAAATATTTGTCTTAGCTTTGCCTGTAACACAATGGAATGTAGTTCAATCATTCTGTAGGCCAATGATTCTTGAGCTGTAAGGGGTGTTACTTTCTAGCACTGATTTTTTTAGGCCACCTGAATGTAGATACAAAAGGTATCTGTATTTGGATGGAAATTTCTGTTGTTGTTTTTGGAGCATTCTGTAATTAATAACAGTTTAAGGTCATAAATTAAATAATAAAATTGTAGAAAGGCTAATTATAACATCCCGATAACCACTTAAGTTTGTCAAGTACTTGCACAAAGTATTTTTCTTTCCCTTGGAAAAAGTTTCACTTTTTATAAATTCATTTATCACAACTTAGAAACTACAGTCATGCTATCATACAATTTAATTTATGTATGAGACCTCCCCTCTTTCCCAAGTGAAGAATGACTGAGGAATCCAGAAAGGTCTGCTTGATGTCCTTCTATATAAAATTGCATCAAAAGTAGAATTAGAAATGAGTTCTCTTGTCTGTGGGATTAGTCAGCCCACCTACCATCTACTCTTCATCTGACCACCTCCTTCCTACAACTTTCACAGGGACTGGGTAAAGAAAGACATAGAAGAAGGGGTTTATTTGTGGTGTGGCCTCCTCCAGTAGGGACTGCAATTGTAAGGACTTTGACTTCTACTCTGGAAGACGCAGTAGCCTTTGGAGAGCAGAAATATATACATCATCTCAGAGCTGAAAAAAATGATTGAGGAGAAGACTGGATGGGAGAGACACAGATAGGGTTGTCAGCAAGCGAATGAAAAAATTAATGAATAAATGATGTGCTTTGGGAATCACACATGGGGCTGCCAGCCTACAGGCAGGGGGCATGGAAGGGAACATTTCCTCAGGGAGATGTGTGTATGTAGACAGATAGATAGAGAGATATAGATACATTTACCTTACTTATATCCTCAAGTGTCTAGAATGGTCTATATCCTACAGAAATTTCTCCATAATATTTGTTCAATAATCAAATGAAAGAATGAATGGACTTAGGTGTTCAAAGGTGATTAGGAATTTTCTAGCAAGTTGAGCAAAGGAGCAGAGGAATGAAGCACAGTGGATGGGAGCCACCTCCAGGCATCATGGTCTTTACTCCAGCTGAGATTTAAGGGGGTGGTGCTTCTTTCTAGTGCACCGTTACATGAGGAACCCCCTCATCACTGTACACCAACTTGTGTAACCCCAGAATACAGCCGTTATTATTAGCTCTAAGACAATTTGTCTGCAGTCTTCTCAGAGACTGCCAGGGTGACTTCAAAACTCTGAAGCCCTCTTTACTCTGATCAGTGACTTCAAGTTCATAACGTTTTCACAGATAAAACGAAATCTGACTTGAGGTTTGAAAGTTCATGGGGTTGTTGGTAGTCTGCATGGGAAGCACTTAGCCCAGGTCTGCAACGAAAATGCCACTATATTGCTGCTATTTCTTCAACTACTATGTCTACAAATAATACTGGTATTATTACTATTTTAATAGTAGTAGTATTTTCCATTATTATCCAGTGTGTAATTTGTGTGCCCCTGAATATGCCCCAGTTAGTTCTCTCCTTGCTCCACTAACACAAACAAAAATCAGCCTTCCACTGTGCCCTGTGGACCTTCTGCTTGTGGTCATCAAATTCCCTTTGAATCTCCAGGGACTTCTGGAATGGTAGTTTCCCATGACTCTCTCTAAATGAAACCTGGCTGGCCCCCAAGACTCTGCTTCTCTTGCACTTTCTCAGTGAGACGAAACTTTGCTTACCCGAGCCACTTGTTCCTCAGGATAGGAGGCTACTTCTCTCTACTCCAACTGCTGCTTCCAGGACGGTTCCTCTGGGGAAACCTTCTGCTTCTGTGAAGCCTAAGTGTCCTGCTCAGCCTTCCCTGACCCCTCCTCACACTGCAATCTGTCTGCCTTTACCCTTGGCTTTTCCACTTTATGCTGTGAAAACTTTAGCTCCTTGCTCAGATTTTGCTTCTTCATCTCCTCTCTTGTCAGTATGTGTAGTGACTGACACCCAATAGACTCTCGGTTCCCTCACCACCTCACCTTTAATAGAACTGCTTTCTACTTCACACAGACTCTGACATCTCCAGAGCCTGCGTCACCTCCATTGTCTCTCTGACTGCCATCGTCTAACTGTCCAGCTCATTGTTACTTCCAGTTTTGCAATTCCATGACCACTTAGAAAAATCCTCACCCGAGGACATGCTTATTTATTTTAGAAAAAGGGGGAAGGAGGGGGAGAGAGAAGGAGAAAAACATCGATGTGAGAGAGAAACATCGATTGGTTGCCTCTCATATGCACCCTGACCAGGGACCGAACCCACAACCCAAGCATGTGCTCTGACCAGGAATTAAACCTGTGACCTTTGGTTTATGGGATGATGCTCCAACCAACTGAGCCACACTGCAGGGCTATGACCACTTTTCATTATATTATCTAAGCTCTTAGCAGTCAGCTTACCTGGTTCTTTTTCTTTTAGTTCTCAGAAAGTCACCTTTATAAGGAGGTATTTCCTGTTCACCTTGTCTAAATCAAGTTCCCTCTGAGATTTGCTCCCATAGAACCCTGCTTCTTTCCTCACAGCACTTATCAACGTGTGAAATTGTATTTACTTCTATGCTGTCTTTTCCCACTCCATTCCACCTCTCCTGCACCAGAATATGACTGCATATTCTAGTCTTATCTGTCTTGTCCACTGTTGGATCTCTGGTACCTAGCACAGTGCCAGGCACATAGAAGATGATCAATAAATATTTGGTGAATGAGTGAATGTGATAAAAATGTAACAATAGGCTTCCAAACATTGTTTTATGAACTTGTTGAAGACAAAGAGTATTAATCAAAAGGTCAAGATTAACTTAGATAAACAATTTACCAATTCTTGTTAAGGTGCTGAAAATCTATATTCAAACAAATCTTTGGCAGAAGAGAAAGCAAATACAATAGGCACATGTAGAGCTGCTTGCGCTAAAGTAGGCGTGGTGGGCTTGGAACCTTACCGGAGGCCAAATCAGATTGGTTCAAAGTCACTCAGGGCTGCCTGGGAGCCCCTGGAGGTTTGCCAGCAATATTGGTGACTCCCGGGCCTCACCGTGGGCACCCAGGCAGAACCTCTGGGACAAGGGTACCTGACTCTAATTTAAATGTAGTCCCCAGCTGCTCCCCAGGCCATAAAGGCAGTTGGGGACCACTGAACTAGAGTATAGCACAGGCAAATAAAAAAAGTTCATCTCATGGCATCTAGGTGAGAAAGACAAGTGTGTCGAGGTGAATGTTTTAGTAAGCAGGGACTAATGCTCTGTTGTAGGCAGGGATGTCCCATTGGCCTTCCCATGGGCCAGATTAAATACCCTTCACATTTGTCCACTCCCTTTGCCAGGCCCTCAGGCCATTGTCTAATGACTAGCTGGGCTGGCGAGATAACGGTGTGAGAGAAAGGTTCATTGCTCGTAAATCAGACTCCAGTCCCCTGTTAGTTTATTTATTTATTTTTAAATATATTTTATTGATTATGCTATTACAGTTGTCCCATTATCCCCCCTTCATTCCCCTCCACCCTGAACACCCTCTCCCACCCACATTCCCCCCTTTAGTTCATGTCCATGTGTCATAAGTTCTTTAGCTTCTACATTTCCCCTACTATTCTTGCCCTCCCCCTGCCTATTTTCTACCTACCATCCATGCTACTTCTTCGTACCTTTCCCCCCTCTCTCCTCCTCCCACTCCCCTGTTGCTAACCCTCCATGTGTTCTCCATTTCTGTGGTTCTGTTCCTGTTCTAGTTGTTTGCTTAGTTTCTTCTTGTTTTTGTTTCAGGTGTGGTTGTTAATAATTGTCAGTTTGTTGTCATTTCACTATACAAGTTTTTTATCTTCTTTTTCTTAAATAAGTCCCTTTAACATTTCGTAAAATAAGGGCTTAGTGATGATGAACTCCTTTAACTTGACCTTATCTGAGAAGCACTTTATCTGCCTTTGCATTCTAAATGAAAGCTTTCCTGGATAGAGCAATCTGGGGTGTAGGTCCTTGTCTTTCATGACTTGGAATACTTCTTTCCAGCCCCTCCTTGCCTGCAAGGTCTCTTTTGAGAAATCAGCTGACAGTCTGATGGGAACTCCTTTGTAGATTATTGTCTCCTTATCTCTTGCTGCTTCTAGGATTCTCTGTCAGTTTATTTAGTATGAATCAGTTTCCTCAGCTCTGATCAAACCAAGATATGGGCAGAGTAAGGACACCCAGTGAGGCTTCTGATTGGATGTCCGTTAGACCTTTGCAGAGCAACCCCTTTGTGCATCAGCACTCACTTTATAAAAACAATTGTTAGACTGTGGTGACATCTCTCCTCACCCACACCCCAACTTCCTTCCAATCACAACAAAGCTTTCCATGACTGAGGGGTTTAGACAACTGAAATCAAGGTTAATGAGATTTTTAATTGAGGCATATACCGACGAGTTTCCATCATACTATCAATGATAACAGCAATCACTAAATGAGTAAACTCTTACATCTCCCTCTTCCTTCAGGGCCTTTTGTTCTGATCATCCTAAAACAAATATACATAAAGCAAACTTATCCTGTCTCTTCAAAAATGGCTCTGCCTACACTCTTTTCTGTTTCCAAAGATGTGCTATTGCATTCCAGTCACCCTATCACAAAATCTGAGAGATGCTTTAACAATAAGAAAGTAAATTGGTTCATTTGCATCTCATCATGTCTTTTAAAAAATCTTTTAAATGTATTTCTTAGTTGGATATTCTTTAGTATCCTCCTAATTAGTCTCCCTGAAAATGATCACCAAATTAGTGTCCTTAAAACGTTTCGTTTTTCTTCCCTTAAAATTTGGAACTGGCTTGACTATATACAAAAGAAGAAGGTCCCAGTTCCATCGCTGGCACTGGCAGCCTGTCACCTCGGGGGGTCTTGTCACTTTGTGTTCTGCCCCTGTCCTGACATGTCCCCTGCCCTGCACTCGCTTCCATCAGGCTTTCAGCACCCCCACCCATGTTTTCCTCCTTTTCTTTCCAAATCTCCTAGGTTGACATCACATCCTGTTTTCTGCATGAAAACCACCCAGATCTCCTGCGAGGCATTCGGCTCACTTTGAAACAACTTTAGCACTTAGTCTGTACCACCTGTAATGAAAGTAATTTTATTCCAGTTTACATTGTTGTTTGCTTTTCACATTGGAGAAACCCTTTTAGCCACAGCAAAATTGTAAACTATGGCAGGTAGCTATTGTTTTTCATAAAAACCTTTAAAGAATGGATAATGTGGCAAAGTTAGTTGAAAGATACGTAACCACAGCTGAAAAAAATTAGTCAAAGAAGTCTAAGAAAAAATTCACGAACTCAATGGTAAATCTGAAAGCCTAATTTTTCTTAATTTTTAAGGCCTCTGTATCACTATAACTCCCTTGTGAAATCTCTGATCTTCAACAGTGAAATTAATTGCTCTTCCTCTCTTCCCCTCGAAGTCATGGAGGACCTACTACAACAGGGTGCTGTGCTAGATGCCAAGGAAGGTGTGGTGAACAAGACAAGTGTGGTCCTTGTCCACATGGAGCTGATAGTCTCACAGAGAAGAACATACTAAGTAAATAGTTGCAGAGTAATATAATCTACTGACACAGTGGCAAAGGCTCCAGCAGTGCGTGGAAGAGCGCTGGGAAGAAGCAGGCTGGGAGAGCAGACGTGAGAATGCAGGCTATATGGACAAGCAGGACCCAGCTGGAGTGCTAAGCTTTCTGTTTAGCACTCTTTGTTTTACTCTAGTTAGTTGTTATAGTTAGTGGTTTAGGGGACTCTCCAATTTATGCAGTCTCATAAATCTATACAATCTCCACTAGCATCTACAACAGTATCTTGCGCAAACATGTTTTGAATTTAATTGAAGTGAAGAGCAATACTGTTCTCCTGTACTGCCCCTTATTCAGGCAACTACTCATTGGCTTTATGCTGTTGACAAGGGTGGTGCTTCTGTAAGACTTTACTTGCTACTGTGGGGCTGATGGAAACTCTGAACCCAAGGACTTTGATCATCCACTCATTTAATCCACCCACGTGTACTGAACCACTGCGACATACTCCTTTTGGCATTGCATATACAAGGATGAAACAGATACAATTTATGGCCCCTTGAGGAAGCCAAATTTTAACTGAGTTGATAAAAATAAGCAGTTCATGAAAAATATAACTGTCATAAGGAAAGGATGCTTAGGGATGCTCATGGCAGGTGGTAAGATGCAGAGAGAATGTGATACTAGGAGAGTATAAAAAGGGGCTTTCAATCCTGGCTTGGAGGTCAGGGAGAGTTTCTTGGAAAATGCGTGTGCCATTTCCTGTTTCTGTGACTTGTGTCTTCTCTCTCTCTCTCCCTCTCTCTCTCCCTCTTTCTCTCTCTCCCTCTCTCTCAGAGAAAGGGGAAGAGAGGGAGAGAGGCAGAAAAACATCAATTGGTTGTCTCCCATACACTCTGACGGAGATCGAACCTGCAACACTTTGGTGTTTGAGACGATGCTCCAACCTACCGAACCACCCGGCCAGGGCAAGAAAGCTGATATAAGATGAGATACGGATTTGTTCATTTTACAGACAGAGGGCTTGAAGCTCAGAGCATTTACTAACTTACCCAAGTTAACACAGTTAGTGCTAATGCTGTGCTTCAAACCTTAGTCTTAGTCATTTATGGCTTTTTTCAGCTGCATCATATATAAAGCAATCTGTTTCTTGTTTAATGCCTATTAAATGAATTGATGTAGGAAAAGCACCAAGCATGTTCCTGTTATGAGTAGGGTAATTGAAAACCTGTATTTTTGTCTCATAAGGACCTGGATTGTGTCCCTGTTCTAACATTTCTTGTCTGGGTAAACTTGGCTAAGCTGTTTTAATTTTCTAATCTTCAGAATCCTTGTCTGTAAAATGCAGATAATATTAGTATCTACTTTGTAGCATAGTTGATTTATAGGAAATGTGTGTAAAGAGTACCTAACACAAAGTATGTTTTCTATACATATTAGATTTTCAAATTAATTTATAAATAAATATTTACTTACTGAGCCTCTCTATGTCACAAGCATTTTCTAGGTGCATAGTAGTGTTTAATTCTGGTTTTTCATGTCTTCCTTCTCTTCTCTCTCAAAACACTTAGCAAAGTTAAGAGTATATGATAAATGCTCAATAGAATAAAGATGAGTGACAGAAAGGAGGGTGAAGGCAACTGAGAGAAACAGGAAAGAAAAAGTCAATTGAACCTTGGCTGGTGTCGCTCAGTGGATTGAGTGCCAGCCTGAGAACCAAAGGGTTGCCGGTTTGATTCCCAGTCAAGGCACATACCTGGGTTGTAAGCCAGGTCCCCAGTGGGGGGCACATGAGAGGCAACCACACATTGATGTTTCCCTCTCTTTCTTCCTCTCTTCCCCTCTCTAAACATAAATAAGTAAAATCTTAAAAAAAAAAAGTCAAAGTGGAGGCAAAGGCAAAGAAGAAAACAGAAGAAATGAGAGCATAATGATAGGTAACCGGAAAGAACAATGAACGCTTGGGCTGTAGGGTAAAGAGAGATGCTGGTGAGAGTTAGCTCTCTCCAAGCTGTAATCTCCGAATCACTTAAACTGCTTAGACACAAAGCAGCTAGTTTCAGCAGTGAGGGGGTTCAAGCTGATCCAGGATGCTAATTTCTATGGTCACCTGGAGTGCAAGGGTTGAAATTATTATTTTATTTGCCCGTTCTTTCAATTTTGGATTGAATTCCTCTCTATGTTTTTTTCTGAATGTCCAAGAAACTTAAGATATGAGGACTGAGGTTCTAAAACAATGTGAACATCCAGGGGAGATTTCTGTTGCGAATAGCACTGTTCCCTGGCTTGGCAAGACCACTGGAAGCTGAAAACAGACATAACTTTAATGTACATACAAGTAGATAAGGCTTCTCCCCAAGGGGTTCAATATGCTTTTATAGATTTATCATTTTATCTTCCTTTTGAATTTTGTTGAAAACAATGAGGTATTCTTTTATTCTTAAATTTACAGATAAATTAAGATAGACTTGTGTAAAACTTGCCCAAGGTCATTCTGTGAAGTTAATGGAGAAGTGAGGAACACAGTCCAGTTCTCTAATTCCAACCCGAGAGCTTTAAGTAACAGAAGACCTTGCTTTTTAAAGAAACTCAAAACTTAGTGAGGAGCTGCAACTTGATAAAGTGAAATGCATTCAGAATGTTTGCTCCTTACTATTTTTTCTTTTAGGTTGTGTCTGCAGATGTCAAATGTGGATGAGAATGATGAAACACAGTCAATTACATTTGGCATGAAAGCAGTGGAATAAATGGATATTTGATTCTTAGAATTTTGACATTTCACTGGGATTTTAGATATCTAACAGACTTGGAATGTGTTTCTTTAATATCTCCCAATTGGTGTCTAGTTTTCCAAAAGTTAGTGTTTGTCAGCTAGCCTTCCTCCCCTAGCTTTGAAGATCAACAGCAACAGTAGTGTGTACAAGTGAGAGGGCTCTGGAGGAGAAAGGGAGGAGGGCACCCCGCCTCTAACACCTATCTGAGAAAGCTTTTGCTAGGCAGTTTTGCTCTTGTTTTCAGGAACATGGTGCGGGAGGAGGAGCCAGCTGCCCTGGGTTGGAATGCCCAAGTGTAAAGAATTTTTTTGGAGGGGGGATTGGGGCAGATGCTGTTATGGGTATGGAATAACAAGCAAGAAACTTTCCCAGGTAAGAAGAATGAGTCCCTGGGGTGACACTGAAATTGGGGACTGACTGGGGTGGACTTGGGGGCCAGGGAGGGTCAGAGACATGGGTTGGCAGTGAAGAAGGGACTTGGTGCTTCCATAGGGTGGATATGAGAGGGCAAGAGAGAAGAAAGTTGCTGTGAGGCCAGCAGCACGGTGGCTGCATAGATTGGCAACGTATAAAAAACTTCAAACTTCTAGCCAGATAACCAGGTCCTCCTGCTTGGACCCATTTACCCAAAGCCATGCTATAATCTCAGCCCTCTGATGGCAAGGACAGGTGAGTCTCCTAGAGAATAAATGAGACAGATGAAGTTATAAATGCCTAATACAGTGTCTATCATATAGTAGCTTTCTCCAAAATGGTAACGCATCCTCTCTCTGTGCTCTTCTTCTCTGATTTTCCCTCTGCACTGGATACGTCATCCAGAATGCCTGCCTTTTCAGCCTCGGATTGAAATGGCCATGGCAACAGGCACTGTTCATGTAAGCAGGATGGGGTGGACAGTAATTCAGTTAGAAGTGGGCACTTGCCCCAAGAGCAGCTTATCCACAGGCCAGCTGGCAACAGTAGAGGACCTGGAGGGATAGCCTCTGCCCAGGTGTGTGGATGGTAACTTCCTACATCTGTTAGTCCATCTCCCTGGGGGAACATAGACTGGAAAATATGGAGAGATTTGCCAGTTATTGGTAAAGAGAAAAAAAATACAAGCAGCCCTAAAGAGAAGCAGAGCCCAAGAGCACAGCTGAGTCACGATAATGGTGGGGCCGGGGCTTTAGCACCAGGGAGAGCCCAGTCCCAGGAAGCGGCACACACCTGAAGGCCTGTCTCCCCCCCATCCATGCATGGCCTCTAGTCCTGAGCCACCTTAGCCCTGGAGACGGCAATGCCAACTGTGAGAGCAGCAGCGACATTCGTAGGGACACATTCCATTTGTCTTATATGGTTAGGCATCTGCCAGCCCCAGATCAGATTTGCCTCGGTCAGCACCTTTGAGTGACACACACCCCTCTGGCGTGTGCTGCCTGCATATTTGACAACTCAGCTTTCCTCAAGGCTGCCTTCTCAAAGTCAGGCCCAGCCCTCTCCATCTAGGGCAGGTGGCTCCCTCTGGTGCCACCGTGAGTTATGTGGATGCTGTGCTGGGAAGAGAGGGTGGCCTGTGGCACCAGGCTGTGCTATGGGGACCCTGAGGCCAGGCTGAGAGGAGCTTATTTTGTGGATTTCAGTCTGAGAAAGAATGCACAGGCAGAATGTAAGACAGAGACCCTTACATTTGTCCTCAGCAAAGCAGAGGACAGAGAGGCAAGAGGGAGTAGATTGGGTCCCTCTGTGAAGGGGCCAGAGTGAAAGAGCTCTAGCTAAGCAAAGCCATGGCCCAATGGGTATTTGCAAGCTCTCATCTCTTCATGTATTAAGATAAAATCTGTCAGTTTTTTAAAAAAGAATATCATTTTACCAATCTAAATTTTGAAGCCTTTTGGGGTTTCCAAAGTGGGTTGATTCTCCTGAAGATGATTATACTTTCCTCAAGATGTCACTGAAATGGCTACTAAGAAGCATCTGTGACCGTGACCATGGTCTCTCCTCTGGGTCCCCCTATCTTTGCAAGTCCAGGTATGAGTGGCACTGGTCTTGCTCCTTTAGCCTGATAGTGTCTGCACAACCTCATTCCCCAGAGCTGCTAGAATGAGCTCCTACAGTACCTGGGAGGATCACAGAGGGTCGCCTGCCACCTGCAGCCCAGCCTCAGGAAGTGCAGCTGTTCCATGGGTGAAGGGGAGGGAGCTGGAGGCAGTCTGACCCTTCCTGTCCTTTCTTTAGGGCCAGCCCAGGTCCCAGGAAGCAGCAGAGGCTGGGGAAACTGTTTCTCCCCCACCCACAGCCCAAAGCTACTGAACCTGGGAACAGCAATGCCAACTGGGAGAGCAGCAGTAACACTGGCTGGGCCGGTGTTGACATCCAATCACAATTCTCCTATGTCAAGACACTGATGGACAGGATTCTACCTCACATATTTATAGAGACACAGATATCATCATGCAAGCATGCATAATTCTCTGAAGGTCTGTTAGACAGGGCATAATCGTCCCTCCCTCCCTTTCTGCACTACAATTATATAATCTGCTCCTTGGGAGAATCGTACACATCTCCAGTACTTTGTTCAGATATAACACCACGGCTTATTAATTCTGTCTACTCCCACACAAGGAAAAATTGTCCACAGCAGGAAAAAGGAAGTTCCCTACAGGGGATTTTCTTTTTCTAAAAATTTTATTTATTTATTTTTAGAGACAGGAAGGGAAGGAGAAAGAGACGGAGGGAAACATCAATGTGTGGTTTCCTCTCATGAGCCCCCCCACTGGGGACCTGGCCCACAACCCAGGCATGTGCCCTAGACTGAAAATCAAACTGGCGACCCTTTAGTTCGCAGGCCAGCACTTAATCCACTGAGCCACACCAGCCAGATCTCTACAGGGGATTTCCTTAGGACTTCTCTTATCTAGGGGCCTGACTAGCCTATAGCCAATACTATAATGAGATATAAGTGGATAGATTTGAGAACCATTCACCTGTGAAAACCAAAGAAAAAACGTGTATTTCTAGACCAGTGGGACGACCCTCTTGCCTCACCTGTGACTCATGACTCATGTATTGAGATTCCCAGGTCCAGAGCATGCTCTCTGAGAAGGAGGGATGTATGTATACCAACTGGCATGGAAGGTAAGTTTGCCTGTCTTGACCCCTGCCAGGGCTCCAGTCCCATTTAAAGGACAGCTCCTGGACTCAGGCCACAGGGAGGGGATGGTCAGTGAGACTGGGATTTGGATGCACATCGATGGAGCGCTTTGAGTGCCGGGTGCTGCGCAAACAAGTTAATCCTCACCGCAGCTGTGTCAGGTGGTTACGGTCATGTTTCCGTTAAACTCGCTGCGTGTTTTACAACTGGCAACCGCCGCAGCTGGGATTAAAATCCAGGCTCTGCTGGCTCCAAAATCGTGTGTTTCTCACATATAACACATGTCTACCCCACAGGGCTCTCAGTGCCATCATACCTGTAATTAGAATAGTGTTTCCATTTCATCAGATCCAAGTGAATGCTACCCTTCCTACTGAGCCACCTTGAGGTGGCTGAGTGCGCCTGTGTCAACTGTATGTAGTTAGAGTAGATAGTGGGCATCACTCGACCTTTGGTGGCTTCTCTTCTCCAATTTGAGTTATGTACGAGGGGGACCCGTGAAAACCTGAAATTATCTTCTGGAGGGTGGGCTCCCTGTAGTACAGGCTTTACCCTGCTAGGTGGGTGTTCTAAGAACCCACCTGCATAGTGTACCAGTGAGAGGCTGCGCTCAGCTTCAGGGAATTTTTTTTGAAGACTCTTTGAACACGTTTGCCCATCTCAAGATGGGTGATTTACAAGTGCGTCTGCCCACAGCGTGATGAGTGATCAGCAGTTTTTGACCAAAAATGGCATGACCCCCATGTTTCACCCTCCCTGTTCACTGCATCTCACCCCTAGCTACTTTTTCTTTGTTTCCCTGGATGAAAAAAATTCCTCAAAGGGAAATGTTTTGCCGACATGGAAGAGATGAAACAAAAAATGGCAGAAGCACTAAAAGGCATCAAAACCGATGAGTTCAAAAGTGTTTTGAGCAGTGGAAAAAATGTCTCGATAGCTGTATTGCAACAAATGGAGGGTGCTTTGAAGGTGACTGAAGTTGAAACATGTAAGAATGAATACACAATGTTTTATAAATAAATTCCGGGTTTTTGGGGTCTCCCCTCATATGGTGGGTACCAAGAACTGATGCTCTACCGAGCAATCCCAACACTTTGGCATAGCCAAGGAGATACTGGGCTCCCACTCTTAGAAAGCCATGATGTAAGCTAGCACGGCCTGGACTGTGGGTCTCTTGCTGTGTATGTAAACCACACAGAGATTGTGATCATCTGCTCAGCTTTTATGGCAGCCCCTTAGCTTCACGGCATCTTTATCCCTCTTCTGCCTCTGCGCTTCTATTAGAAACACATATATCCAGACATGGTGGTTATGGGGTGGTGATGTCTTCACTTCATCCACGTTGGCCTTTTCAAGAAAACTTATTTATATCTTGGCATTTCAGTGTCTGAAAATCAGGAAAAACATCATAATATGTGGGCATGTGTGAGCTGTGTGCCTGGATCCGGGATGAGTGGAGGAAAATGAAGGTATTGTATCATGCAACCTTGGTAAACTCCCAGTGACCGGAGAACCTGGTCCCCTGGCTTTCTGCCCCGAGACACTTGCTGTACAATGCCATCTTCATGGGGATTTATATGTTGAGGAAAAACACCCCTTTCCTGTCATAAGTAAGAGGACACCTGAGTGTTAAGTTGCAGCATCTTCTAACTTCCCAGACTCAGCAGCATTGTCTCTTGTCTGCGACCTTAGTATAGAACTTATTCTTAGAAAAATCCAGTTTGCATGTTCTAGGTAGTACATTACCAGATGGGTAGCCAGAAAGATGGAAGCAAAATTTTTTTATGTACTGCATTTTGATTAGTTTCCAGGGAGCTATATTACCCTTCAGGTAGTCACCACCAAGGACACTGGTATCATTCTGCTCAGCTAATCTCATCTGCTACTTTCATCCGGTCATTTTTCTGTTCAGTGTCTTCTTCAAGTACTTCCAGCTCACAGCCAGACCTGCATGCTTTCAGAATGGGAAGAATGACACTGGCAGTCTACAGGGGCCCTGACCAGTTTGCAAAAGAACCCCTGTATGTCAGGGTAGGTTGTGAGATCTATGTTCTACACTTCAGCCCGACAACTTGTGAAATGGAAGGGAGGTAACTCTGAAGACCAGACTTAGTAGATTTTTACCACTGTTCATGTTTTACTTGCAGCTGTCAACTGACCTGAAATCAGTATTTTTCTCCAAAATCCACTACACTCACTGGAACAGAATACCAACCCAAAGAACTTGGAGACAGTTGACTCAACTTCCCATCTGTGAAATAGAGATAAAGATGTGTACTTCATGGAGTCATAAAAGAATAAATGGAACAAATGCTTAATGCCTGACACATAGAGTATCCTCATTAAAGGAGGCTTTTAATCACAACTTTTATACTCCTGCCAAGAGTATCACCTTTCTGCAGCCATCCTGGGGATCTTGGGTTAATCCTTGTATTAGATTGTTCATTCATTTTCCACATCCAGACACCAGACTCATCTATTCACACTTACTCACAGGAAACTGTTCATTCCTACCATGAATATATCACTAGACACTTCTTTTCCATGCCCAGGCTATTGTCGTTGCCTGCTAGCAGAATTAATTTAGCAACACATTCATTTGAGAAGTATTCATTGAGCATCTCATAGTGCCCTGTTTAATGGCACTGGGGCTAGATGGACAAAGCACACTGACAGGGTCCTGTTCTCACAGTACTTATGTTTTGGATAAGGTAGGTGATGACCAAGTAAACAAATTGAATGAATAAAAAAAATTTTTGGTGGTGATAAGTACGATGCAAACACTAAAACAGAGTGATGCGATAGAGCATGAGTGGCAGGGGGAGAGTGGAGAAGAATACATTAAATGTCAGGAAGATCCATCTGTGGATCTGCTTGAGCTGAGATCTCAATGACAAGAAGGAACCCAAGATCTGGGAGCAGAGAATTTCAGGCAGGGCAGTGGGTGCCATGGGCCCTCGCGTGGGAATAAGCCTGGTCGTGTGGAAGGACAGAGGGAGGGCCAGTGTGGCTGCTGAATGAGTGAGAATGGCCCAGCAATACAAGAGGAATTCAGAGAGAAGGGAAGGACCGTATCTTGTAGGAACATCAGATCATTGAGATCATGGGAAGGACCTTGGGTTTTATCTCAGGTGCAATATAAGCCACTGCAGGTTTTCAATAGGGGGATAGCATGCTGTGGTTGACATTTTATAAAGCTCACCATGATGGCCAACATGGAGAATGGAGATGGAGTATGGACTGGGGGCTGGTAAGAGTCCAAGCGGGAGTTTGAGTAGCCTAGAGAGATATTGGTGGCTGGTACCAGTGGGAATGGTCCAAAAAGGAAAAATACAGGATATGGTTTCAAGAAAATTCCACACTAATTTCCCTGAGGTCATTTCTCAACTCCATAATTTTCAGTGCTACTGCATTATATTTCTTGCAGAATCAAATCTGAGTAACTGGTTTCCAAAGTTCTCCATGATCTACTATTCATTGACTGTTAGCTTCTACAAACTCCCATCTATTCTGTATAGTTAATAAGCAAGTAAGCATTGACACATTCTGTTAGTCTGTGCACTGTTTAAGGTATGTTAGTCTTCTCTTTCAAGACAGAAGATCTCTTTAGAACAGGCTCTGTGCTGCCATTTTCTTCCGCATCCTCCCTCACACTTAGCACAGCTCCAAACACAGGGCCTGTGTTGAAATTGCTTATTGATTGATTAAAAACATACATCACTAGCATTTGTCTCTTTGGTATTTCTCTCTTATGAAGAAAGGTGATTATCTGTCAATATTCATTGCACCACTGAACCAATATGCAATGCATTAATCATTTCTGAAATAACCAGATGAGGCTTCCTTACAATCTTTCTATTTTGCTGAGATAATTTCACTTGCTTTGGAGTTTATGAGGCCATAAGTGGCTTCCATCTGTTGATGAACATATTTTTAAGAGTCATTTAGTCTTAAGAATGGAATACTTGAGGGGAAGTTAAATTGTAACTTTTATATTAAGTGTCATCTTAGTAACAGAACCAAAATTGGAAGCATGTGTTCAATTTTGGTCTTTCATTTTCAAAGCTTTAGGTCAGGCAAAGATTTAATTTCATTTGTTTACAAAGTAGATTATGCAGAATAAAATCTATTTTGTTTATGGTTACATTTTAGTCAATCCATTGCCTTAGAAAATGAGAGAAATCTGATTGGCTAATGATTCAACATAGTAAATTACAGTGTTTTTACATCCACAGAACATTGGCCTAATTGAATTATTCAATAATAGTATGATGAAAATATTTCCTCTTAATACATTTTGAGCAAGGCACATACTAGTGATGAAACACTGAAGAATCTTGTTTATTCCATCCTTGTTTGATGATCGACCACAGAATGTAATGTAATATTTCTGGGGATAATAACTTTTTCCACATTAAAGATAATAAAGACAAGGTAGCTTATACTGGGATCCTTATTGGTACTCTGAGTTTTCTCTATTTGTTTGTGTATGATTTCCTTCCCAGAAATTTGTTCTCTGTTAACTGCTACTTTACAGAAGAGTTTATATAAAGATGTTTTCATTTATGTATAATAAAAGAGGTAAGCGCGATCACTTTCTCTCTCTAGTGAGAGGTAGAAAAGCTGTCTAAGGCACTTTCTTTCACTCCTAAGATTCTGATGAGGACCAAGTAGCATTTTCTCCATAAAATGCAGATGCGCACAAACTCTACACGCAGTACCAGGAAAGTCAGGGATCTGCCCTGAGAGTTTTGAACCACATGCGTAGCACGGATTCTACATAGTTGCACCAGTATTAATTACCACTACTTGTTATTTTTTTCTTTTCAGGCTTTTAGAAAAATTCAAACTCATGAGATTTTAAATAAAAAGTTTTGATTTATAAAAACAAAGGAATAGCCATTTTAGCATCATTACATCAAAATTATCTTAACCTACGTGATGACAGATATTTGCTGTAAAAATATTTCTAGTCCCTCAGTCACTACTTGTTACGACAGTTTTTTATGTCAATGACAACTTTTATTCAAAGTGATCACTCAAGTGCCTGTTTCACACAATTCCAACAGATACCAAGTTTTCGCTTGAGTCTTTCATTCAGTTTGTTGTCATGAAGTGGAAGAATAACATGGGTAAAATAGTAACAAATACTGTATTCTGGAATGTATATGCAAGCACGGTGACATAGTGGCTTTTTGGCCCATTTTGAGCATAGCTTTAATCCATGATGTAAACAAAATAAGAGACTTTCTACACAGATGGGGTATTTGAGTTAATGAATGCTGAAGGGTCTCTACTAATTGTGCTCCTTACAACCTAGCTACTGAGGTTTGTTGCTATGTGTTGAGAAAAAGTCCCAAATGATGGTACTAACCATTTTGCTAATAAAATCTGCTCAGCTGAAAACTCTCAGTTACCCAGTCACTCATCTTTAGGTACAGATGCTACCAAGTAGGGGAGGAATATGATTAGAAAAACTGAGAGGAGGAAGAAATATAGAAACAGATTGACTAAAAATCATTTGTGGAATAGATTTCACCGGCCCATTGGGTGGTAGCCTCTTAGGTGGTGAGATTCATTTACACTAGATGGTAAGTGAACTGTTTTTTATTCTCTTTCACAGATGCCACCTTTTCAGCACAGAGTTTCCGTATCCCATATCTTCTCATGTGAGTGTGTGTGTACTGACACTGTTAGTGCTAATAGTAAATGACTCATAAAGGAGTTCTTAGAAATAAAATATATTTTTCTGGAAAATAAAAGAAAAAGAGAACATTTTATAGTTGGTGGGAATAAAGGTTTCCCCTTCAATTCTGATTGTATGTCCACATCAGCTCTGTCTAGGTTCTGTGAGGGAAAATTGTCAGTGGGCGACAGGTTGTCCCAATGTATGCCATACCCCCCAGTTTTTAATCTCTTCTCAGGTGACAAATTGTGTTTCTCTTAGACCAGATTCACTTGATATTTCACTTAATTAAAAAAATAATTTAAGGCTCAATAGGAACCCAGAGTGAATCTGTGCTCACCTTGATGGATCAAATGCTTTGGAAAACAAACAAACCTACCACGTCATAAATATAAATATCTGTATCCTGGAGTCTCATAACCAATTGCTTCAGTGTTGGTGTAAAAATTGGGGCACTGATTCCAGTGCTCATAAGGGGGATCATTTAACTAATGGAACCTCCAGAACAAGTAGTGGCATAGCACAACAGTGAAGAGAAGATTTCAGAACGAGAAGCGTGGGTTCAGATTCCAGCGCTGCCACTCACACCCGTGCGCCTGTAAATGAAGGTGTTTAGAGCAGCATCGAATGGCGGCTGCACGTGCACTGTGGGGTTCAATGGCTGCTGTCATTCCGGTGTGTGATCGCAGGCAACGTACTTAAACTCATTAACTCTGACTCCCTTGATCTGACTCCTACCTCACAGGATTGCTGCTGTGAGGTTTAAATGAGACGATTTTATGTGAAATTTAGCCTTGCACCTACACATGGAATGCTCATCAAGCACTTCATATTAATGCTAAACATTATTATTAACAATTTAGTGTTCAGCACAGCAGGACCTAAACATTACTAAACCTTTTAAGCCCGAGTTTCCACCTGTATAAAAAAGATTAAAATATGCATTCTCATACGGTTGTTGGGACACATAAATGAGGTAGCACGTTGAGTGACTGGCATAATTATTGGTTGTAATTATTCAGAAGCATTCTGAGTGCTTGAATGAGAATTATCTGCATATCTTCTAGTGTTGCTCATAAACAATGTTCTTTATTCCCACCATTATTTTCTTCTTGGTGTTCATGCATTGAAAACAACCGAGGGCCATTTCCTCCTCCTCCCTTTGCTGTGGCAATGTATTTCCACAGACTATGGTCACTTGTTGACTTCCACAGATCCCCTTACACAATATTATAACTTTGTTGGCTTCTTATTAAAGAGGTGAGCCTTTGACATTTACACCTAAGTTCTTCTAGATATGAAGCCATCTGACCTTCGATAAAGCCCGTCTTAGTTAACCACCATTAGTGCCACCACTCTTTGATCCTTGGAGTCTTGCTTTCAAGCATTGAAAAAGAGATCCAAGTTGGACAGCTTTTTAAAAGCAGAACTTCCAATTTTAGAAGGTAGTTTTCTAAGAGAATTAAGGGATAGGATCTTTACTAGCTCTAGTGCTAAACTTGCAAAGAGAAACTCTCTTTAAGTCAACATCATCTCCTTGAGTGCATGGCCATTTTGATAAGAACAGTGCAAGGTAATGCAATCCCACTTTAAATTTAGATGTTGTAAAGTTCAAGCCATACCGAAAAGGCAGCAGTGAATGGCAGTGCCACACTTACATTCAAGAAAAAAGTCGGGTGCCCAAGTCTTGACCTCAGCAAACAGTTTAACTTTCCACAGGCAATTATGGAATGGAATGTAGACGTAAGAATGGAATGAAGGTGTGAGTCTCCTTGCCTTTCAATTCTTTCATTCCCTGACTGTGTGACAATTATTCACAGAGAACATGTGCAGTCTTAAATTGTCCCTTTTGTTTTCGGTTTAAATTCCTTACCTGGAGGGCAGAGGATAAAACCTGGTTCCTGCCTTCTCCTAACCAATGACACAGCACGTTTGAGACATCCAAGGTGCAGGGGACAGACTGACAACCTGTCCTAGTCCCTCTGACTAGCAGGGTAATAATTTAGTGAGTGGAAGAATTGACATTTGACCAGCAATTGGTTGGGTGCTTACAGTGTGCAAGGTCAGATAGCTGACACAGAAATGAGCCAAACGTGATTTCTTCGATTTAGGATGATACTATCTAGCTGCAAAATCATAGAAGGATATAAATAAGTAGAACATAGAGTAGAAAATGCAAGCCTATAGCAAAGAGGCAGAAAAATAATATAGGAGCATAGAAGAAGAAAAGATTATTCTTAGTTATAGAAGGAGAGCTTCATGGAACAGACAGTATTTGCATTATGTCTTGGAATATGAGAAACTTTGTGTATGCAGAGAAAGGGGTGACTAGGTGGGTGGAACGGTGTTATGTAGAACCCAATAGTTTTACCTAAAGGAGCAGAATCAGAAATAAGTCTAGGGAGATGGAGAGCTTGCTCTCCAAAGGATTATGTGATCATAGGGCTTTAGATTTCATATTCAAAGTTTAGGATTTTATCCTATAGAGGACAGACAAGTGGATTCAACCTTGGTGTTTTATCAGAATCACATATTGAGTATTTAAAGTCTGCGCAGGATCACTCCCTACACTTGTGAGGCCTAGAGTATTAATGGAGGCCCACATACTGTATGTATAAATATTTAAAGTTTTAAAGTAACAGGTGCACAAAACCTGGCCCTTGTTTCCCCCCAGGGTCTACAGTCTGTCTCAAGGACTGCTCTGTGCCTGGAAACTAAAGAGGCCCTACCCTTCCTGAGGGCTACCGGCCAACGGTGGCCTGAGGGGTCACATGGCCTTCAGGAAGAGGGCAGAACAGAAGCTGAAGTCCTCAGGGGACTCCTTGGCAGTGGCCACACCTGCCCGCATCCAGTAAAGCTCTTTAGGCTCCTGGCAGGGCAGGTTCTCTTGCCTCCTGCCTCACTTTCCTGACTCAGGATTGCCAGGCAGTGCTAAGTATCACTTGAAACTACACCCACGCACTCCAACCACCTCCAGAGCTGAGGGGAGGGTAGAAGTACTCTTCCCTGAGGAATGCTGTCTGCCTACCCATCATTCTGCTTTGGAGGAAACTGCCTTGAAACTAAAGCAGCCCCTCTTTTCTGGTTTCAAAGGGCAAAGGCTGATTTTTTTATCCCTCAGCCTCACCCATCCCAATTGACAAGACACCTGGTCTGTCTCTCTCCAATATTTTGTGTGTACTCAATTGCTTATGGGACTTCAGGGCTAATAATCACTGCTAAAAATGGGCAAGGTGTTTCTGTTTAATTATTGTTGGTTGGCATAGGAGAGTAGATGACTGGCATTTTAGAAAGTGAAGTGGAACAGAAGAAGGATAAATGAAAAGGTGGTGACACTACAGCAGGAGAGCTGTGAGAAGCCACCAAATAAGCAAAATGAGGGTCTGGGGGAAGCAGGGGCTATGGGTTGAGTGTAGAGGAGGAGCTGAATTGAAGAGGGCTCCAAGTGATGGCATCAGAAATGCTTGGGGAGAGCAGGGAATCCTAACCACTAGACCAGCAGGTAATGGAGGGAGACTAGACTTTGGGTAGTGAGCACCCAATGCAATATATAGATGATGTATTGTAGAATTGTACACTTGAAAATTATGTAATGTTACTAACTAATGCCACCCCAATAAACATAATTAAAGCATTGTCAGTGGTCAGAGGGAGAGGTGGAGAGGAGATGACTCAGGTTTCTAGCTTTTCATAGGTTAATTGTCTCACGAAACAGATATGTTGAAGTCCATACACTGCTACCTGTAAATGTGGCCCTGTCTGCAGACAGGAATCGTTGCAGATGTAATCAAATGAAGATGACATCATTAGGGTGGGCCCCAAGTCAATATGGCTGGTGTCCCTATAACAAGAGGGAGGACAGAGAAGACACACAGGGCAGACAGCCATGTGACGATGGAGGCAGAGCTAGAAGTGATGCAGCTACAAACCAACATTTGCCAGCTATCATCAGCAGATAGGAGACAAAAGAGGATCCTCCCCTGTAGGTTTCAGAGAGAGCGTAGTCCTGCAGACACCTTGATTTTGAATTTCTAGCCTTCAGAACTGTGAGAGAATAATGCGTCAGTGCTGTTTGAAAGCACCGAGTTTGTGACAGTTCGGTACTGCAGCCCCAGGAAACAAGTGCATCAGCTGTAACAGCACCCATGCTGATACCTCGCTCTGACCTGCGCAATCGGTGAAGGGAAGCTCTTGCCATAGCCAGCGCCTGAACTGTCCACGTTCCCTGTAACACGCACATCTTCTCCACAAGCAAGAGAACCCCAAGCAGTGTCCCTCTTTGTCACCTAGCTGTACTAACTCACTATGGCTTTCAGTGATCTACTATACAAAAAGGCATGAACAGAAGGTATTACTTTCCTACAGGTTTCAATTGTCTACTGTACAATAAGGCAATTTGCAAAAGTGAAGTTGACAGGTTTTTATAGTCAGTTTTCCCATTTTCTAATTTGGTTTGGAAGGTATTTTTGGTACTATTTTAAGCTATTATCTTTAATCTACCATAGTGAAAATTATTCAGAAAACCTACAGGAGATTTCATCTCCACAAGGAATGTTTTTCAGATAGGAAATAGTTGCAGGATTGAATTGCCAAAGAGACAGCTGAAAAAAATGGGTCATGCGTTGATCCCGTTCTGGGACATAGGCTGCCAAGAGGTTCTCTGCTCATTTTGGTCCTCTTCTCATAAACAAGCTGCTTTAACAAGTTACTTTTAAAAAGCATACTTATTTCCCCAGTGAATTACACAGGAAAAGAATCCAACCTTCCCTCCAGAGAACTCAAAACAGTTGTTTGTTCTCAGAGCTCAGGTGTGGTAAAATAGCTGTGGGCTAAAAATGCATGCTGGAGATTGGCCAGTAGGCTAGAGCTCGCTCAGCTCCAGCCTGATTTCTCACACTGGTGTGTAACTCAGAGCTTGGCTAATGAGGATGGGGGAGGGGGAGGACTCAATTTTCAATTTCAATTTAATTACACAGTCTATAGTGCCTAGTGGGAAGGATTTGGGGGCAAGATTAACGCTCAGCAGTGCTCTATTTTACATTCCTTTTTGATAAAGAGCACTGTATTGATTATCCAAAGTGAGTTTTCAAAAATGTTTTTTAAGAGCCAAATTGTTTTGGTGGCAGAGTGATTTAAAGACAGGGAGGGGGTAACTTCATTTCTTGGCTCTTTGTCAAAATTTAGATAAATTTTTTTTGAAGGTATAAGATGCCTCTTGGAATTGTATTGCCAGAAAATTCTTGAGAGTGAAGAGTGCCTCCCTACTTGGGAGAACAAAGAATAGAAATTCCATTGTAGAATTAGAAGTTCCAGCTGGCAGACACAGATTGAATAACAAGACTACCTGTTCTGAAAATGACTTTATAACTAATACACCTAAAACCCTCCCCTCTTGGAAGAGGGGAGGGAATTTCAGGGGAAAAGGGGAAGGGTTTACAGGAACAAGTATAAAGGACACATGGACAAAAACTGGGCAGGGGGGTGGAAATGGGAGGGAGGTGGGGAGGACTGGGGCGGTGGGCTGGGATGGGAGTAAAAGACAGAAAACTGTTCTTGAACAACAATTAAAATAATAATTAAAAAAAAAAAGAATGTGAGGCAAAAAAAAACACCCTCCCCTCTTATGTTAAAGTCTAAAAAAATATCACTCTCTTATTGGGATGGAACACCATTATGATTTTATCTGGCATCAAATCAATGTTTAAGATTATGAGTAAACATTTGGTGTTCTATTTTGGTGCCTATATATTCTACTAGTTCAGCAAACTGTTTTTTAAAAAAGGCAAATGAGAAGTAGCCTTAATATATTTCTTGACCAACTGTTTTAACTTGTTAACACAGAAAACAGGTTCACTGCAGATGCCATTTTTCTGGGGTAGAGCACTTCCTATCGTCCAGCGTCAGCCTGGGGGAATGCAACAGCCCCTCCCTGGGGAGCTTGCACCCTGCTGAGGAGTCAGCTGCCTGGGCTGCAGTGTAGAGGGGCAGACTTAGGGGGTGTCAGGGACTGAGTTCTGTGGCTTTGGAGTGGGGGCTACTTTCCCAAGAACCTTACTGGTGCCTCCCCCTCACAGGAGATCTGCTAGCTTCACTCTCTGGGTTCTCGGTGGCCTTGCCCTTATGACTTCTGGTGGATCCGCCCTGCTGAGGATTGGGCAGAATGGCAGACAGACTAAGCTGTGTGACTCTGGGGCGGAAGCCTCTCTCCCCATCTTCCCCCAAGCCTCCCCTTCAGGGGAGATCCACTAGCCCCATCTTTCCAACTCCTGGTGGCCCTGCCCTGATGAGATAAAACTCTGGGCAGAATCTGGGACAGACTGAGTTGTGTGGCTCTAAGATGGGGGATATTTTTCCCTCACATGACCTCCCTTCACACAGCCAAATCTTAGTCTGTTTGGGCCTGATAAACTCTGCTGGCGAAGCCTGACAACTGAGACTCCGCCCCACCACAAAGGTGTGTGAGCACCCAGTGGGTCACAACTAGACTTGTTATACCCTGGGAGATTGCTTGGTGACCTCAGACCCAGCACTGGCACTGAATTTTAACCTGTATCAGTTGGGGGAACACCACTCACCCCTACCTGGTAATTCACTGGAAACCTACCTCATGCAACTCAAATACTGCCAGAGGGTCTTTTGGTGACTGAGCTTAACAGGCAGCCAGCAGGTAAAGGAAGGCAGAGGCAGACTTTGGGGTGCCTTTTTTGGGGGGGACATTTGCTAACATGCCCCCAACACAGTACTGTTAAAAGCTGGCCTTATTGTGCAACTTGGTCCTTCCCTCACACACTCAGGCTCAGCAGAGGCAGCTACAAAGTGTGGATTGCTCTGTAGCTACAGATTGTACAGGGCCAGTAGTAGGCAGTGTCTGACATTGGTCTTTACCAGAGTACCTCCCAATAGACCCCAGAATGAACACACCCAGATGCCAGCTTCAGACAACATCAGAACAGGATCCAATTAGTGTCACAAGAAGCATATCCAAAGGGAGATCTTGACAGGCACCAGACCCTGCTGAAGTAAATTCTGGTTTGTGTGGTCAGTACCTGCACAGCTGCTTATATACTGTGGTCAGGGTTGATTCTCAGTCACCCAGCCTGAGGGCTGACCTCATGTTTGAATGGACCAATAGCAATCAAGACTTAATTACAACAGGAGGGGCCGCATAACTCACCCAGTTCAAGTGATAAGGGAGACTACACTACTGGGTCCCACAGGACACCTACTATATAAGGCCACCCTACCAAGACAGGGAGTCATAGCAGATCTACCTAATACATAGAAATAAACACAAAGAGGTAGCCAAAATGGGGAGACAAAGAAACATGCCCCAAATGAAAGAATAGGAGAAATTTCTAGGAAAAGAGCTAAATGAAATGGAGACAAGCAATTTTTCAGATATAGAGTTAAAGAAAATGTTTATAAGGATGTTCAAGGCACTCAGTGAGAACTAAACAGCATGAAAAGGGATGTAGAAACCATAAAAAAGTGTCAGAAATGAAGAATACACTGGAAGGAATAAACAGTAGGTTGGGTGAAGTAGAAGATTGAATTAGTAATTAGGAAGACAAGGTAGAAAAAAAAATGCCCAATCATAGCAGCAAAAAAGAAAAAAGAATTAAAAAATGAGTTTAAGCCCTGGCTGGTGTGGCTCAGTGGAATGAGTGCTAGCCTGCAAACCAAAGGGTCACTGGTTAAATTCCTAGTCAGGGCACATGCCTGGGTTACAGGCCAGGTCCCTAGTAGGAGATGTGTGAGAGGCAACCACACATCGATGTTTCTCTCCCTCTCTTTCTCCTTTCCTTCCCCTCTTTCTAAAAGTAAAGAAATATAATCTTTAAAAAATGAGTTCAAGAGACCTTTAGGACAACATAAAGTGTAACAACATTTGCGTCATAGGGGTACCAGAAGGAGATGAGAGAGGGCATGGGATCAAGAATCTATCTGAAAAAATAATGACTGAAAACTTCTCAACTTGGTGAAAGAAAGATACACATGAGTTTAGGAACTGCAGAGAGTTCCAAACAAGATGAACCCAAAGAGGCCTACACAAAGAAGCATTGTAATTAAAATGGCTAAGGTTAAAGACAATGAAAGAATCTTAAAAGCAGCAAGAGAAAGACAATTAGGTACCTATAAGGGAGTTCCCATAAATCTGACAGTTGATTTCTCAACAGAAACATTTCAAGCCAGAAGGAATTGGCATGAAATATTCAAAGTGATGTAAAGCAAGGGTATACAACCAGACCTACAACCAAAACCACTGTACCCAGTAAGGCTATAATTTAAAATTGAAGGAGAAATAAAGAGCTCCCCAGACAAGATGAGGCTAAAGGAGTTTGTTACTACTAAACCAGTATTACAAGAAATGTTAAAGGAGCTCTATAAGAAAAGAAAGAAGAAAAAATAAAAAGAGGAACATAGTTAAAAGAGTAAAATGGCAATAAATACAGAACTATCAATAGTCACTTTAAATGTAAATGGCTTAAATGCTTCAGTCAAAAGACTAAGGGTAGCTGAATAGGTAAGAAAATAAGACCCATATATATGCTATCTACAAGAGACTCACCTCAGAGCAAAATATACTACACAGACTAAAATAAAGGGATAGAAAAAGATATTTCATGCAAATGGAAAGAAAAAAAAAAGCTGGAGTAGGAGTACTTATATCTGACAAAATAGACTTTATTTTTTTTTTAATTTTTATTTTAGTTTATTCAGTACAGTTTCTATCCTTTATTCCCATTCCAG